>CM035092.1:39194635-39794635 GCA_020205505.1 Panax japonicus
CTGGTCATAATCATACCAAGTCCATCTATGCACTACAGGCCATAGATGACTTTCAACATAATATAAACATGAGGATGATGACAATGATATAAGAATTCAATAAAAATAAGTTCAAGAATTAATTTATTCAGGAACTAATAATGTCCAAATTGTCAACATGATACTTCTTTATAGAGTAAAATTCAAGAATGCTCAGAAAAATATTTCCATGAAAAGATACTGGATGAAGCGTAAATATAAAGGATATTCAACTAATTTCATGGAGTATAGAAGTCAAAACTTTAACCAACTGAGTATAATAAAGAATGGAATAACAAAAGAAATCACCAGGCATGCGATAGACCGCACAGACAGGTTATTCCAACAGAATAATAAATAACGGAACCAGGTCATACGTAAACGCACAGACAGGATGTTCCAACAGAATAATAAAGAATGGAATAACAGAAGAATTTCACCATGTATGCGGTACTTCGCATGGACAGGTTATTCCAACATAATGATAAAGAATGGAATAACAGAAGAATTTCACCAAGTATAGGGTTGACCGCGTATACAGGTTATTCCAACAGAATAAAAAAATGGAATAACAGAAGTTCTCTTCATGAATACAAAAGAAATAATACCCCTTACCTTAGAACAACTAGATATAGGAGTAGTGAAGTAGCAGAATACTTTTCTTCTTTCTCTCTACAGTTTCTCTCTCTAGAGTTTCAGTGAATTCGTAAGAAATAATGAAGGAATGAGCTTCTATTTATAGAAGAATGGACTGAATAGTAACTAATTCATAAACGGTCCAGATTGATTTACTTTTAAATGGACGGTCCAGATTGGTTTACTATAAAATATTCTAATAAAACAAAATCTTTAAATAAAATATAATATATTCTATTTATAATCTAATAAAACGAATAACTTTATAAAAGTATTTTGTTTTATATAAAAATATTTTACTATGCAAAACACTATGCATGCACTATACAAACACTATGCATAATAAAATATAATATATTCTATTTATAGTCTAATAAAATGAATAACTTTATAAAAGTAATTTTTTTAATATAAAAATATTTTACTATGCAAAACACTATGCATAATAGAATATAATATATTCTATTTATAGTCTAATAAAACGAATAACTTTATAAAAGTATTCTGTTTTATATAAAAAGTTTTTTTGTTTTATTACATTAATAATACTAATAAAACAAAACTTCATCATCATTATTATAATTCACATTATTAATCGACCAAGTCATTTCCAGGAAAAAAGGGACTTTCCAATAAGGATTTCTCCCTATTGGCGCGCAATTAGGTGACCAAACCTCTTCTTGGCAGAACTTCTAGACATCGTTAATATTGCAAATAATAATATTAATAACTTCGTCGTCTCAATTATAGATTTAATAATATATAAAATATCGACAATAATTGAATCAATTAACGTGAGATACTATGCAACAATTACGGAAGCAATAATTGAACAAAAATGAGTGACTTCTCACGTAACCATCAATAATCAATATCGTGTGCTACTATGCAACCACGCGTATTCCTGTACTTTTAACACCGGGTGTTTCAACAGTTAACGATAAAACTTCCGTCTTTATTTTCATAAAATATTTTTGTCATTTTCTTAATCCGACAATAATTCTGTTGTGGGGTCCACCAATGATTGTGTCGTCGTACGAATATTCCCTATTAAAACGAATATTCCCCGACCAATCGAATATTATATAACAACTTGCGTACTTTGCAAAATTTATAACATTATATCAAATTCATTCCATAATATTCAAAAATGATAATTATAGAAAATTCATCTTTATTCATAAAAGTTGGGGTCTTACAATCTCCCCTTCTTATGAAATTTCGCCCTCAAAATTAAGGTACGTACCTGGTATATCGAAGAGGTAAGGATACATTAATTTTATTTCAGATTCTAACTCCCAGGTCATTTCCTCAACATCGTGGTTCCTCCATAAAACTTTGACTTGAGGTATAACCTTGGAGCGTAGAATATGTTCCTTCTTATCCAAGATTTGAATAGGAACCTCTTCATACATTAAATATTTCGCTATTTCGTCCGGTTCTAACTCAATAATGTGGTTCAGGTCTTTCACATATGAAAAATGTTATGAACACGAGACATACTTGGCGGTAAAGTGAGTTTATAGGCTACAGTCCCTACTCGATCGAGGATTAAAAATGGGCCAATGAATCGAGGATTGAGCTTTTCTCTCTTTCCAAATCTCGTAACTTCTTTCCATGGAGCAACACATAACAACACATGATCTCCAATATCGAATTCCACGTCCTTTCGATGAAGATCAGCATAACTCTTTTGTCAGTCTTGTGAGGTTTTTATACGTTTTCGGATCGTTTGAATCTTTTCTGTAGTCATACATACCAACTCCGGTTCCAACAATGTTTCTTCACCCACCTCATCCCAGCATACTGGAAAATGACACTTTCTTCCATACAACGCCTCGAATGGAGCCATACCAATACTTGTTTGATAATATTTGTTGTAAGAAAACTCCACCAATGGGTAGAACTTGTCCCAACTTCCCTTTAAGTCAAGGACACATAGTCTTAATAAATCTTCAAGAGTTTGAATAGTACTCTCTGATTGTCTGTCCGTCTGAGGATGATATACTGAACTAAATCGTAAATCCGTGCCCATAGCTTTTTGTAAACTAACCAAAAATCATAAAGTGAATCTTGGGTCTTAATCAGAAACTATGGATATTGGCATACCATGCAGTCTTATAATCTCGTTTATGTACATACGAGTAAGATGTTTAAGTGTATAATTTTCCCGTATTGGTAAGAAATGAGCAGACTTGGTCAATCTATCAACAATGACCCAAATTGCATCTATGTCTTGAGAAACATTGCGAAGACCAGTAACGAAATCCATGGTAATGTGATCCCACTTCCATTCTAGAATTTCAAGTGGTTGCAATGGATCTTTTGTTACTTGAGGCCTTGGCTCGTTGACAAGTTAAACACCTTGAGATAAACAGCGCTATCTCTCTCTTCATATTTCCCCACCAAAATGTATGTCGAAGATCATGATACATTTTGGTACTCGCAGGATGGATTGTAAATAGTGTGTTGTGCGCCTCCACCATAATTTTATACTTTAACTCAGGATCGTTAGGAACCCAAAGTCTGGAGTTGACTCGAAGTATTCCTTCTTCATCGATTCTTGCTTCTGGCATAGCACCTTCTTGTAATTTCTTCCTCATATGAATCAGCTCCAGGTCTGTAGCTTGAGCAGCTTTAACTTTATCGATTAAAGTCGGTTCTACTCGTATATTTGACATCATCACGTGGGTCCCTGGAGTCTTTATCTCTATCTCCATCCTTTGCAAGTCATAAAAAATGGGCCTCTGCATTGATAATATTGCACTCGTACCCGCATATGATCTTCTACTCAATCCGTCAGCTACCATGTTTGCTTTTTCAGGATGGTATTGGATGGTATGATCATAATCTTTCAACAGTTCAAGCCAACCTCACTGTCGCATGTTGAGTTCCTTTTGAGTGAAGAAATATTTAAGGCTTTTATGATCCGTAAAGATCTCCACTTTCTCTCCATACAAGTAATGCCTCTGAATCTTTAGTGCAAAAACAACACCTGCCAACTCTAGATCATAAGTAGGATAATTCCTCTCATATTCTTTGAGTTGTCGAGAGGCATAGGCTATGACTTTCCCATGTTGCATGAGAACACATCCTAACCATTTGCCTGATGCATCAATATAGATGACAAATCCCTCTAAGCCAGATGGCATTGTCATAACAGGTGCTGAATTGAGTCTCCTCTTGAGTTCTTGAAAACTCTTCTCACATTCCTCGTTCCAACCGAATTTTGTATCTTTCCGAGCCAGCTGAGTTAAGGGAGTATTGATTCGATAAAACCCTTCTATGAATCTTCGATAATAACCAGCTAAGCCGAGAAAGCTACGTACTTCGGTCACTAATTTAGGTTTCTCCTAGCTTTGAATAGCTTCAATCTTTGTTGGGTCAATAGATATTCCATGACTTGATACCACGTGCCCAAGGAATACTACTTCCTCAATCCAGAACTTGCATTTCTTCAACTTGGCATAAATCTTATATTCACGAAGCTTTTGAAGTATCAGCCTCAAGTGTTGCTCATGATCTTCATGGCTTTTGGAATAAATAAGGATGTCATCAATAAAGACGACCACAAAGTGATCCAAATATTCGTTGAATACTCGGTTCATCATATCCATGAACACAGCAGAAGCATTAGTCAATCCAAAAGACATGACTAGGAATTCATAATGCCCATACCGAGTTCTGAAAGTCATCTTTGGAATGTCATCGGTTCTAATCTTCAATTGGTGATATCCGGAACGGAGATCAATCTTTAAAAAGAATTTGGTGCCTTGCAACTGGTCAAACAGGTCATCAATACGTGGTAATGGGTACCTATTTTTGATGGTGACATGATTTAACTCCCACTAATCAGTACAAAGTCGCATACTCCCATCTTTCTTTTTCACGAATAGAACAAGAGCACCCAAGGAGACGTACTAGGATGAATGAAACTGATGTCTAACAATTCCTGCAGTTGGGTCTTTAACTCCTGAAGTTCAATAGGAGCCATTCGATATGAGGCTTTGGAAATAGGTTTTGTACTGGGTTCAAGGTCGATACAAAATTTAATTTCACGCTCTGGGGGTACGCCAGGAAGTTCTTCAGGGAATACGTTAGGAAATTCATTAACAATAGAAATATCATTCAAAACTGACGTATTTTTGTTTAGATTCATGATATGAGCTAAGAAAGCTTGACATTCATTTTTCAATAAACGAATAGCTTTATGGCTTGAGATGACAATGATTGATTTTAATGGTTTGGTAGCTTGAATTCGCATAATAGGTTGGTTAGGAATATGAAAGCTAACAACCTTACGAAAACAATCAATTTTGGCATGATGAGTATTTAACCAATCAATCCCTAGAATTACGTCAAATGCAAGTATTTTCAATGAAATAAGATCGACAGGTAATGTGAGGGTACCGATTTGAACCAAACAAGACTTATAAACAGTGGATGTAATAAAGGATTCTCCCAATGGAGTTTCAATAGATAAGTCAAAGTCTAATTTCTCTAGAGTCAAATTTAAACGTTGAGCGCAAGTAAGAGAAATAAAAGAATGGGTAGAACCGGTATCAAATAAGGTATAAACTTCGCTAGAGTTTATGATAAGCTTACCCGTGATGACCTCTGTTAGTTCCCAATAGGCATGATTGTAGTAACCCCGAATCCGGGCCCCGAATCGCCGCGGACTCGATACACTAATTCTATAACTATTTGCGGAAGATATAAACATAAATTGTTTATACATTACATTACACACTATTCCCCAAGGTCGAGTAACCTTAACTTAATACACATTTCCTAAAATATCTATTACACAACAATATTTATCAAATACGCTATTACAACTAGCTGCACTTTATATTCCAAGCTGAACTTGGCTTTAACCGTGTCCTGTATCCAAACGTATTCGCCTTATCTGCAATGTTTTATCATGATATAGCAAGGGTGAGCATGAAAGTTGCCCAGCAAGTTTATATACAACAATATAACAATATATCATGATTGAAGAGTATGAATAATGGGCTTGCTATAATTCATCAATATAATTGAGAACTAGCACGGACAAATTTTTGACTGAACAAGTATTATACATGAACAAACATTTCTGAACCAACTGGTAATGAAGGTGATCAACCTTTCATACCTGACTTATACATGCAAGATGTACAGAATACAATTTTCGTGGCAATCAGTAATGATTAACCATAAGCTTGAAAAAACTACTCTTATTAGAGTTAAGTATAAGAAAACTTGCCTAAACCGTTGATTACCGCAACACAATTTAATAACGCTTTACCCGAAGACCTAATATTAATAATATAGATCTCCAATATTAGAATAATATCATCACAGTATAATACTGTTATATTTATATCCACAGAATAACCTAAACACAATACCACATAATCCTATCAGTCTATAACACACATAAAACTAGGTATCAAGTCAAACTATTGCAGTCTGAGTTGAAACCGACACAATTCTATCATCCTGACGGTCTAGTCGGACGAATATCGAGTTTAAGTTCAATTAAACTCTGACTTAACACTTAACAGTTATCACAGATAATTTTTTAATCAGACAAAACATTTTTCCTAGGCTCGTAATAATTTTCGGATATTTATTACCATTTATTAATATTTTTCAATCCTTAAAACCGTATTTAAATAAATTAAATACCACATAATTACTTAATCATTAATATTTATTTATTATAAAATATTAATGAAAATCATTAAATAATATTATAATATAATTATAATATTACAAAGTATTTTTAATACCTTAAAATCATAATTATATGATTTTTAAACACTTAAATCCATTATCCGATAATTGATATTAATATTAAAATATTCATATTTTCATATTTTCATGCCAAAATATCTAAAGTTATATTTTATAACTTAAAATATTTTTATATCACTTAAATCATTTTTATATGATTTTTAAAACATTAATTCTATTTTTCCATAATTTATTTATTAAATAAACTAATTATCATTAATATTGATTAATGAATGAATTTCATCCCAAAATATTAAAAGTCATCAAAAATAACTTAAAATATTTTCTTATACCATAAAATAATTTTTCATGATTTTTCATGAATTAAAACTATTTTTAAATAATTTATTTAATATTATAATTAAATAAATAAATACCATTTACATTCCAAAAATACCAAATATTTTAGAAATATACTCAAAATAGTTAAAAACTATTTTTCAGACTTTAAAATAATTTTTCATAATTTATTTTGTATTTTTAATAATTAAAAACCTTTTTTTAAATTTTAAATTAATTTCCAGAAAATAATAAATAAACTGTCGCTATAGGCCTTTAGCGACACTTGTCTGTCGCCATTGGTGTTCTTCACTCAAGAACACTGACAACTCAGTGAGCGAGAGGGCTGGTTTGACCGGATTTTAAGCTATGATTCTAATGTTTTCTGGACTGAAATTCGTGTTAAAGTTATAGTACTAACGTAATACTACAATCACCAACTTGTTTCATGGCCAAACAACATCATATCAGAGAGATTTGGGCTCCCGAAATCATTGTCAGAGTTGTTCTTCATTTCTGGGTTTTCCAGAAATGAAGAACAGTTACAGGGTACCACCTTGGATTCTCTGTAACTTTAACTCTAGAGCATGTTTGTATGATCTAAAAGTTCCAACATGTAGTACACATGACAGGGTACAATTATATTACATTACATCAAACTAACAACATCACAACTGAGAGATCAAAGCCGGTCAATTTCTGACAAAAACTCGGCTGATGAAGATCTGCGTTTTCCAGAAAATCTTCATCAGTCAGTTTGGTCAACGCAGTTTGACCATGATTCTATACCGTTCTGTTTACGATATAAGAGATCTAAGGTCTGGGATCTATACTCCTCATGTCAGACTATAATATAAAACCAACAACATAACAAAAACACTAACAGAAAGCGAAATCTAGGACTGCTAAAAGTCTTGTCAGGCGATCTGGAAATCTGGGCTTGCCCAGAAACCATCAAATGTGATCGGCCAATGTCCTTTGACTGCATATATCTTGTGATCTAGACATGATATATCACTGATTCAAGTTGCAGAACTGAGACCACATATCAAACTATATATCCAAACAATAAAACATCAAATATCTATAACATAGACAAATCTAGAGCCCCTGACATTTGACTGTCAGACACTTTTTCAAAGTTTTTCCATATTTCTAAAAATGCAAGATTCGAGTATCTTGATGTTATGGATCTGGGATTTAACAACCCAGATCACTAAATGACACCTAAATACACAACATTAACTAATCAACAACAACATTTAACACCAAATCATGAGATTTCAAATTTTTAGGGTTTTATACCTTTTGAGCTTGATTTCTGATTTCTGATCTTTGATTTCTGTTCTTGGGTGATCTGATCTGATCATAACTTACTATTTCACTCTCTCTCTCACTCTAGAATTTCGAAAATGAAGAGAGATAAGGGACTTGGAGAAATGAAAATGTAAACTAAGCTTTTTCTTACTTTTATTATCTAACTTTTTAATCCAGGGCAACAATTGATGCTAGGTGTCAAGATTGGCTGATCAGCAATAAAGAGGTCACATGGCTATGCTAATTATAGGCCTAGGGTTGTTGAACAGCCAAGATTTAGCCAAGATTTGCAATAAACCTAAAATAATACACAAAAGGGCATTTATGTCCTTTCCTTAAATTTCTAGAATTTGCATTTGATGAAACCCTTAGGGTTTAGGGTTTAAACATTTTAGGGTTTAGGGTTTAAACATTTTAGGGTTTAGGGTTTACCCCTTTAGGGTTTATATTTTATCCCTCAAATATTTAGCAACTTGGATTTTTAAAAAATTTCTAATTAAATTTAAAATAGAAAATTTTAAATTTCTAACTTATAATTAGGGCTTCCTAATTATTTCATAATCTCCTAATTATAAATCATTCTTTGCTAATTAGGACCAATTTATCCTAATTAAATTGTTAATTAAGCACGTAGGGTCAAATTTGTACATTAGGTTTCAAAACCACATATTATGGTTTTAAATAGAAAAATAATAGTTCAATTTTAGAAATTAGATTTCTTAATCCGATTAGGGTTTCTAATAACTTGATAATTAGGATTTATACCTTCTAATTAACATTGTTAATTAAGTAATTAAATCAATTACTGCACAATTAGGGTTCAAAATGGTCATTAGGGTTCAAAACCCTTGAATTAGGGTTTCTACTAGAAAAATTATTTTTCTAATTTAGAAATTAAATATTCGTAATTAGATTAGAGTTTTCTAATTACTCATAAATTGAAATAATTAGGATTAGGGTTTCCTAATTATCTTTGCTAATTTTAGCAATTAAATCCACAACTGAGCATTAGGGTTTCTAACGGAACAATTAGGGTTCCTAAAATTGAAAATTAGGGTTTGTTAATTAATTAATCATTACCCTAATTAGACTTATAATTCCCTTGAGCATTATAATTCTCCGTTATATTCTCAGATTAAGGTTTCATTTTATCAAAATCTGAAATTAGGGTTTTCAGATCTGGTATTAGGGTTTTCTCATAATCAACTAGAATTTCCAGTAATTCTTTAGGGTTTTCTCTAATTAATTAAAATTATTGGCTTTTAACCTTATACATACATTGCATTCCCAATCTAGGGTTTTTAATATCCGAATTAGGATTTCCTACTCCC
This sequence comes from Panax japonicus, assembly GCA_020205505.1. Taxonomy (NCBI): domain Eukaryota; kingdom Viridiplantae; phylum Streptophyta; class Magnoliopsida; order Apiales; family Araliaceae; genus Panax; species Panax japonicus. Next base: position 39,203,998 of record CM035092.1, read on the forward strand.
GGAACTGAAACTAGGGTTTTCAGAACCGATTTCTAGGGTTTCTTGTCAGACGTTAGGGTTTTCTAACCGAATGTTGTCGTTCTTAATATATATTTAGGGTTTGTCACATATATTATTTATCTGATCAACCCATGACTCTTATCCACATTCTGAACACATCATAACCATAAACACAAAACATATTCACTTAAATCCCTAATCCTGAATAATTCACCTATATCCTTCACAGAATTTTGAAATCCTCAAAATTCAATCCCAATAACATCAAACGTATACACTCATTTCTTGTCTAGGTCTATTATTTAACCTTAAATCAATCATTTAAGATTTTCATAAATTGTCTAATTTCTTGGGTTGTCACATTCACCCCTCCTTCTAAGAATTCCGTCCCCGAAATTCACCTTACACCTTACACCGTGCACCTTACACCATTCACACCTATTTCACATGCTACCCAATACACTACTCACAAGGGTATAAATTTTAAAACTATGCTGAGGAATCGTATAGACTGTTTGTTTTTCATTTTCGCAAAGGTTTTATGAAAATTCATCCGCAAACCGTCATTACTTACGGACACAAAGGGTGATTAGCCCAATATACCCTGTACTGGCCAAGTACTGATTTTATCTGTTTTCCATCACTGCCAAAGGCACAAAAATTTTACCTTAGTCTTATTTGATTCCACAGCAAAACAATTTGGTTTGGGAAATTTCTTTCAATAAACATTTTTGAGAATGACGTCATGATGCCGCACTGTATTTAACAGTACGTTGAGGATTTTGTCATTTTGTGACTTTGTTATACTACATCATACTGTAATGGGCTGACGATCCTTAGATCACATCCAACACCAAGTAATTCTGCATTGATAACTCCATCATTTTTTTTACCATCTCTACACCAGGTCACATGGTACATAAGTGATAAATAAAAACAAAATTTTTTTTTAAAAGGCACATAGTGCGTATTTAGCTTGATGTCCAAAAATTGAGGTTTAGCAAAGCTAGGGGTTTAGGAAAACCTAAGTCTTCACTAATGATCATTTGCTTAACAATCTATCTGTTCCTATAATCCTTAACACTCCATTCACACACTACTATACCCAGTTCATAAAACCACACTTATGAGTTCATAACCTGGACACAATTATATGAGTTTACGAACTTACCTAGTCTGACCTTCGGCGTCCGTTCGCTGAGGGGCTCATAAACATTTCATATAACTATGCGTCAAGAATGTCACATAAGTATGAGTTCTAAGAACTCGTACTTAATCCTATATTCGCTACCTATGACCTATTTATCTATATATAATAACTAGCGTGACACAACATTTCAATTATTACCAATGCCACCAACTAAGTAGTTTTTACACCAAGTACAATTCCCCGCCCATATAAGGAATCATACAATTCAGTTGCTAATACGAGTCCTCATTGAAATCCCCACCTAATCTTAACCCCTTTTTCAATACGAATTCAATTCGTATTCATAATCCATAACTCTTTCATGAGTTTTCATAGTACAATTTCATAGTACAACTTACACACAGCATCTTGCTGTAAACTTTTCAATCATAAGATTGATTCTTTCTGACTGTCATAACCTTATCAAATCACGATGTGATCTTATCGTATATATTACGATTTATTTCTATGCCTATGATCGTTTTGTTTTACGATCTCCTATTCATGCACTTTCAGTCTTTTAGACTCGATCTATTCACCATTACTGTTCATCTTTATTATCAGAGTTAGGGAAATCTGTGTCTTTATACTCACCGAGATTCATCTTTGAATCTTACCGACCAACTAACTCTATGTGAGTTAGATCTTATCCTAATCACTGCGGTTATTGGTCTCAGGTATTCTTACCTAAGCTTCATAACCAACAGCCCTGATACCAACTGTAGTAACCCCGAATCCGGGACCTGAATCGCCGCGGACTCGATACACTAATTCTATAACTATTTGCGGAAGATATAAACATAAATTGTTTATACATTACATTACACGCTATTCCCCAAGGTCGAGTAACCTTAACTTAATACACATTTCCTAAAATATCTATTACACAACAATATTTATCAAATACGCTATTACAACTAGCTGCACTTTATATTCCAAGCTGAACTTGGCTTTAACCGTTTCCTGTATCCAAACGCATTTGCCTTATCTGCAAAGTTTTATCATGATATAGCAAGGGTGAGCATGAAAGTTGCCCAGCAAGTTTATATACAACAATATAACAATATATCATGATTGAAGGGTATGAATAATGGGCTTGCTATAATTCATCAATATAATTGAGAACTAGCACGAACAAATTTTTGACTGAACAAGTATTATACATGAACAAACATTTCTGAACCAACTGGTAAAGAAGGTGATCAGCCTTTCATACCTGACTTATACATGCAAGATGTAAAGAATACAATTTTTATGGCAATCAGTATTGATTAACCATAAGCTTGAAGAAACTACTCTTATTAGAGTTAAGTATAAGAAAACTTGCCTGAACCGTTGATGACCGCAACACAATTTAATAACGCTTTACCGAAGACCTAATATTAATAATATAGATCTCCAATATTAGAATAATATCATCACAGTATAATACTGTTATATTTATATCCACAGAATAACCTAAACACACTACCACATAATCCTATCAGTCTATAACACACATAAAACTAGGTATCAAGTCAAACTATTGCAGTCTGAGTTGAAACCGACACAATTCTATCATCCCGACGGTCTAGTCGGACGAATATCGAGTTTAAGTTCAATTAAACTCTGACTTAACACTTAACAGTTATCACAGATAATTTTTTAATCAGACAAAACATTTTTCCTAGGCTCGTAATAATTTTCAGATAATTATTACCATTTATTAACATTTTTCAATCCTTAAAATTGTATTTAAATAAATTAAATACCACATAATTACTTAATCATTAATATTTATTTATTATAAAATATTAATGAAAATCATTAAATAATATTATAATATAATTATAATATCACAAAGTATTTTTAATACCTTAAAATCATAATTATATGATTTTTAAACACTTAAATCCATTATCCGATAATTGATATTAATATTAAAATATTAATATTTTCATGCCAAAATATCAAAAGTTATATTTTATAACTTAAAATATTTTTATATCACTTAAATCATTTTTATATGATTTTTAAAACATTAATTCTATTTTTCCATAATTTATTTATTAAATAAACTAATTATCATTAATATTGATTAATGAATGAATTTCATCCCAAAATATTAAAAGTCATCAAAAATAACTTAAAATATTTTCTTATACCATAAAATAATTTTTCATGATTTTTCATGAATTAAAACTATTTTTAAATAATTTATTTAATATTATAATTAAATAAATAAATACCATTTACATTCCAAAAATACCAAATATTTTAGAAATATACTCAAAATAGTTAAAAAAAACTATTTTTCAGACTTTAAAATAATTTTTCATAATTTATTTTGTATTTTTAATAATTAAAAACCATTTTTTTCAAATTTTAAATTAATTTCCGGAAAATAATAAATAAACTGTCGCTATAGGCCTTTAGCGACACTTGTCTGTCGCCATTGGTGTTCTTCACTCAAGAACACTGACAACTCAGTGAGTGAGAGGGCTGGTTTGACCGGATTTTAAGCTATGATTATAATGTTTTCTGGACTGAAATTCGTGTTAAAGTTATAGTACTAACGTAATACTACAATCACCAACTTGTTTCATGGCCAAACAACATCATATCAGAGAGATCTGGGCTCCCGAAATCATTGTCAGAGCTGTTCTTCATTTCTGGGTTTTTCAGAAATGAAGAACAGTTACAGGGTACCACCTTGGATTCTCTGTAACTTTAACTCTAGAGCATGTTTGTATGATCTAAAAGTTCAAACATGTAGTACACATGACAGGGTACAATTATATTACATTACATCAAACTAACAACATCACAACTGAGAGATCAAAGCCGGTCAATTTCTGACAAAAACTCGGCTGATGAAGATCTGCGTTTTCCAGAAAATCTTCATCAGTCAGTTTGGTCAAAGCAGTTTGACCATGATTCTATACCGTTCTGTTTACGATATAAGAGATCTAAGGACTGGGATCTATACTCCTCATGTAAGACTATAATATAAAACCAACAACATAACAAAAACACTAACAGAAAGCGAAATCTAGGACTGCTAAAAGTCTTGTCAGGCGATCTGGAAATCTGGGCTTGCCCAGAAACCATCAAATATGATCGGTCAATGTCCTTTGACTGCATATATCTTGCGATCTAGACATGATATATCACTGATTCAAGTTGCAGAACTGAGACTACATATCAAACTATATATCCAAACAATAAAACATCAAATATCTATAACATAGACAAATCTAGAGCCACTGACATTTGACTGTCAGACACTTTTTCAAAGTTTTTCCATATTTCTAAAAATGCAAGATTCGAGTATCTTGATGTTATGGATCTGGGATTTAACAACCCAGATCACTAAATGACACCTAAATACACAACATTAACTAATCAACAACAACATTTAACACCAAATCATGAGATTTCTAATTTTTAGGGTTTTATACCTTTTGAGCTTGATTTCTGATTTTTGATCTTTGATTTCTGTTCTTGGGTGATCTGATCTGATCATAACTTACTATTTCACTCTCTCTCTCACTCTAGAATTTCGAAAATGAAGAGAGATAAGGGACTTGGAGAAATGAAAATGTAAACTACGCTTTTTCTTACTTTTATTATCTAACTTTTTAATCCATGGCCACAATTGATGCTAGGTGTCAAGATTGGCTTATCAGCAATAAAGAGGTCACATGGCTATGCTAATTATAGGCCTAGGGTTGTTGAACAACCAAGATTTAGCCAAGATTTGCAATAAACCTAAAATAATACACAAAAGGGCATTTATGTCATTTCCTTAAATTTCTAGAATTTGCATTTGATGAAACCCTTAGGGTTTAGGGTTTAGACATTTTAGAGTTTAGGGTTTAACCCTTTAGGGTTTATATTTTATCCCTCAAATATTTAGCAACTTGGATTTTCAAAAAAAATCTAATTAAATTTAAAATAGAAAATTTTAAATTTCTAACTTATAATTAGGGCTTCCTAATTATTTCATAATATCCTAATTATAAATCATTCTTTGTTAATTAGGACCAATTTATCCTAATTAAATTGCTAATTAAGCACTTAGGGTCAAATTTGTACATTAGGTTTCAAAACCACATATTAGGGTTTTAAATAGAAAAATAATAGTTCAATTTTAGAAATTAGATTTCTTAATCCGATTAGGGTTTCTAATAACTTGACAATTAGGATTTATATCTCCTAATTAACATTGCTAATTAAGTAATTAAATCAATTACTGCACAATTAGGGTTCAAAATGGTCATTAGGGTTCAAAACCCTTGAATTAGGGTTTCTACTAGAAAAATTAATTTTCTAATTTAGAAATTAAATATTCGTAATTAGATTAGAGTTTTCTAATTACTCATAAATTGAAATAATTAGGATTAGGTTTTCCTAATTATCATTGCTAATTTTAGCAATTAAATCCACAACTGAGCATTAGGGTTTCTGACGGAACAATTAGGGTTCCTAAAATTGAAAATTAGGGTTTGTTAATTAATTAACCATTACCCTAATTAGACTTATAATTCCCTTAAGCATTATAATTCTCTGTTATATTCCCAGATTAAGGTTACATTTTATCAGAATCTGAAATTAGAGTTTTCAGATCTGGTATTAGGGTTTTCTCATAATCAACTAGAATTTCCAGTAATTCTTTAGGGTTTTCCCTAATTAATTAAAATTATTGGCTTTTAACCTTATACATACATTGCATTCCCAATCTAGGGTTTTTAATATCCGAATTAGGATTTCCTACTCCCGGAACTGAAACTAGGGTTTTCAGAACCGATTTCTAGGGTTTCTTGTCAGACGTTAGGGTTTTTTAACCGAATGTTGTCGTTCTTAATATATATTTAGGGTTTGTCACAGATATTATTTATCAGATCAACCCATGACCCTTAACCACATTCTGAACACATCATAACCATAACACAAAACATATTCACTTAAATTCTTAATCCTGAATAATTCACCTATATCCTTCACAGAATTTTGAAATCCTCAAAATTCAATCCCAATAACATCAAACGCATACACTCATTTCTTGTCTAGGTCTATTATTTAACCTTAAATCAATCATTTAAGATTTTCATAAATTGTCTAATTTCTCGGGTTGTCATATTCACCCCTCCTTCTAAGAATTTCGTCCCCGAAATTCACCTTACACCTTACACCGTGCACCATACACCATTCACACCTATTTCACAGGCTACCCAATACACCACTCATAAGGGTTTAAATTTTAAAACTGTGCTGAGGAATCGTATAGACTGTTTGTTTTTCATTTTCGCAAAGGTTTTATGGAAATTCATCCGCAAACCGTCATTACTTACGGATACAAAGGGTGATTAGCCCAATATACTCTGTACTGGCCAAGTACTGATTTTATCTATTTTTCATCAATGCCAAAGGCACAAAAATTTTACCTTAGTCTTATTTGATTCCACAGCAAAACAATTTGGTTTGGGAAATTTCTTTCAATAAACATTTTTGAGAATGACGTCATGATGCCGCACTGTATTTAACAGTCCGTTGAGGATTTCGTCATTTTGTAACTTTGTTATACTACATCATACTGTAATGGGCTGACGATCCTTAGATCACATCAAACACCAAGTAATTCTGCATTGTTAACTCCATCATTTTTTTTATCATCTCTGCACCAGGTCACATGGTACAGAAGTGATAAATAAAAACAAAAAAAAAATTTAAAAGGCACATAGTGCGTATTTAGCTTGATATCCAAAAATTGAGGTTTAGCAAAGCTAGGGGTTTAGGAAAACCTAAGTCTTCACTAATGATCATTTGCTTAACAATCTATCTGTTCCTATAATCCTTAACACTCCATTCACACACTACTATACCCAGTTCATAAAACCGCACTTATGAGTTCATAACCTGGCCACAATTATATAAGTTTACGAACTTACCCTAGTCTGACCTTTGGCGTCCGTTCGCTGAGGGACTCATAAACATTTCATATAACTATGCGTCAAGAATGTCACATAAGTATGAGTTCTAAGAACTCGTACTTAATCCTATATTCGCTACCTATGACCTATTTATCTATATATAATAACTAGCGTGACACAACATTTCAATTATTACCAATGCCACCAACTAAGTAGTTTTTACACCAAGTACAATTCCCCGCCCATATAAGGAATCATACAATTCAGTTGCTAATACGAGTCCTCATTGAAATCCCCACCTAATCTTAACCCCTTTTTCAATACGAATTCAATTCGTATTCATAATCCATAACTTTTTCATGAGTTTTCATAGTACAACTTACACACAGCATCTTGCTGTAAACTTTTCAATCATAAGATTGATTCTTTCTGACTGTCATAACCTTATCAGATCACGGGGTGATCTTATCGTATATATTACGATTTATTTCTATGCCTATGATCGTTTTGTTTTACGATCTCCTATTCCTGCACTTTCAGTCTTTTAGACTCGATCTATTCACCATTACGTTTCATCTTTATTATCAGAGTTAGGGAACTCTGTGTCTTTACACTCACCGAGATTCATCTTTGAATCTTACCGACCAACTAACTCTATATGAGTTAGATCTTATCCTAATCACTGCGGTTATTGGTCTCAAGTATTCTTACCTAAGCTTCATAACCAACAGCTCTGATACCAACTGTAGTAACCCCGAATCCGGGCCCCGAATCGCCGCGGACTCGATACACTAATTCTATAACTATTTGCGGAAGATATAAACATAAATTGTTTATACATTACATTACACACTATTCCCCAAGGTCGAGTAACCTTAACTTAATACACATTTCCTAAAATATCTATTACACAACAATATTTATCAAATACGCTATTACAACTAGCTGCACTTTATATTCCAAGCTGAACTTGGCTTTAACCGTTTCCTGTATCCAAACGCATTCGCCTTATCTGCAATGTTTTATCATGATATAGCAAGGGTGAGCATGAAAGTTGCCCAGCAAGTTTATATACAACAATATAACAATATATCATGATTGAAGAGTATGAATAATGGGCTTGCTATAATTCATCAATATAATTGAGAACTAGCATGAACAAATTTTTGACTGAACAAGTATTATACATGAACAAACATTTCTGAACCAACTGGTAATGAAGGTGATCAGCCTTTCATACCTGACTTATACATACAAGATGTACAGAATACAATTTTCGTTGCAATCAGTAATGATTAACCATAAGCTTGAAGAAACTACTCTTATTAGAGTTAAGTATAAGAAAACTTGCCTGAACCGTTGATTACCGCAACACAATTTAATAACGCTTTACCCGAAGACCTAATATTAATAATATAGATCTCCAATATTAGAATAATATCATCACAGTATAATACTGTTATATTTATATCCACAGAATAACCTAAACACACTACCACATAATCCTATCAGTCTATAACACACATAAAACTAGGTATCAAGTCAAACTATTGCAGTCTGAGTTGAAACCAACACAATTCTATCATCCCGACGGTCTAGTCGGACGAATATCGAGTTTAAGTTCAATTAAACTCTGACTTAACACTTAACAGTTATCACAGATAATTTTTTAATCAGACAAAACATTTTTCCTAGGCTCGTAATAATTTTCAGATAATTATTACCATTTATTAACATTTTTCAATCCTTAAAACTGTATTTAAATAAATTAAATACCACATAATTACTTAATCATTAATATTTATTTATTATAAAATATTAATGAAAATCATTAAATAATATTATAATATAATTATAATATCACAAAGTATTTTTAATACCTTAAAATCATAATTATATGATTTTTAAACACTTAAATCCATTATCCGATAATTGATATTAATATTAAAATATTAATATTTTCATGCCAAAATATCAAAAGTTATATTTTATAACTTCAAATATTTTTATATCACTTAAATCATTTTATATGATTTTTAAAACATTAATTCAATTTTTCCATAATTTATTTATTAAATAAACTAATTATCATTAATATTGATTAATGAATGAATTTCATCCCAAAATATTAAAAGTCATCAAAAATAACTTAAAATATTTTCTTATACCATAAAATAATTTTTCATGATTTTTCATGAATTAAAACTATTTTTAAATAATTTATTTAATATTATAATTAAATAAATAAATAACATTTACATTCCAAAAATACCAAATATTTTAGAAATATACTCAAAATAGTTAAAAACTATTTTTCAGACTTTAAAATAATTTTTCATAATTTATTTTGTATTTTTAATAATTAAAAACCATTTTTTCAAATTTTAAATTAATTTCTGGAAAATAATAAATAAACTGTCGCTATAGGCCTTTAGCGACACTTGTCTGTCGCCATTGGTGTTCTTCACTCAAGAACACTGACAACTCAGTGAGCGAGAGGGCTGGTTTGACCGGATTTTAAGCTATGATTCTAATGTTTTCTGGACTGGAATTCGTGTTAAAGTTATAGTACTAACGTAATACTACAATCACCAACTTGTTTCATGGCCAAACAACATCATATCAGAGAGATCTCGGCTCCCGAAATCATTGTCAGAGCTGTTCTTTATTTCTGGGTTTTCCAGAAATGAAGAACAGTTACAGGGTACCACCTTGGATTCTCTATAACTTTAACTCTAGAGCATGTTTGTATGATCTAAAAGTTCCAACATGTAGTACACATGAAAGGGTACAATTATATTACATTACATCAAACTAATAACATCACAACTGAGATATCAAAGCCGGTCAATTTTTGACAAAAACTCGGCTGATGAAGATCTGCGTTTTCCAGAAAATCTTCATCAGTCAGTTTGGTCAACGCAGTTTGACCATGATTCTATACCGTTCTGTTTACGATATACGAGATCTAAGGATTGGGATCTATACTCCTCATGTCAGACTATAATATAAAACCAACAACATAACAAAAACACTAACAGAAAGCGAAATCTAGGACTGCTAAAAGTCTTGTCAGGCGATCTGGAAATCTGGGCTTGCCCAGAAACCATCAAATGTGATCGGTCAATGTCCTTTGACTGCATATATCTTGCGATCTAGACATGATATATCACTGATTCAAGTTGCAGAACTGAGACTACATATCAAACTATATATCCAAACAATAAAACATCAAATATCTATAACATAGACAAATCTAGAGCCACTGACATTTGACTGTCAGACACTTTTTCAAAGTTTTTCCAGATTTCTAAAAATGCAAGATTCGAGTATCTTGATGTTATGGATCTGGGATTTAACAACCCAGATCACTAAGTGACACCTAAATACACAACATTAACTAATCAACAACAACATTTAACACCAAATCATGAGATTTCAAATTTTTAGGGTTTTATACCTTTTTGAGCTTGATTTCTGATTTCTGATCTTTGATTTCTGTTCTTGGGTGATCTAATCTGATCATAACTTACTATTTCACTCTCTCTCACTCTAGAATTTCGAAAATGAAGAGAGATAAGGGACTTGGAGAAATGAAAATGTAAACTAAGCTTTTTCTTACTTTTATTATCTAACTTTTTAATCCATGGCCACAATTGATGCTAGGTGTCAAGATTGGCTGATCAGCAATAAAGAGGTCACATGGCTATGCTAATTATAGGCCTAGGGTTATTGAACAACCAAGATTTAGCCAAGATTTGCAATAAACCTAAAATAATACACAAAATGGCATTTATGTCCTTTCCTTAAATTTCTAGAATTTGCATTTGATGAAACCCTTAGGGTTTAGGGTTTAGACATTTTAGGGTTTAGGGTTTAACCCTTTAGGGTTTATATTTTATCCCTCAAATATTTAGCAACTTGGATTTTCAAAAAATTTCTAATTAAATTTAAAATAGAAAATTTTAAATTTCTAACTTATAATTAGGGCTTCCTAATTATTTCATTATCTCCTAATTATAAATCATTCTTTGCTAATTAGGACCAATTTATCCTAATTAAATTGCTAATTAAGCACTTAGGGTCAAATTTGTACATTAGGTTTCAAAACCACATATTAGGGTGTTAAATAGAAAAATAATAGTTCAATTTTTGAAATTAGATTTCTTAATCCGATTAGGGTTTCTAATAACTTGACAATTAGGATTTATATCTCCTAATTAACATTGCTAATTAAGTAATTAAATCAATTACTGCACAATTAGGGTTCAAAATGGTCATTAGGGTTTAAAATCCTTGAATTAGGGTTTCTACTAGAAAAATTAATTTTCTAATTTAGAAATTAAATATTCGTAATTAGATTAGAGTTTTATAATTACTCATAAATTGAAATAATTAGGATTAGGGTTTCCTAATTATCATTGCTAATTTTAGCAATTAAATCCACAACTGAGCATTAGGGTTTCTGACGGAACAATTAGGGTTCCTAAAATTGAAAATTAGGGTTTGTTAATTAATTAACCATTACCCTAATTAGACTTATAATTCTAGGGTTTCTTGTCAGACGTTAGGGTTTTCTAACCGAACGCTGTCGTTCTTAATATATATTTAGGGTTTATCACAGATATTATTTATCTGATCAACCCATGACCCTTAACCACATTCTGAACACATCATAACCATAAACACAAAACATATTCACTTAAATCCTTAATCCTGAATAATTCACCTATATCCTTCACAGAATTTTGAAATCCTCAAAATTCAATCCCAATAACATCAAACGCATACACTCATTTCTTGTTTGGGTCTATTATTTAACCTTAAATCAATCATTTAAGATTTTCATAAATTGTCTAATTTCTCGGGTTGTCACAATGATAGATATCTAGAAGGGGGGTTGAATAAATAATTAAAACTTTTTCTTTTAATCCTTTTTTAAGGTGATGGTAATCAATGCACAGCGGAATGAGTATATGTGAAAAACCTTCTATTATATATCTTGAGTTAATGAGATTAAGGCAGTTATGACAGTTATAGCAGATATTGCAGTTATAGCAGTTATACCAGTTAATGAACACAAAAGTTTAAAGTGGTTCAGAGCACTAAAAGCTCCTAGTCCACTCTTCTACTCCTTGAGTAGGAAATCCACTAAGGATGTTTGTTACACTTCTTGAATCTCACAGATTCCTTCTAGACCAGCAGTCTAGGTACTTCTTAGTTCACTCTTGAACTCTTTAAGTCCAACAGACTTGGTCTCTCACAGTTCACTTAGAACTCTTCAAGTCCTTTAGACCTGGAACTCTTACTTCAGTTGATTGAATGTTATTTAGATCGTGATTGATGTTATTCAGTTTCTAGTAAGCAGTTGTTCGAAAGAACTAAATAGCTGAGCAAGATTTTCCTTTTTCTCAGATCGTAGAGTTGAGCGTTGAGTGTTCGAACGACAGCACAATCATTGGTGGACCCCACAACAGAATTATTGTCGGATTGAAAAAACGACAAAAATATTTTATTGAAATAACGGCGGAAGTCTTACCGTTGATACTGTTGAACTACTCGGTAGTAAAAGTAGTACGTGTGGTTGCATAGTAGCACACGGTATTGATTATTAATGCTTACGTGAGAAGTCATCTCAGTTTTGTTTTATTACTTATATATATATATATATTAGAGTTATATATATATATATATATATATATATATATATATATATAAGTAAAGTGGTTATGTTGTCAAAATTGGGTGGGATGAGATTGATGTTGTCGGGTGAGTAAGAATTTCAAAAGGCATGTGTTATATATATATATATATATATATATATATATATATATATATATATATTAGGTTTGGTTCATTTGATCATTATTGGTATCAGTTGAAAAGTTAGCAAGAGGAGTATTATTATGTTGAATCATTTACAGATTTTTGACAGGTTGAATCACGGGGGTGATGTCCTGTGAGATTATATATATATATATAATATATATTTTATTTTATTTAAAAAATTTTGCTTTAATTATGGACCGTCCGATTAAAATAAATCAATCCAGACCGTTCATGAGTTAGTTACTATGCATTTCATTCTTCTATAAATAGAAGCTCATTCCTTTATTATTTTTTACGAATTCATTGAAACTCTAGAGAGAGAAAATTAGAGAGAGAAATAAGAAGAGAAGTCTGCTAACTTTCTTTTCATATATTCAGTTTCTTTTACGGTAAGGGATATTATTCTTTTGTATTCATGAAGAGAACTTCTGTTATTCCATTTTTTATCATTCTGTTGGAATAACCTGTATACGCGGTCTACCCTATACTTGGTGACATTCTTCTATTATTCTATCTTTATTATTCTGTTGGAACATCCTGTCTGTGTGTTTTACACCGGACCTGGTTCCGTCTTTATTATTATTCTTTTGGAACATCCTGTCTATGTGTTTTACACCGGACCTGGTTCCGTCTTTATTATTATTCTGTTGGAATATCATGTCTGTGTGTTTTACACCGGACTGAGCAAGCTTTTCCTTTTTCTCAGATCGTAGAGTTGAGCGTTGAGTGTTCTTGTGCGTTTTTATTCAGTACTTTCTACTACTTTCTCATCTGTCTTTGATCTGTATATATGTGATCTTGAAATCTATCCGTTGAAGTCATCTGATGAGCCATTAAATACGTTTGACATTTCTAAGCTTTGATGGAGACTTTTCTGCACATCTTCTGAATTACACTCTGGCCCACTGACATAGCAGACTGCTTTCTCACCTAACACCTCAAAAGGTATTTTCCTCTACCCAATGGTCCTTTTCTTAGCTTTTTGAGTACGTTTCTTTTGATCAATACTAAGGATATCTTTTGTACGTTGGGACTGGTGAGAGCTTTAACGTTCAAAACCCATTCCATATTTGTTGGAGTCTATCTTCAAATGAACGATAGGGCTTGATGTTTCTGACACAAAGTAGATGACACTCTACTATCAATATCGTAGTGTCTTGTAATATTGGTGCCTATTCGTAAGAGATCACTACGACTTCTCACAAGGATTTGCACACTACGTTCTTCACTTGCTCGTCTTACAAACTCTACGTTTCTGAGAGCACACTACATATTTTAACACTACGATATTCACTTGCTCGTCTTGCAGATTCTGCGTTTCCGAGAGCACATTATGATCTCTGAGTTAGTTTCGACAAACGTCTGGACAACACTTCGATTCGTGGAGAGGCCCTTCAAGGCAGATACACGATCCTGTCATTCTGCATTCTGTTGATCAGCAGGATAGACTGCGAGTCACTCTATTTCTTTCTAGCCATAGATCAACCTAATAGATTTGATCTCTTTATCTATACAAGTGAACATTAAAGGCTAAGATCAACATAACATTTTTGATCTATCACTAAGTCCTTGTACATATATTATTTGAAGGACTTTACATAATTATGAGTAGTTTCATAAAACATCAAATCACAATATGCATTCTTCCAACAATCTCCCCCTATTTGATGTTGACATAACCAAGGAGATTTGTTGTCATGATTATAAAGTTTTATATGCAGTTGCAGAAAAGTAAACATGACTTAGTATTTCAGTGAGCAGCTGAAATTTCTAGAGAATAAGCATGAATTTATTGATGTATGGAAACAGATTTTACATTTAAGAATGACTACATCAATGCAACTTATCTCTATTTCTTTGGCCTTTTGTTTCTTGGAGGATTTGCATATTCCTCAACTCTCCTCTTTCTGCTTGCTTCATTTCTTCTGGCTTAATCTTCCAGCTCACTTGGGCTTAGCCTTGGATTGGTATCATGTCTATTCATGAATGTTGGATCTCCAATTGGCATTCTTAGACCTGTCGTTGTTACCGTATGAGAGTTGGTGGCTGGCCCTAGACTCCTTAAGGGTTGAGCCATTAATATTTCCTGCTAATCAGATTATTGAGTCTGATGGCTGGATCATGGAGTCTGCTGGTGGATCTGCCTTGCAGAAGGATTCCTTGAGGATTAAGGTTGGAGACCTCTGTCTTTGTCTTTGCCTCCCTGATCTCCTTCTTTACCTTTATTCTCCCCCTTTATGTCAGCATCAAGAGTTTGAATTTCATCTGAAAGACGATTAAGGCCTTAAACATGCTCGTTAAGCTAACTCTTGGTCTGAGCAATGTCTTCTCTATTTTCTTCGATTAGAGCTTCAGACCTAGCTTCCCTTTGCTGAAGGATGGAGAGAATGTTGTCTATTTGATGGCCATTGCTGACATAGAATTGTTGAAATTCTTTGACAGCAGTCTGAAGATTTTGGATGCTTTATATCATCAGTTGGTTCTGAGATTCTTGAGTGTTCTGTAGAATCAAGATAGCATCCCGATGTCTTTTAGCTGTGAGGAAGTGAATATCATCCATGTCCTTTATGCTTTGTAGCATTTCTTTGATAATCTCTTTGAGTGTTTTAGACAGTTCGGAGCTCAGGGAGCTTGGAAGATTGTTTGCAGCATTGATCATTGATGTCAACCTCAGCTGTATCAGTGCAGCATGATCTTCAATGCTCTCGTCTAGTTCTCTGATCACTTTCTCAGACATGGCTGACAAATCAGCCTTTGTGGATAGTTCTGATAGGATTTCATCTAGATTTGGAATTTGTGAGGGAGGTGACGTGCTCTTAAATTTATATTGTAGTGAGTAGAGAGCAAGTTCAAGATTGAAGCATTCATTTCTAGATGGGGAGGGAATATCTGAAGGAGGGGCCTTTGTTTGGATGTTGGAGCTTGGTGACTCTACGATTTGTTTTGGATACTCTACCAGGGGGCTAGAGTCAGGGATCGTAGAGATAGTAGGTTGAGTGATCATTAGGGAGTTGATCTTATTTGGTTCCTCAGTTACAGAATTTTGAGATTCTGTGACTGGAAATTGATTCAGTGGATGAAGAATTACTTCCAACCATTGCGGGAATTCATAGAATTGATTAAATGAGGGTGGTGGCATGTGATTAATTCTGAAAGGAATGGGGATAGATAGTACCTCAAGTGTGTTCTCTGAGGAAGGGCTGTTGGAGAGAAGCTTCTTGGCAAAATTGAATTTCCCTGGGAATCCATTTGCAAGTACTAAGATAGCTGGATACTCTTTGAAACTCCAGAACATGTGATCCCAAGAGTTCAGAATTTGAGCTCGATGGAAGGGCATCATTGGAAGATATGCAAATAGTTGCTCATAGGTGGCTCTTCTGTGCCCATCAATGCCTATAGCTATGATCTCAATCTCATTATCTTCTTCTCTAATTTCACTGGAGGATTCAATTATGTCGATTGCTTCAGGTTCTTCATTATCTCCTCCAAAAATTTCTTTTTCAGCTATTGAGGTGGCATGATCCTCCCCTTCAGCTTGATCATTCTTTTGAAATGTCAATAGCTCCCCCTCAACTAGAGCATCCTCTGATGGAAGATCTTCAGGCATCTCCCGCTCAGTATGAACACCTTCTACTTGACATTCACTTGTTGGTTCCTTTTTAGCACTTAGTTCTTTTGCTTCCCTTCTTAGCACTTCTTCATTGGCAAAAATATACTTCTTAACCAGTTTCCTTCTTGGCCTTTTAGGCTGTGCTACAGCCTCAGGACTCTCTTCAGTTGTGTCCTTCAGATCAGCCAAGATATTTGATGCAGCTGCTTCCTTGTTTGGTCTAGGCTCTACGATCGGAGGAGACTCGACGATCGAAGAGGATGATTTCTTTTTGCTTTTGTGGTTGGTCTTACTCATCTTCAGCAACTGAGATATAGTTGCTTTATCTTCTTCTGACTCTGCTTGCTGTTCCTTTTTCCTTAGGATCCTTAAAGTCTCAATTTATAAGGACTCTACAGGCTTGTTGGTGGTGGATCCTTGAGGTTCTTCTGTAGTTCTAGCTTTCCTTTTCCCTATGCTCTTTCTGATTAAAGCAATGGGTTCTCCCTGGTTAGTTTCTTCTTCTTCTTCCTTAGTTTCCTTGACAACAGACATATTCTCTGGCACTCCTGTTCCTTCTATCTCACCAGTTTGACCACTGGATTCAGACATCAACTTCACATTTTCAGCTGGATTCTCTTCCAATTTTCAAACAACTACTGGGTCATTCATCGATTTGGTTTTATGGCTTCTCCTTCGTTATCCTCAATTAGGTCACCAAGAGCAGCCTGTAGGTTAATACTGATAAATCGTCCGTAGAGCATCTTTTGAGCGCTCTTTGTCTTCTTGGAGCTAACAAACCATTTTCTAATCCATTAAAGTAATAAAGCCCCATAGTTTAGTTAAATTTTATAGCATATGGCAGTCATGAGTTTGAGTTATATTTCATTCACAGAGTCATGACCTGAGCTTTTCCAACATATGCATTTTCCAACAATGTCAGCCAGAAACTCATACCTCTGTGGAAACTCCTTCTTTTTGTATCCTTTGACAGAGAGTGATTTCTTATGATGCATTTTCTTGAGACCTTTATGGAAGTCTATTCCATCTAAGGATGGATACCCTTCAGATTTGAGCCCTAGGGCTAGATTGATGTCTTCAGCTCTTAATTTGATTTGGACGTTTCTTACTTTCACGGTGATGGTGTTGTTTTCAAGCACTCCGTTATTGTAGAATTATTTTACCAGCTGTGGGTAGATCAATGTGTCAGTACCCAAGGATTCTTCGAGACCTGCCTTCTTCAGTAGCGACAATGTTTTGTGAAATTGGGGTTCAGTCGTTTTAAACTCGTCGAAACACAGTATGTACTTGGAGACAACACTGGAAGCTGCCATTGATTTCTTTATAGGAAGTGAGGCTGACTGTAACACCCCAATCCCACATCGAAAGATAGGGGAAAAATTTGTCTCCATATAAGAAAATAAGTTACTACCAATAGTACCTTCAAGTCATGACCTTTTGGGAGCCTGTGGTGGGCTAGATGACCCAAGAAGATACTATTGGGCCAGTGGTTTAAGGCCTTATTTGTATGAATTTGATTCGATTCAGACTTGGGATTTGACCCAAGATTTGTTCTGGAATTGGGATTTGACCCGGGTTATTTCATATGGTATCAAATCCGACTCTCGAAAGCTCGGGTTGGGTTATCCGATCGGGTTGCCGGAGGTGGGGACACGAAGACTGGTGGTATTATCCCATAATGGAGAGATGAAGGTCCGGAGGTGGGGACACGAAGTCAGCCGGTATTATCCCACAATGGCTAGAGAGGCAAAGATCTTTGGGCCGTGTGTGTGATCGGTTCTGACGGGGACGTCAGAAATTTAAGTGGGGGAGTTTGTAACACCCCAGTCCCACATCTAAAGATAGGGGAAAAATTTGTCTCCATATAAGGAAATAAGTTACTACCAATAGTACCTTCAAGTCATGACCTTTTGGGAGCCTGTGGTTGGCTAGATGACCCAAAAAGATACTATTGGGCCAGTGGTTTGAGGCCTTATTTGGATGAATTTGATTCGATCCGGACTTGGGATTTGACCCAAGATTTTTTCTGGACATGGGATTTGACCCGGGTTATTTCACTAACGGAGCTTGCTAATGATTTAGGGTTTCTTCTTGAGAGAGGAAGAGAGAGATGGTGTTTTGAACTTCAGATTTCAAAAAAGACGATTTTAATTTGTACTTGAAACTTCCCTCTCGCTAATTTATTTAGTGGGACAGGTGTCGAACTTTGCTTGGCTCTACGAATTCTTGACAGAGAAGGTTGTACTGAATTGCCTTTAACTTCTTCTGGGATGATGTATTCTTTAGTGGGACTACGATCGTTGAGATGGTCCTTGGAGTCGTCAATTCTGTTCATCCATCATTGAATCTGTTCAGCAGTCGTCGAATCTGATCTGCAATCGTGGAGTCTGATCTATAATTGTCGTGTCTGGGCTGCACTTGTAGAGTCTGAACTACGGTCGTCGAGTCTGACTTATCAATCGTAGAGTTTGATCAAGTTCTCGTGATGAACCTTTGGTTTAGCATTTTCCTTGGTTTAAGGTAACTCAGGAAGGACCAACCTCTTGAATAGAACAAGGGTTAGGTTTGTCCCTGAGGCACTTTTCAGAGAGAATGCTTTGATTTTTGCTGGATCATCATAGGGTTCTCCTTTGGTTTTGTTGATGTAGCTCAGCTATCGTTGAGTCTGTACTACAATCATTGATTATGTTCAGCGTTCGTTGAGTTTTATGACACTTTGGCTCTACGATCATGGACTTCCTTTGATCATGTCTTTGATTTTGGACATAGCCCTTAAATCTGTATGGTTAGCACAAACTAGAGCATAATATTTCAGGTTTGTAAGTTAAGCATGCCTAGCTCACTTATTAGTTTGTTGAATCTGGATTCATCTAAAGGTTTTGTAAAAACATCAGCAAGTTGATTTCAGTAGGGATATATTGTAAAGATATATTTCCATTTTGTACATGATCCCTAATGAAGTGATATCTTATTTCTATATGCTTAGTCCTAGAGTGCATGACAGGATTATGAGTTATAGAAATTGCACTTGTGTTATCAAAATGAATAGGTATGGATTTGAATTCAAACCCATAATCTGCTAGTTGATTTTTCATCCATAGGATCTGAGCACAGTAACTGCCAGCAGCAATGTACTCAGCTTCTGTAGTTGAGGTAGATACTGAGTTTTGCTTCTTGCTAAACCAGAACACAAGTCTGTTACCTAGTAATTGACAAGTGCCACTGGTACTTTTTCTATCTATTTTGAAGCCTGTAAAATTAGCATCTGTATAACCTGATAGCTCAAATGAGGATTCCTTGGGATACCAAAGCCCCAAGTGGGGTGTACCTTTGAGTTACCTAAAAATCCTCTTTACAGCAGTTAGATGAGATTCTTTAGGACATGCCTGAAATCTAGCACAAATACATGTTGCAAACATTATATCTAGTCTACTGGCAGTAAGATATAAAAGAGGGCCTATCATACCTCTGTATTGAGTTATATCAATACCTTTACCTTTTTCATCTTTGTCAAGCTTGGTTGCAGGAGCGATTGGGGTTTTCATGGGAGAGGTTGATTTCATGCCGTACTTCTTGAGTAAGTCTTTAATATACTTGGCTTGGTTTATGAAAATTTCTTCATCAGTCTGATTTACTTGCAGTCCAAGAAAGAAGTTCAGGTCACCCATCATGCTCATTTCGAATTTGCTCTGCATAAGCTTGGAGAATCTCTTGCATAACTTTTCATCAGTAGAACCAAAGATAATATCATCAACATAAATTTGAACTAATAGGACCTTATCTTTATGCTTTCTAAGAAAAATTGTGGTATCTACTCTACCTCTAGTAAATCAATTTTCAATAAGAAAGTTAGTCAGTGTTTCATACCATGCTCTAGGTGCTTGTTTGAGATCATATAAGGCTTTGTCTAATCTAAAGACATAATTAGAAAGAGATGGATTGATGAAACCTGGAGACTACTCTACAAAGACTTCTTCTTGAAGTTCACCATTCAAAAATGCACTTTTGACATCCATCTGAGAGACTATGAACTTCATGTGAGCAGCAAAGGCAAGGAATATTCTGATGGCTTCTAGTCTTGGAACAGGTGCAAATATCTCACCAAAGTCAATACCTTCTTCCTGAGAGTAGCCCTTGGCTACTAGTCTGGCCTTATTCCTTGTTATCACCCGTCTTCATCCATCTTGTTTCTGAAGACCCACTTGGTTCCAATTACAGGATGGTTCTTTGGTCTTGGGACCAATCTCCAAACTTTGCTTCTCTTGAACTGATTAAGTTCTTCCTGCATGGCCTCTATCCAGCTGGAATCTTCCATAGCATCCTCTATCTTCTTTGGTTCTATTTGAGATAAGAAGCTTAGATAGAAGCATTCATTTTGAGTAGCAACTCTTGTCTTGACTCTTGCATTCGGATCTCCAATGATTAGATCTTGAGTGTGATCTCTTGTTCATCTGCTTCTTGTTGGAACATCCGTTCTTATGCCTTCTTGTCTCAGATCTTCAAGATCTATTTCTTCTTCTTGATGTGGAGGTTCATTGTCTGGCATAGGCCTCTCTATGATCTCATTCTCTTGCTCAATGATTTCATTATCAGGCACTACGATCGTAATATTGGGCTCGACAACCTCGTTCGTAGTGTCTGAACTGTTAGTCGCAGTGTCTTGGAGCACTATTTTTTCTAAGTCTATTTCATCAAAGATGATGTGAATTGAGACTTCTACACTTAGTGTCTACTTGTTGAACGCTCTGTAGGCCTTGCTGTCTGTGGCATATCCAAGAAAGATTCCTTCTTCTGATTTCGGTTGAAACTTTGTCAAGTACTGCTTTCCATTGTTGAGTATGTGGCATGCACAACCGAACACATGAAAGTAACTGATCTTCCTTTCCAAAGTTCATAAGGAGTCTTCTTAATCGTAGAGTGTATGAGTGATCTGTTCTGAGTATAACATGCAGTATTGACCGCTTCTGTCCAGAAGTACTCCGGTAGATGAGCTGCAGCTAGTAGAGTCCTTCCAGCCTCTATTAATGTCCTGCTCTTTCTCTTAGCAACTCCATTTTATTGGGGAGTTTGTGGAGCCGAGAAGTTGTGACTAATCCCTTTGTCTGTGCAGAACTGATCCATTTCTGAGAAATTGAATTCTCTTCCACGATCACTTTTTATAGCCTTGATTTTCTCTCCTTTCTCATTCATCACCAGCTTGAACATCTTGATTGGTTGGGGGCTTGTTTCATCTTTTGAGGTTAGAAAGAATACCCATGTAAATTTGGTGTAGTCATCGACTAGGACCAGTTAGTATCTCTTTCCCCCAAGGCTTGTCGTTGGAATTGGTCCAAAAAGATTCATATGTTGTAATTTTAGAGGCTTGTCAATTGAGTTGATCGTTTTGCTCTTAAATGAGCTTCTGGTCTGTTTCCCAAGTTGACAGGCATTGCAGGGCCTTTCTTTAACGAAGTTGAATTTGGGTAGGCCTGCAACTAGATCCTTTGAAGCTAATTTGGACATAATTTTGAAGTTAAGATGAGATAATCTTCGATGCCATAGCCAGCTCATTTCTTCAGATGCTTTAGACTGAAAGCATATTGTTTCGTCTGAGCTTAGTTGTCCAAGATTTACTGTGTAGACATTTCCTTCTCTTGTTCCGGTTAGCTTTACTGCAAATGTCTTCAGGTCTCGGACTTGACATTGATTGTTGATGAATGTTACTTGATGACCCTTGTCACAGAGTTGGCTAATGCTTAGAAGGTTGTGTTGTAGTCCTTCCACATAGGCCACTTTACTGAATGATACTGCACCATTTCTGGCTGAGCCATAGCCTCTTGTCTTGCTAGTGCCATTATATCCAAATGTGACCGAGGGACCCTCCTTCTCTATGAAGTTAGACAGAAGGGCTTTGTTCCCAGTCATGTGCCTTTAACATCCACTATCCAGATATCAGGTTGTGCTCGTGGAGCTCCTTTCCTGAGGTAACATTAAGCCTTCATTTTGGTACCCATATTTGCATGGGTCCTACTATGTCAATACCCTTGGGAACCCAAATCTTCTTGATTTTGGGTCTCACATGCATGAAATTATAATGACAATTCGCAGCCTTGTGACCAACTCTGTGGCATTCAAAGCATTTGATATGATGCATGTAAGTGTGTGTATGAAGGTTCTTCCTCCATTTGGGCTTTTGTGGGTTATTGGTCATCCTCCTGCTAGGCTGATATCCCCTTTTCCATGTGTTCTCTTGTTTCATTAATTAAGGAGAGTATATCTTACTTCTACTGTGTCTTCCTGGTTGGTTCGTAGAGTTGATTTTATTGGACTATACGATCCTTCGAGGTTGATGAGTAGTAGCTAGATTACTTTTCTCTTTTCTGAAACCTAGACTAGCATGAGATCCCTTACTTCTGGGAATATGAATTGAGTTAACCGGGTAGGGTTTGACAGGCTCATCATTCTGTGAGCATTTCACAAATATAATGCCTCTACTAAAGCCTGAGGCATTACTGGTGTTAACATCCTTTACTTTTTCCACACATGACTCTGAGATAGATCCCCAAAAGCCTAGCCCTGTTTTATCAGAGACATTTCTCTGATTAGAGATTAAAGATTCCATGGATGAAGAAGATTTATTCCATGTGGAAATGGTCTTTTCTAGATCCTCAATTTTTGAGGTTAGACTAGACTCTTGTTTTTCATTGAGCTCATTTGTTTATCTTAAGAGCTTATTCTCAGCTTCAAGCTCAGAGAATTAATTAGCACTGAGAAGGGTTGTTTCCAGTTCTTCTTTAGCCTTTTCTTTCTCCATTTGAAGAAGTGAATAATCCATAGACAAAACTCTAAACCACTTCATGTATTGGTGTAAATCAGATGTTATACCAATTGTTAGTTCCCAATAGGCACGATATCTAGAAGGGGGTTGAATAGATAATTAAAACTTTTTCTTTTAATCCTTTTTTAAGGTGATGGTAATCAATGCACAGCGAAATGAGTATATGTGAAAAACCTTCTATTATATATCTTGAGTTAATGAGATTGAGGCAGTTATGAGAGTTATAGTAGATATTGCAGTTATAGCAGTTAATGAACACGATAGTTTTAAGTGGTTCATAGCACTAAAAGCTCCTAGTCCACTCTTCTACTCCTTGAGTAGGAAATCCACTAAGGATGTTTGTTACACTTCTTGAATCTCACAGATTCCTTCTAAACCAACAGTCTAGGTACTTCTTAGTTCACTCTTGAACTCTTCAAGTCCAGCAGACATGGTCTCTCACAGTTCACTTAGAACTCTTCAAGTCCTTCAGAACTGGAAGTATTACTTCAGTTGATTGAATGTGTTTAGATCGTGATTGATGCTATTCAGTTTCTAGTAAGCACTTGTTCGAAAGAACTGAATAGCTAAGCAAGCTTTTCCTTTTTCTCAAATTGTAGAGTTGAGCGTTGAGTGTTCTTGTGCGTTTTTGTTCAATACTTGCTACTGTTTTCTCATCTTTCTTTGATTTGTATATATGTGATCTTGAAATCTGTAAGACCCCAACTTTTTGAATAAACATGAATTTTCTATAATTATCATTTTTGAATATTATGATATAATGTTATAGTTGTGGGTAATAATTATAAATTTTTCAAAGTACGCAAGTTGTTATATAATATTCGATTGGTCGGGGAATATTCGTTTTAAATAGGAAATATTCGAACGACGGTACAATCATTGGTGGACATCACAACAAAATTATTGTCGGATTGAGAAAACGATAAAAATATTTTATTGAAATAACGGCGGAAGTTTTATCGGTGATACTGTTGAACTACTCGGTAGTAAAAGTATAGTAATACGTGTGGTTGCATAGTAGCACACGGTATTGATTATTAATGCTTACGTGAGAAGTCATCTCAGTTTTGTATTATTACTTATATAAATATTAGATTTATGTATCATTATTGGTATCAGTTGAAAAGTTAGCAAGAGGAGTATTATTATGTTGAATCATTTACAGATTTTTGACAGGTTGAATCACGGGGGTGATGTCCCGTGAGATTATATATATATAATATATAATATATATTATATTTTATTTAAAAGATTTTGCTTTAATTATGGACCGTCCGATTAAAGTAAATCAATCCGGACCGTTCATGAGTTAGTTACTATGCATTTCATTCTTCTATAAATAGAAGCTCATTCCTTTATTATTTCTTACAAATTCACTGAAACTCTAGAGAGATAAAATTATAGAGAGAAAGAAGAAGAGAAGTCTGCTAACTTTCTTTTCCTATATTCAGTTTCTTTTACGGTAAGGGATATTATTCTTTTGTATTCATGAAGAGAACTTCTGTTATTCCATTTCTTATCATTCTGTTGGAATAACCTGTATACGCGGTCTACCCTATACTTGGTGACATTCTTGGATTATTCTATCTTTATTATTCTGTTGGAACATCCTTTTACACCGGACCTGGTTCCGTCTTTATTATTATTCTTTTGGAACATCTTGTTTGTGTGTTTTACACCGGACCTGGTTCCGTCTTTATTATTATTTTGTTAGAATATCATGTCTGTGTGTTTTACACCAGACCTGATTCCGTTACTTATTATTCTGTTGGAATAACCTGTCTATGTGAAGTACCGCATTCATGGTGATTTCAGTTGTTATTCTATTACTTATTATTCTGTTGGAACATCCTGTCGGTGTGAATTTCACCTGACCTGGTTCTGTTATTATTATTCTGCTAGAATAACCTGTCTATGCAAAGTACCGCATGCATGGTGATTTCTTTTGTTATTCCATTCGTTATTATACTCAGTTGGTTAAAATTTTGACTTCTATACTCCATGAAATTAGTGGAATATCCTTGATATTTGTGCTTCATCCAGTATTTTTCATGGAAATATTCTTCTGAGCATTCTTGAATTTTACTCTACAAAACAGTATTATGTTGATAATTTAGACGTTATTAGTTCCTGAATAAATTAATTCGTGAACTTGTTTTATTGAATTATTATATCATTGTCATCATCCTCATATTTATATTATGTTAAAAGTCATCTGTGGCCTGTAGTGCGTAGATGGACTTGGTATGATTATAACAAGGGATTATTCGGTGTAATCATGACCGTAATGTAACAAGTGATGTGGTAAAAGTCCTCATTGGCGCGTAGTGCATTGATGGACAGTTGTTGGCATGATCATGACCATTTATGAATACACAAATATCCTTGGCCCGTAGTGCATGGGATTTGTGGTCGTGACCCTAATGATTATCCTTGGTCGTAGTGCAGGGATGATGTGGATTATTTATTAAGCTGAGTCTCAGCGATAAAAGTGATGAGAAACCTTTTAAATCATAAAAGATAGTAGATTTTATTCTCTACTTGACTCTTTTAATGGATTGCTTGTTCCGCTGCAGTTAAACTTGATGTCTATTGTATTTTATCAGTTTAACATTGTTGAGGACTAATGATAATTTATTCTGCATTATCTTAGTCATAATATTTCTTGCTGGGCTAGTTGAGCTCACCCTTTCTTTCACTGTTCTCTTCAGGAAATTAGAACGTAGCTGGGACGAGTCAGGGAACGGAGTGATGTTCTGGATGATAGTGTTAGCTAGTAGTCCTCACTATTATGTTAAATAGTGTGACAATAAATGTATTGATGACTTTTTTTTAGAGTGGATATTGTCTAGAAGACAATATTTGTATTAAAACTCACAGCATGTATTTTGTCGTACTTTACACGACTGTTGTATAATTTAGTTGTATTTGAATTTTTTACCATGTATTTGGCGACTCAAGATAGGTGATGTATACCTATTTTGGGGGGGGTCAAAGTTGGTATCAAAGCTTAGGGATATGATCCCTAGCTAAGGTGTGAGACAAGAACTAGGAAGGGAGAGACGGGGAATTCTTTCGCTAGTATGACCTATTTAAGTTTATTTGATATTTAATTGGTTGGTCAGAGTATAGGGGTTATATATGATATGTTATTTAACTCTTGTTTTGTGGCATTATTTGAAAATGACATCCGAGAATGTTGAGATTATTAATGGAGCACAGGAGACCGTTGAGTCTCCACAAATCAATAATCAAAATAATGTGCATCAGGAAGGAGACATTCCTCAGGCAAACAACAACATTGACCAAATGATGAATGATGGAATATTCAGAGGATGCAATTCATACAACATCAGGCGAGAGCGGCTCCTATCCAAAATGCAGGTGGAAACACTTGTAACTCTCGGACGGTCACCGCGAAGCAGTTTAAGGAACTGGGACCACCAAAGTTTTTTGGAGAGCCAAAACCACTTAAGGAGGATACGTGGATTAAGCAAATCAACAATATATTTGATGTCTAGGGATGCTCCAAGGAGCAAAAGGTTCCCTTTGCCACCTACATATTGCGGGCAGAGGCAGATTATTGGTGGGAATCTATAAAGCGTACTCAACCTGCCGCGCTGAAGATGTCTTGGGAGAAGTTCCAAGAACTGTTCAATGACAATTACTTTCCCAAAAGTATTCGTCACATGAAAGAGGAAGAGTTCATCAAGCTGGAACAAAATAACATGACCGTATCGCAGTACGAAGCCAAGTTTGCCGAGTTGTCCCGATTTGCGTCCCATTTGGTTGATAATGAGGAGAGAATGACGCGAATGTTTTTAAGAGGTTTGAAACCTGAGATACGTCAATATCTTATCTTTCATAAACTGTGTTTGTATTCAGATGTTGTTAATAGGGCTCAATTATTGGAGCGCGATAATGAGTTAAACAAACCAAAGGAGAGTAGCCTGCAAAATGATAATACCAGTGAGAACAGTCATCGAAGCGGTGACAACAAGCGTGGAGGGAATCAATAGGCCAGAAATGGTAACCACTTCGGTGGTAATCAAGGCCAAAACAGTAAGAATGGACATTTTAAGAAGAGGAGATTCAATAATGATGGAAAGATGTCAGAACCAGCACCCGTTGTGAAGGAAGGAGAACGACCACATATTATATGCTTCAAATGTGGAGGGGAGGGACACATCAGTCCAATCTGCGCGATGCCGTCCTAGGCATGTTATAATTATGGAAGAGAAGGTCACTTAACCCAATTTTGTCGTTCACCAAAGATAAGTTCAGCTAGGATGGAAGCACCAATGGCCGTCCAAGAAAAGTCAAAGCCGGTAGTGCAAGGGAGAGCGTTTGTTGTGACCTCCCAGAAAGCAAGGAACCTGAACGAGGTTATCATGGGTAAGCTAATCATAAACTCTAGCGAAGTTTATAATTTATTTGATACCAGTTCTACCCATTCTTTTCTTTCTCCTACTTGCACTCAATGTTTAAATTTGACTCTGGAGAAATTGGACTTTGACTTATCTGTTGAAACTCCATTGGGAGAAACCTTCATTACATCCACGGTTTATAAGTCTTGTTTGGTTTAAAGCGGTACCCTCACATTACCTGTCGATCTTATTTCATTGAAAATACTTGCATTTGATGTAATTCTAGGGATTGATTGGTTAACTACTCATCATGCAAAAATTGATTGTTTTTGTAAGGTTGTTAGCTTTCATATTTCTAACCAACCTATTATGCAAACTCAAGCAACCAAACAATTAAAATCAATCACTGTCATCTCAAGCCATAAAGTTATTCGTTTATTGAAAAATGGATGTCAAGCTTTCTTAGCTCATGTCACGGATCTAAACAAAAATACGTCAGTGTTGAATGATATTTCTTATGTTAATGAATTTTCTGAGGTATTCCTTGAAGAACTTCATGGCCTACCCCTAGAGCGTGAAATTAAATTTTGTATCGACCTTGAACCCGGTACAAAACCCATTTCCAAAGCCGATGGATGGAATTAATAAAGGATTATGATTGTGAGATCTTTTTATCATCCAGGCAAAGCAAACGTAGTTGCAGATGCCTTGAGTAGGAAAGGCAGAGAAAAATTGATGTTGTTAACCGATAAGGAGGAGCTTATTTCAGCAATGTCAAGGTTAGAGTTGGAAATCAAATTTCCAAAAGAATCCGATGAAAAAATATACTAGATGGAAGCTAGTCCAACTTTGGTGGACAAAGTGAAGAACTCTCAACTGCAGGATGCGGAATGCAGAAAAATAAAGGAGAGTGTACTTGAAGGAAGGGAGGAAAAATTCAAGGTTGATACTGAAGGAATGCTAAGTTTCGAGGGATGAATCTGGGTTCCAACAGTACCAGATATTAAATAAGACATCTTAACAGAAGCTCATAGCTCGAGATATTCGATTCATCCGGGAAGTACGAAGATGTATCAAGATTTGCGGTGATATTTTTGGTGGCCAAATATGAAAAGAGACGTTGCAGAATGCATTGCAAAGTGCTTGACATGTCAGAGAGTTAAGGTCTAGTATCAAAGGCCAAGTGGATTACTTCAACCGTTGGAGATATCGGAATGGAAATGGGAACATATCACAATGGATTTTGTGGTAGGTCTCCCAACGACTCAGAAAGGATACGATGGGATATGGGTGATAGTGGATAGATTGACAAAATCTGCACACTTTTTCCCAATAAAGATTAGATTCAATCTTGATCAGCTGGCAAAGTTATATATTAAAGAGATCGTGACGAGACATGGAGTTCTAGTGTCAATTGTGTCAGATAGAGATCTAAGGTTCACATCAAACTTCTGGAAGAGATTACAAGAATGTATGGGAACACAATTATGAATGAGTACGGCATATCATCCGCAAACAGATGGCCAAAGTGAACGAACGATTCAGACATTGGAAGATATGCTAAGAGCATGAATTAGTTAACAAATAACCTTTTATAAAGGAGTTATTAAAATAACTTAAAGGAGTTTAATTCAGTTTTGCCAAACAAGGCCTAATGCCTATTAAGTCTTTAATCTAACTGTGTTTTACCAAAAAAGGCATAAGGATTAATTGATTATTTTTTTAGTGGATAGCCAAACAAGCCTTATGGCTTTTGATTTTCAAATAAAATATAAATGATGTCAGTTAAAGTTAGAATTATATTATATAATTAATACCTATATTATTATTATACGTTATATTGTTAGTACGTAGTTTGAGTTAGGAAGAAAGAACTCAGTAGAAGAGAAGAAGAGAGTTTACAGAGAGAAAAGAAGAGAGGAAGAAAGGCTAGAGAATTTGAGAAAGGAATTGGGTAAAAGAAGCTTGATAATCAAAAGGATAGCCATCATCTTCTACAAACAAGGTATCATCCTACCCTTTTAAGTTTTTAAAATTTTAGTTTTCTCTTTCCTAATTCTCTGTAAAATTCTTGTGAAAGGATAAATTGCTTGATTGTATGTGGCTTTATATGATAAACTAGTGTTGTAAAACTATTTTCATAGGTTATATATGAGTATAGTCAATGAATTGATGTTAGGTATGTGGTTTGTGAAGAAAAACTATTTTACAGTGAGTTTATATGAATATATGTGAATACGGTTTAGTTTAAGGTAGAAATTAAGGGTTAATTAGTTGTTTAGTTGATAAATTGACTATTGTATTTGAAAGAGGTGGTATAAACATAAATAAGGTGTTTTGAATTAACTATTTTGGTTGAAAAATAAAATCACAATGTTGATTTTCATTGAAAATATCAAAAAGTGAGTTTTTATCAAAAACAGTGAAATTGGAGATTTTAAATTCGTTGTTTATGTTGTTTTATGGGCAGAAATATGTTAAGAGTCATTGAATTATGTTTATATGAAGTCTCTATATGAATTACATATTAATTAGGCTGTTAGAAAGTAGTTTGTAGGCCAAAATTGGCTTTTGTTCATGCTGTTACCGAAGCTGTCTGCCGAAGTCTGCAATTCAGCACCGCAGCGCGGCCTCGTAGTTTAATTTTTTTGCCGCAGCGCCATCACCACACTGCAGCGTCGACCCACAGCATAAATGTGGCGCTGGAGCGCGAGTTGGCAGAATGGTCTGACATTGTACTTTTTGTACTCAAAATCTGAAGGAATTTTTATGTGTTAATAGTAGGACTGTTAAGTTATGATTTCAGTATTTCTATACCATTAATGAGCATGTTATTAATAATTAACTTGTTTTGTAACGTGATTATGTGATTAAAAATCAAATCTTACATGATGAGTGTACTTAGTTATGTTTGTAAAGTGGTAGTGACTAACTATGTCATGATGACATATGTGACAACCCGAGAATTTGGACAATTTATTAAAATCTTAAATGATTGATTTAAGGTCAAATAATAGATCTAGACAGAAAATGAGTGTATGCGTTTGATGTTATTGGGATAGAATTTTGAGGATTTCAAAATTCTGTGAAGGATTTAGGTGAATTATTCAGGATTAAGGATTTATGTTATTAAGTTCTGTGAATATGGTTATGTATATGTTCAGAATGTGGTTAAGGGTCATGGGTTGACCATATTAATTATATATGTGTCAAACCCTAATCGTATATTAAGAACGCCAACGTTCAGTTAGAAAATCCTAACGTCTGATAAGAAATCCTAGAAACCGGTTTTGAAACCTTAATTTTGGTTCCGGGGATTTAAAATCCTAATTCGGATATTAAAAACCCTAGATTGGGAATGCAATGATATGTATAAGGTTAAACGTCATTAATTATAAATTAATTAAGGAAAACCCTAATGAATTGCTGGAAATCCTGATTGATTATTAGAAAACCCTAATCTAATTACGAATATTTAATTTTTATTTAGAAAATTATTTTCTATTAGAAACCCTAAATTGTGGGATTGAAAACCCTAATTTCCAATTTTTGAACCCTAATTGTACAGTGGTGGATTTAATTGCTATATTAGTAATGTTAATTAGGAAACATAAATCCTAATTGTCAAGTTATTAGAAACCCTAATCTAATTAGGAAATCTAAGTTCTAATTTATA
This sequence comes from Panax japonicus, assembly GCA_020205505.1. Classification (NCBI taxonomy): domain Eukaryota; kingdom Viridiplantae; phylum Streptophyta; class Magnoliopsida; order Apiales; family Araliaceae; genus Panax; species Panax japonicus. The sequence goes on from CM035092.1 coordinate 39,235,398, forward strand.
AAATTTATTTTTCTATTAGAAACCTTAATTAATGGTTTATAAACCCTAATCCATGATTTTGACCCTAATTACGTAATTAGTAATTATAATTAGGAAATACTAATCCTAATTAGTAAAATTTAAAGTATGATTAAGAAATTGTAATATAATTAGTAAATTCTAATTATAAGTGAGAAATATTAATTTTCTATTTTGAAAATCTAAATTGGAAATTTTAGGAAATTAAATTACAAACCCTAAAAAATTTTAAACCCTAACCCTAATGTCCAAACCCTAAACTCTAGGGGTTTGTAGCAAATGACAATTTTAGAATTAAATTGGGAAGCAAAATGACCATGATGCCCTTATGTCACATTTTATATTTAGTAGCTTGCAAATCTTGCCATGATCTTGGGTGGGTGAACTAATACTAGCTCTAGCCTAGCCAAGTGTCCAAAATCAGCCACATTTTTGCTAGCAAATACATTGAATCTTATCAATTATATAAGATTAAAGGAAAGAGAAAAGTTTACTTTACTTTTCATTTTTGCCAACCTCTTCTCTCTCTCTAAAATTCGAATTATAGTGTGAGAGAGTGAGATAAGATAAGTTAGAATCAGTTCATAGCTTGGCAAGATCAGAACATCAAGATCAGAAAATAAAAATCAAGCATAAAAGGTATAAAAACTCTAACCTTGCAAATCTATGATTCGGAAGTTTAATGTTGTTGTTTGTTGGTTAAACATGTGTAATAGGGTGTCAATTGATGATCTGGGTTGTCAAAATACAAACCCATAACATCAAAGTGCTCGGATTTGGTATTTTAAGAAATTTGGAAAATGGGAAAAATATCGCATGACAGCCTAATGTCAGGGCTCTTAAATCTCTGTGTGTTTGATGTTTGGAGTATTTGATGTTATAGATCTGTTCTCTGGTATATGGTCTTTAATATGAGACTTGAATCAACCTCATATCATGTTTAGATTATGAGTTATGAACTGTCAAAGACCGTTGACCAAACACGCTTTCTGGAATTCTGGGCAAACCCAGAAACCCAGATCGCCTGACAACGCTTTTGAAGCTCTTAATCTTGTTGTGGTTTGCCTGTTTGTTCATGTTGTTGATTTAAGGTTGTAGTCTGACATGAGGAGTACATATATATGTCCTTAGATCACTAAAATATGTAACAGGAACGAAAATATAAAAGGTCAAACTACCGTTGACCAAATGACTGAATGAAGGTTCTGGAAAAACCCAGATCTTCAAGACTTGTTTACTGACTACTAGTTTGACCGGCCTTGATTGCTTAGATATGTTGTTGTTAAGATGATCTGAGGTTATGAAGTTGTAAAGGGACATGAGTACTACACAATGGAACCTTAATATTACATTACTCATACCTGGAAGGCCTAGATCTCGAAGCTCAAAGTAAGACCTAACAACTGTTCTTCATTTCTGGAAAACCCAGAAATGAAGAACAGCTCTGACATGCTTTTCTGCAGCTTAGATCTCTCTGATCTGTTGTTGTTTAGCCATGAAACTGGTTATGAAGTTGTAGTATTACATAAATACTACAAACATAAAATCAATTGCAAGCCCAGAAACATAAAGAACAATGAATTAGATCTGGTCAAACATACTCACCCGAACACTGACATGAAGCTCAAGAACATGTTCAAGAACACCTATAGCGACGGTTCTGTCGCTATAGGGCCCTTTAGCGACAGTTAATTTCGGAAATTATAGAAATTAATTAAATAAATAGAAAAAAATGGTTTTTAATTATTAAAAATACATAATAAATTCTAAAAAATTATTTTAAAGTCTAAAAAATAGTTTTTAACTATTTTGAGTATATTTCGAAAATATTTAATATTTTTGGAATATAAAAGGTATTTATTTATTTAATTATTATATTAAATAAATTATTTAAAAATGGTTTTAATTCATGAAAAATCATGAAAAAATTATTTTGTGATATTAGAAAATATTTTAAGTTATTTTTGATGACTTTTGATATTTTGTGATGAAATTCATTAATTAATCAATATTAATGATAATTAATTTATTTAATAGATATATTAAATAAATTATGAAAAATTAGAAATAATGATTTAAAAATCATATAAAAATGATTTAAGTGTTATAAAAATATTTTAAGTTATAAAATATAACTTTTGATATTTAGTCATGAAAATATTAATATTTTAATATTAATATTAATTATCAGATAATGGATTTAAGTGTTTAAAAATCATATAGATGTGATTTTAAAGTACTAAAAATACTTTGTGATATTATAAAATATATTATAATATTATGACATTTATTTCATTAATATTTGATAATAAATAAATATTAATGATAAAAGAATTATGTGGTATTTAATTCATTTAAATACGTTTTAATGATTGAAAATTCGTGATAAATGGTAATAATTATTTAAAAATTATTACGAGTTTATGAAAATTATTTTGACTGATTAGAAAATTATTTGTGATAATTGTTAAGTGTTTAAGCAAGAGTTTAATTGAACTTAAACTCGAGTGTTGACCGACTAGACCGTCGGGATGTTAGAATTGGGTCGGTTTCAAGTCAAACTGAAATAGTTTGACCTAATACCAAGTCTTATGTGTTGTATGGACTGATAGGCTTATGTGCTATGTGTTTAAGTTATTCTGTGGATATGTATATATAACAGTATTATACTGTGATGATATTATTCTAATATTGGAGATCTATATTACTAATATTAGATCTTCGGGTAAAGCATTATAAATTGTGTTGCGGTAATCAACGGTTCAGGCAAGTTTCTTTTTACTAAACTCTAATAAGAGTGTTTTATTCAAGCTTATGGTTAATCATTGCTGATTGCCACGAAAATTGTACTCTGTACATCTTACATGTATAAGTCATGTATGAAAGGCTGATCACCTTCATTACCAGTTGGTTCAAAAATGTTTGTTCATGTTTAAAATTTGTTCAGTCAAAAGTTTGTTCGTGCTAGTTCTCAATTATATTGATGAATTATGGCCAGCTTATTATTTATACTCTTCAATCATGATATATCGTTATATTATTGTATTTAAACTTGCTGGGCAACTTTCATGCTCACCCTTGCTATATCATGATAAAACATTGCAGATAAGGCGAATGCGTTCGGATACAGGAAAAGGTTAAGGCCAAGTTCAGCTTGGGATAAAATAAGCGGCTATTATGTAATAGTATAGTTTGATAAAGGTGTTATATGTTAGAAAGTTATGAAATGTGTATTAAGTTAAGGTTACTCGACCTTGGGGATTATGTGTAAGTTTAATGTATAAACAATTTATGTTTATATCTTTCGCAAATAGTGATAGTAATAGTATACCGGATCCGCTGTGATTTGGGGCCCGGATTCGGGGCTATCACAGTTGGTATCAAAGCTGTTGGTTATGAAGCTTAGGTAGGAATACCTGAGACCAATAACCGCAGTGATTAGGATAAGACTAACTCAAATAGAGTTAGTTGGTCGAAAAGGTTCAAAGACGAATCTCGATAAGTTGTTAAGATACAGAGTTCCCTAACTCTGATAATAAAGTTGAACAGTAATGGTGAATAGATTAAGTCTAAAAGACTGAAAGTGCAGGAATAGGAGATCGTAAAACAAAACGATCAAGTCATAGAATTGAATCGTAATATATACGATGAGATCACTACGTGATATGTTGAGGTTATGACAACCGGAAAGAATCAATCTGATGATTGAAAAGTTTACAGCAAGATGCTGTGTATCAGTTGTACTATGAAATTGTACTATGAAAACTCATGAAAGAGTTATGGATTGTGAATACGGATTAAATGAAATTCGTATAGAAAAGGGGGTTAAAATTAGGTGGGGATTTCAATGAGGACTTGTGTCGGCAACAGAGTTGTATGATTCCTTGTATGGGCGGGGAATTTGTACTTGGTTTTAGAATCACTTAGCTTCCTGGTCGATGTACAAGTTCAAGAATTAATTTATCCAGGAACTAATAACGTCCAAATTGTCATCATGATACTTCTTTGTAGAGTAAAATTCAAGAATGCTCAGAAGAATATTTCCATGAAAAGATACTGGATAAAGCGCAAATATCAAGGATATTCCACTAATTTCATGGAGTATAGAAATCAAAACTTTAACCAATTGAGTATAATAAAGAATGGAATAACAAAAGAAATCATCAAGCATGCGATAGACCGCACAGACAGGTTATTCCAACAGAATAATAAATAATGGAACCAGGTCATACGTAAACGCACAGACAGGATATTCTGACAGAATAATAAAGAATGGAACCAGGTCATGCGTAAACGCACAGACAGGATATTCCGACAGAATAATAAATAACAGAACCAGGTCATGCGTAACGCACAGACAAGATGTTCCAACAGAATAATGAAGAATGGAATAATAGAAGAATTTCACCATGTATGCGGTACTTCGCATAGACAGGTTATTCCAACATAATAATAAAGAATGGAATAACAGAAGAATTTCACCAAGTATAGGGTAGACCGCGTATACAGGTTATTCCAACAGAATAATAAAGAATGGAATAACAGAAGTTCTCTTCATGAATATGAAAGAAATAATACCCCTTACCTTAGAACAAACTGGATATAGGAGTAGTGAAGTAGCAGAATACTCTTCTCCTTTCTCTCTATAGTTTCTCTCTCTAGAGTTTTAGTGAATTCGTAAGAAAATAATGAAGGAATGAGCTTCTATTTATAGGAGAATGGACTGAATAGTAACTAATTCCTGAACGGTCCAGATTGATTTACTTTTAAACGGACGATCCAGATTGGTTTACTATAAAATATTCTAATAAAACAAAATCTTTTAAATAAAATATAATATATTCTATTTATAATCTAATAAAATAAAAAAATTTATAAAAGTATTCTGTTTTATATAAAAAGATTTTACTATGCAAACACTATGCAGGCATTATGCAAATACTATGCCTAATAAAATATAATTTATTCTATTTATAGTTTAATAAAACGAATAACTTTATAAAAGTATTTTGTTTTATATAAAAAGATTTTACTATGCAAAATACTATGCATAATAGAATAGAATATATTCTATTTATAGTCTAATAAAACGAATAACTTTATAAAAGTATTCTGTTTTATATAAAAAGCTTTTCTATTTTATTACATTAATAATACTAATAAAATAAAACTTCATCATCATTATTATAATTCACACTATTAATCGATCAAGTCGGTCCCAAGAAAGAGGGGGCTTTCTAATAAGGATTTCTCCCTATCGGCGTGCAATTAGGTGACCAAACAAATTCTTGGCAAAACTTCTAGACATCGTTAATATTGCAAATAATAATATTAATAACTCTGTCATCTCAATTATTGATTTAATAATATAAAAAATATCGACAATAATTGAATCAAATAACGTGAGATACTATGCAACAATTACTGAAGCAATAATTGAACAAAACTGAGTGACTTCTCACGTAAGCATCAATAATCAATATTGTGTGCTACTATGCAACCACGCGTATTTTTGTACTTTTAACACAGGGTGTTTCAACAGTTAACGGTAAAACATTCGTCGTTATTTTCATAAAATATTTTTATCGTTTTCTCAATTCGACAATAATTCCGTTGTGGGGTCCACCAATGATTGTGCCGTAGTACGAATATTCTCTGTTAAACCGAATATTCCCCGACCAATTGAATATTATATAACAACTTACGTACTTTACAAAATTTATAAATATTACCCACAAGTATAACATTATATCAAATTCATTCCATAATATTTAAAATGATATTTATAGAAAAATCATCTTTATTTAAAAAAAAATGGGGTCTTACAACCTCCCCTTCTTATGAAACTTTGCCCTTGAAATTAGGGTACATACCTGGTATGTCGAAGAGGTAAGGATACCTTGATTTCATTTCAGATTCTAACTCCCAGGTTATTTCCTCAACATCCTGGTTTCTCCACAAAACTTTGACTTGAGGTATAACCTTAAAGCGTAGAATATGTTCCTTCTTATCCAAGATTTGAACAGGAACCTCTTCATACGTTAAATCTTTCGTTATTTCGTCCTGTTCTAACTCAATAATGTGGTTCGGGTCTTTCACATATTTACGTAACATGGATATATGAAAAACGTTATGAACATGAGACATACTTGGAGGTAAAGCGAGTCTATACGCCACAGTTCCTACTCAATCGAGGATTAAAAATGGGCCAATGAATCGAGGATTGAGCTTTCCTCTCTTTACAAATCTCGTAACTCCTTTCCATAGAGCAACACGTAACAACACATGATCTCCAATATTGAATTCCACGTCTTTTCGATGAAGATCAGCATAACTCTTTTGTCGATCTTGTGAGGTTTTTATACGTTGTCGGATCGTTTGTATCTTTTCTGTAGTCATACTTACTAACTCAGGTCCCAACAACATTGTTTCACCCACCTCATCCCAGCATACTGGAGAATGACACTTTCTTCCATACAACACTTCAAATGGAGCCATGCCAATACTTGGTTGATAACTGTTGTTGTAGGAAAACTCCACCAATGGTAAGAACTTGTCCCAACTTCCCTTGAAGTCAAGGACACATAGTCTTAATAAATCTTCAAGAGTTTAAATAGTCCTCTCTGATTGTCCGTCCGTCTGAGGATGATATGTCGAACTAAATCGTAAATCTGTGCCCATAGCTTTTTGCAAACTAACCCAAAATCGTGAAGTGAATCTTGGGACTCGATCAAAAACTATGGATATTGGCATACCATGCAATCTTACAACCTCGTTTATGTACATACGAGCAAGACGTTCAAGTGTATAAGTTTCTTGTATAGGTAAGAAATGAGCAGACTTGATCAATCTATCAATAATGACCCAAATTGCATCTATGCCTTGAGAAACCTTGGGAAGACCGGTAACGAAATCCATGGTAATGTGCTCCCACTTCCATTCTGGAATTTCAAGTGGTTGCAATAGACCTTTTAGTACTTGATGTTCTGCCTTGACTCGTTGACAAGTTAAACACCTTGAGATAAACAGCGCTATCTCCCTCTTCATATTGCCCCCACCAAAATGTATGTCGAAGATCATGGTACATTTTGGTACTCCCAGGATGGATTGCAAACGGTGTATTGTGCGCCTCCATCATGATTTTATATTTTAACTCAGGGTCGTTAGGAACACAAAGTCTGGAGTTGACTCAAAGTATTCCTTCTTCATCGATTTTTGCTTCCGGCATAGCCCCTTCTTGTACTTTCTTCCTCATACGTATCAGCTCCAGGTTTGTAGCTTGAGCAACTTTAACTTTATCGATTAAATTCGGTTCTACTCGTATATTCGCCACCATCACGTGGGTCCCTGGAGTCTTTATCTCTATCTCCATCCTTTGCAAGTCATACAAAATGGGCCTTTGCGTTGACAATATTGCACACGTACCCGCATATGATCATCTACTCAATGCGTCAGCTACCACGTTTGCTTTTCCAGGATGGTATTGGATGGTATGATCATAATCTTTCAACAGTTCAAGCCAACGTCGATGTCGCATGTTGAGTTCCTTTTGAGTGAAGAAATATTTGAGGCTTTTATGATCCGTAAAGATCTCCGCTTTCTCCCCATACAAGTAATGCCTCCAAATCTTTAGTGCAAAAACGACTGCTGCCAACTCTAGATCATGAGTAGGATAATTACTCTCATATTCTTTGAGTTGTTGAGAGGCATAGGCTATGACTTTCCTATGTTGCATGAGAACACATCCTAACCCTTTGCCTGAAACATCACTGTAGATGACAAATCCCTCCGAGCCAGATGGTATTGTCAGAACAGGTGCTGGTATGAGTCTCCTCTTGAGTTCTTGAAAACTCTTCTCGCATTCCTCACTCCAACCGAATTTTGTATCTTTTCGAGTCAGCTGAGTTAATGGAGTAGAAATTCGAGAAAATCCTTCCACGAATCTCCGATAATAACCAGCTAAACCGAGAAAGCTACGTACTTAGGTTTTTCCCATCTTTGAATAGCTTCAATCTTTGTCGGGTTAACAAATATTCTATGACTTGATACCACGTGCCCAAGGAATGCTACTTCCTCAAGCCAGAACTCGCATTTCTTCAACTTGGCATAAAGCGTATTTTCACAAAGCTTTTGGAGTATCAGCCTCAAGTGTTGATCATGATCTTCACGGCTTTTGGAATAAATAAGGATGTCATCAATAAAGATGACCACAAAGTGATCCAAATATTCCTTGAATACTCGGTTCATCATATCCATGAAGGCAGCAGGAGCATTAGTCAATCCAAAAGACATGACTAGGAATTCATAATGCCCGTACCGAGTTCTGAAAGCCGTCTTTGGAATGTCATCGGTTCTAATCTTCAATTGGTGATATCCGGAATGAAAATCAATCTTTGAAAAGAATTTGGCGCCTTGCAACTGGTCAAATAGGACATCAATACGTGGCAATGGGTACCTATTTTTGATGGTGACATGATTCAATTCCCGATAATCAATACAAAGTCGCATACTCCCATCTTTCCTCTTCACGAATAGAACAGGAGAACCCCAAGGAGAAGTACTAAGATGAATAAAGCCAATATCTAACAATTCCTGCAGTTGGGTCTTTAACTCCTGAAGTTCAATAGGAGTCATTTGATATGGGACTTTGGAAATGGGTTTTGTACCGGGTTCAAGGTCGATACAAAATTTAATTTCACGTTCTGGGGGTAGGCCAGGAAGTTCTTCAGGGAATACATCAGGAAATTTATTAACAATAAAAATATCACTCAAAATTGACGTATTTTTGTTTAGATCTGTGACATGAGCTAAGAAAGCTTGACATGTATTTTTTAATAAATGAATAGCTTTATGGCTTGAGATGACAGTGATTGATTTTAATGGTTTGGTTTCTTGAATTCGCATAATAGGTTGGTTAGGAATATGAAAGCTAAAAACCTTACGAAAGAAATCAATTTTTGCATGATGAGTAGTTAACCAATCAATCCCTAGAATTACGTCAAATGCAAGTATTTTCAATGAAATAAGATCGACGGGTAATGTGAGGGTACCAATTTGAACCAAACAAGACTTATAAACAGTGGATGTAATGAAGGTTTCTCCCAACAGAGTTTCCACAGATAAGTCAAAGTCTAATTTCTCCAGAGTCAAATTTAAACATTGAGCACAAATAGGAGAAATAAAAGAATGGGTAGAACCGGTATCAAATAAGGTATATACTTCGCTAGAGTTTATGATAAGCTTACTCGTGATGACCTCGTTCGGGTTCCTTTCTTTCTGGGAGGTCACGACAAACGCTCTCCTTTGAACTACCGATTTTGTCCTGTCTGGGACGGCCTTTGATGCCTCCATCCCAGCTGGACTTATCTTCAGTGCACGATAAAATTGGGCCAGGTGGCCTTCTCTTCCACAATTGTAACATGCTTTGGATGGCATCACGCAGTTTGGACTGATGTGTCCCTCCCCTCCACATTTGAATCATATGATAGGTGGTCGTTCTCCTTCCTTAACGACGGGTGTTGATGCTGGAGTCTTTCCATCATTGTTGAATCTCCTCTTCTTAAAATGTCCACTCTTATTGTTTTGACCATGATTTCCATCGAAGTGGTTACCATTTCTGGCATGTTGATTCCCTCCACGCTTGTTGTCACCGCTTCGATGACTGTTATCACTGGTATTATCATTTTGTCGGCTGCTCTCTTTTGGTTGGGTTAACTCATTATTGCGCTCCAATAACTGAGCCCTATTAACAACATCTGAATATATGCAAATTTTATGAGAAATGAGGTATTGACGTATCTCGGGTTTCAAACCTCTTAGAAACATCCATGTCATTCTCTCCTCATTATCAACCAAATGGGACGCAAATCGAGACAACTCGGCAAACTTGGCTTCGTACTGCGACACGGTCATGTTGTTTTGTTCCAGTTTAATGAACTCTACCTCTTTTATGTGATGAATACTTTCGGGAAAGTACTTGTCATTGAACAGTTCTTGGAACTTCTCCCAAGACATCCTCAGTGCGGCAAGTTGAGTACGCTTTACAGATTCCCACCAGTAATCTGCCTCTGCCCGCAACATGAAGGTGGCAAAGAGAACCTTTTGCTCCTCGGAGCATCCCAAGACATCAAATATCTTGTTGATCTGCTTTATCAACATCTCCGCCTTAAGTGGTTTTGGCTCTCCAAAAAACTCTGGTGGTCCCAGTTCCTTGAACTGTTTAGCGGTGACCGTCCAAGAGTTGCCAATGTTTCCACCTGCATTTTGTATAGGAGCCGCTCTTCCCTAATGTTTCATGAATTGCATAAAGCCTCTGAACATTCCATCATTCATCATCTGGTCAGTGTTGTTGTTTGCCTTAGGATTGTCGCCTTCCTGATGCACATTATCCTGATTATTGATCTGTGGAGACTCAACGGTCTCCTGTGCTCCATTATTAATCTCAATATTCTCGGATGCCATTTTCAAATACTGCCACAAAACAAAGGTTAATTGACATGCAATATTATCCCTATACTCTGACCGACCAATTAAATGCAAAATAAACTTAGATAGGTCATATTAGCGAAGGAATTTCCCGTCTCTCCCCTCCTAGTTCTTGTCTCACATCTCAGCCAGGGATCATATCCCTAAGCTTTGATACCAACTGTGACGCCTCCAAAATAGGTATACATCACCCATCTTGAGTTGCCAAATACATAGTATAAAATTCAAATACAACTTTATTATGCAACAATCGTGTAAAATACGACAAAACATATGCTGTAAGTTTTAATACAAATATTATCATCTAGACAATATCCACTCTTAGAATAAGTCCTCATTATAATTATTATCACACTATTTCATAAAATATTGAGGACTACTAATGTTATCATCTGGACCGTCACCCTATACTTGGACTGAATAATAACTAATTCTTGAACGATCCAGATTGATTTACTTTTAAACGGACGATCCAAATTGGTTTACTATAAAATATTCTAATAAAACAAAATCTTTTAAATAAAATATAATATATTCTATTTATAATCTAATAAAATAAATAACTTTATAAAAGTATTCTATTTTATATAAAAATATTTTACTATGCAAATACTATGCAGGCACTATACAAACACTATGCATAATAAAATATAATATATTCTATTTATAGTCTAATAAAACGAATAACTTTATAAAAGTATTCTATTTTATATAAAAAGATTTTACTATGCAAAACACAATGCATAATAGAATATAATATATTCTGTTTATAGTCTAATAAAACGAATAACTTTATAAAAGTATTCTATTTTATATAAAAATCTTTTCTGTTTTATTACATTAATAATACTAATAAAACAAAACTTCATCATCATTATTATAATTCACACTATTAATCGACCATGTCGTTCCCAGGAAAGAGGGGGCTTTCCAATAAGGATTTCTCCCTATTGGCGCGCAATTAGGTGACCAAACCTCTCCTTGGCAGAACTTCTAGACATCGTTAATATTGAAAATAATAATATTAATAACTCTGTCATCTCAATTATTGATTTAATAATATAAAAAATATCGACAATAATTGAATCAAATAATGTGAGATACTATACAACAATTACTGAAATAATAATTGAACAAAACTGAGTAACTTCTCACGTAAGCATCAATAATCAATACCGTGTCCTACTATGCAACCACGTGTATTCCTGTACTTTTAACACTGGGTGTTTCAACAGTTAACGGTAAAACTTCCGCCGTTATTTTCATAAATATTTTTGTCGTTTTCTTAATCCGACAATAATTCCGTTGTAGGGTCCGCCAATGATTGTGCCGTTGTACGAATATTCTCTGTTAAAACGAATATTCCCCGACCAATCGAATATTATATAACAACTTTCGTACTTTACAAAATTTATAAATATAACCAACAACTATAACATTATATCAAATTCATTCCATAATATTTAAAAATGATATTTATAGAAAAATCATCTTTATTAAAAAAAAGTTGGGGTCTTACACGAGTGTTCATCCATTTAAAGCTATTGAAGTCTTCTTTGGCAGTCCACTATAAGCCTTCTTACATTTCTTAAAGCATTTCTCCACTACTATGCACACGTAGTTATTCACGTTGAGAATCGTGTTGCGTGCGTATGCCCGGACTTCAGTCCGTGGTTTTTTATTTCTTTTTTTTGTGTGTGTGTGTGTGTGTGTGTGTGTATATATATATATGTATATATATATATATATATATATATATATATATATATATATTGTTGTGAAACTCTGTTCGATGAGCCTGGGCTCACGTTCGGAGCGTTTATTGCTTTTATATATATTTTTATATATAAACTGTTGTCGAACTCTGTTCGATGACCCTGGATATATATCTGGTGCGTTTACTGCATATATATATATATATATATATATATATATATATATATATATATATATATATATATATATATATAAATTCCTATATATATTATTACCATCAAACTCTGTTTGATTGAGCCTGGATATAATATTCGGTGCGTTTACCGATTATATATATATATATATATATATATATATATATATATATATATATATATATATATATATATATATATATATATAATTCTGTCAGGCTTGGAGTTTAATTCGTGGCCTTTTACTACTTTCTTTACATTTAGTCCCGCCTGGAGTTTACTTCGTGGCGGTTGATCGCTTTTACTGCTTTATTTACATTTCGTCCCGCCTGGAGTTTACTTCATAGCGGTTGATCGTCTATATAATTATATATATATATATACAGCTTTTATATATATAATTGCTTACAGCTTTCATACAAACTTCTACATCATGTGAGCCTAGGAATCATGTGATCACAGATTCAGTCTCCTGAATCTAGATTCGGTTCCCGTGATGGACATTTTCGGCTGTAATCAGCTTGTACATTATTTACGGTGTTTGAATTTCCTTAGATGGATCTCATGCCCACAAGGAGTTCGGCAATGCTATGTATATTATTTTCTCGAAAATGCCTCGCTTCTCGAAAATAAATGCAATCAAGCCAAAAATAAAATAAAATGGAAGTATCAAAGGCCTCAATTACTATTGAGCATAAGGGTTTGAAAAACCTCTTTTACAAAATGTCACTACTATATCTTGTTAAAACTGAACTTTTATACAAAATTCAAACCCTTTGTATATAGGTGCAAATGAGGCATAGCACTACTTCCAGATAATTTCACATTAACCCATACACACGTATATTCATATAACAGTTTAATTAAAAAATGGCAGTCACCGTGGTAACACGGATGTTGGGGGTGCCTAACACCTTCCCTCCGCATAATCAAGCCACCGGTGTAACACCCCCTTCCCGAAAAGGAAAGGGAGGTTACGTGCAAAGCACAACAAACCTCAAATTAAATAAACAGAGCACTAACAACCTCAAAATATTAATAGTGGTGATCCATTAATAAAGTAATAAGTACAATTCTCCAAATAGAGTCAAAATAATCAAAACTTAAAATTTGAATCAACCTAGATGGTCAAAGGCAACACTCTCATCACACTAGCCCTGAATCACCCCTGCAAACCTGCCGGAAGAAAAACACAGCATAAGCCAATTGCCCAGTACGGATATAAAGATACAAAAGATATACAATTGAAATATGAAATCAACATAGACAAAATATTGCCTCTGACAAAAATAAAACTTCAAAAGTCTGAATAGAATATATCTGAACCATCAGAATTAACGAAACAAACAGAAGAGTAAAGAAAATAACAAACTGAAATAACTAACCCAATTAATTGAACTGAACAAAAATCAACCAAACTAATACAATGAAATAATAGGCTGAAACAAATGGCTGGGGTTATTTCATACCGATTGCGCTCAGAAATATATCTTGCCACACAGGCAAGTCAAACTAATGCCACACATGAAAATCAAATGATGCCACACAGGCAAATCAAAACAATGCCACACAAGCATGTCAAAATAATGTCACACAGGCACATCAAAATAATGCCACATAGGCAAGTCAAAATAATGCCACACAGGAAACCAAAATAATGCCACATAGGCAAATCACACATTAGACCGCGAATCCAAATGTATGCAAATCGGATAAGTGTGTTTGGCACAACATCACCAATTCGCATAACAAAAAACTTGGGTTAACCTATACGCCTCCCACAACAAAACACCAAATGGCCCACTTCCTCCGGAGCCCAAACGGAGACGTCGTGAACTAATCACACCGCCACAGAAAGTGTCATGTCCCTCGTGCCAAGATGACATGCTTGTGGTACCCCCACAGGTGGTTATAGCTCAGGTATACCCTACGGTATATTCTAATAAAAATATCATGTTACAACACATGCGACATAATACCAACAAAAGGGTTCTATATGTACATGTTGAACTAAATCAAATTATAGTCACAATGTCTCAAAAAGAAGGTAGCTGTGAGACCCCGAATTTTATGAAATAAAAGTATTCAATTTTTCTATTTTGGTAAATAGTTAAATTGATAAAAGTTTAAAGTTAAGGGTCATATTTGAAAATTTTTCAAAGTAGACAAGTTGTCATAAAATACCCGGTTACTATTCACGAGTTACTATTCACGGGTTACTATTCACCGAAATTACTATTCACTCTAGTATTGTTCACTCGAGTATTTGAGACACTTTTTGTGTCGGAGTTACTATTCACGAGTTACTATTCACGGGTTACTATTCACAAAAATTACTATTCACTCTAATATTGTTCACTCGGGTATTTGGGGTATTTTTCGTGTCTGGGTACTATTCACGGGGTACTATTCCTGAAGTACTATTCACGGGGTACTATTCACCCGAACAAAATATTTTATGAAAATAACGACGGATGTTTTACCGTTAAAACTGTTGAACTACTCGGTAGTAAAAGTACAGTAATACGCGTTGTTGCATAGTAGTACACGGTATTGATTATTGATATTTATGTAAGAAGTCGCTCAGTTTGACTCAGTTATTGTCGATTATTAATATGAATTATTATAGCGATAATGACGTTTTGTTTTAATTATTATAGCGATAATGACGTTTTGTTTTATTCGTATTATTAACGTAATAAAACGGAAACATCTTTTTATATAAAACAGAATACTTTATTAAAGTTATTCTATAAATAGAATATATTATATTTTATTATGCATAGTGTTGCATAGTGTTTTGCATAGTATTGCATAGTGTTTTGCATAGTGTTTGCATAGTAAAATGTTTTTATATAAATAGAATATATTATATTTTATTTAAAAGATTTTTCTTTAAATATGGACCGTCAGATTAAAGTAAAACAATCTGGATCGTTCATGGATTAGTTACTATGCATTCCATTTTCCTATAAATAGAAGCTCATTCCTTCATTATTTTCTTACGAATTCACTGAACTCTAGAGAGAGAAACTATAGAGAGATAGAAGAAAAGCTTTCTGCTACTTAACTTTTCTTTTCCCATATCCAGTTTCTGTTACGGTAAGGGATATTATTCTTTTGTATTCAAGAAGAGAACTATTGTTATTCCATTTCTTATTATTCTGTTGGAATAACCTGTATACGCGGTCTACCCTATACTTGGTGACATTCTTCTATCATTCTGTTGGAACATCCTGTCTGTGTGTTTTACACCGGACCTGGTTCCGTCTTTATTATTATTCCGTTGGAATATCCTGTCTGTGTGTTTTACACCGGACCTGGTTCCGTCTTTATTATTCTGTCGGAATATCCTGTCTGTGCTATACGCCGAACCTGGTTCCATCATTTATTATTCCGCATTTATTATTCTGTTGGAACATCCTGTCGGTGTGAATTTCACCTGACCTGGTTCCGTTATTTAGTATTCTGTTGGAATAACCTGCCTGTACGAAGTTCCGCATGCATGGTGATTTCTGTTGTTATTCCATTCTTTATTATACTCAGTTGGTTAAAGTTTTAACTTCTATACTCCATAAAATTAGCAGAATATCCTTGATATTTGCGCTTCATCCAGTATCTTTTCAGAAAAATATTCTTCTGAGCATTCTTGAATTTTACACCACAAAACAGTATCGTGTGGACAATTTCGACGTTATTGGTTCATGGACAAATTAATTCTTGAACTTGTTTTATTAAATTCTTATATCATTGTCATCATCCTCATGTTTATGTTATGTTGAAAGTCATCTGTGGCCTGTAGTGCATAGATGGACTTGGTATGATTATGACCAGGGATTATGCAGTGTAATCATGACCGTAATATTACAAATGATGTGGAAAAAGTCCTCATTGACCCGTAGTGCATTGATGGATAGTTTTTGGTATGATTATGGCTATGGATTCTCTTCGGCCGTAGTGCAAAGATAATTATTTTATGGCATGATCAGGACCGTTGATGAAAACACGATTATCTTTGGCCCGTAGTGCATGGATAATTCGTGGTCGTGATACTAAAGAATATCCTTGGCCTGTAGTAAGGGATGATTTAATGATGTGGATTATTTATTGAGCTGAGTCCCAGCGATAAAAGTGATGAAAAACTTTTTAAATCATAAAAGATAGTAGATTCAATTCTCTCTACTCACTCTTTTAATGGATTGCTTATTCCGCTGCAGTTAAATTTGATGTCTATTATATTTTATCAGTTTAACATTGTTGAAGACTAATGATAATTTATTCTGCATTATCTTAGTCATAATATTTCTTACTGGGCTAGTTGAGCTCACCCTTTCTTTTACTGTTCTCTTCAGGAAATGAGAACATAGCCGGGACTAGTCGGGAAAAGGAGTGACGGTCCAGAGGATAGCATTAGTAGTCCTCACTATTCTGTGAAATAGTGTATTAATAATTGTAATGAGGACTCTTTTTGAGTTTGTATATTCTCTAGTAGACAATAATTGTATTCAAACTCACAGTTATGTTTTGTCGTATTGTACACGACAGTCGTATTATTAAGTTGTATTTGAATTATGTACCATGTAAGTGGCGACCCGAGATGGGTGACGTATACCTAATTTTGGGGGCGTCACAGTTGGTATCAGAGCTTAGGGATATGATCCCTGGCTAAGATGTGAGACAAGAACTAGGAGGGGAGAGACGGGGAATTCTTTCGCTAGTATGACCTACCTAAGTTTATGTGGTATTTATTTGGTCGGTCAGAGTATAGGGATAAAATGTGATATGTTAATTAACCCTTGTTTTGTGACAGTGTTTGAGAATGGCATCTGAAAACGCTGAGATAAGCAATGAAACACATGAGAGTGTTGTTCAGCTCAAGCAAAAGGTAACGACCAACAATACGATAATAATCATACTGGTGGCAACGGCTATCGAAACAATGATAACCATCGTGGGGGAAATTATCATGCCAAGAATGGTAACCACTTCGGTGGTAATCATGGCAAAGATAATAGATGTGGAAATTACGAGAAGAGAATGTTATTTAGCCGATTTATCGTGCACCAAAGTCAAGTCCAGCTGGGACGGTGGCCTTAAAAGCGGATACGGACAAAACAAAGTCGTTGATTTTAGGAAGTGTGTTTTTCATGACTTCCCAAAAAGCGAGTAAACCGAACGAAGTTAGCACGGGTTAGTTAATTATAAATTCTTTCGAAGTCTATACCTTATTAGATATCGGTTCTACCCATTCTTTTATCTCTCTTGCTTGCGTTCAACGTTTAAATTTGACTATACAGGAGTTAGACTTTGACCTATCGGTTGAAACTCCGTTAGGAGAAACCTTCATTTCATGTGCTATCCAAGTCTTAGATGAGAGTCACAGTTTTGAATGATATTTTTATTGTTAATAAATTTCTTGGCGTATTCTTGAAGACTTCTTAAACTATCCCCAGAGCATGAAATTAAATTTTGTATTGACCCCAGTACAAAACCCATTTCTAAAACCCTCAAATATTTCATCAACTAAAAGGATCGGGTTTACGTTGATTATGAGGAGAGTCATAATAAAAGTGTTGGACTGATGAAAATCATGGGTATATGAAGTATTAGTAAGTGTTATAATAAATTATTTTGGTTATTATGAGAAAACATGAAAGTTTCTTAGAAATCACAAAGGGTTGAAAAATTAGATTTTGGTAAAAACGTAACATAAAATTCAATTGACCATATCTCCTATTATATTTCAAATTTTTGAGTGTGGTCAAGTCCTAGAGTTAGATCTATGAGTTTTGTAGCTTCTCCAATTGGAATCACTAGAAAAGAAGTTGTAGATTTTCGTGTGGACTGATTTTGGCAAAGGAGTCAAAAGCTGAAATTTACCAAAAAACTACTGTCCAGATTTTTAAAAGGGAATTTTCGTCCACTTAATTTATGAGAAAAAATCTGGCCTTTTGGGAAATGAAAGTATATGGTATAAGGTAACTCCTGTCCAAAAATGAACTCATTCTGACTTAAAATGAGCAAGTTATGACCATTTCAATATTTAGGTTTTTCCGACGAAAAACGCTATAACTGGAGTTCTATAACTCCGATGACCATGAAATTTAAACTGGTAGCTCACATTAATATGTGTAAGATCCTTCCAAGATTTGGGAATTTTTGGAGTTAAACTTGAGGTAGCTAATTTCTTAAGGAATTAATTGGAAATTAATTTTTGAAAAATAGTAAATGAATTTTAAAAATTCCGAGAAAAATATGTTTTCATTATGGGACTATATTATGTTAAATCCCAGAAAAGAAATATTTTTGGAACTGATTTGGTATTTTTCATGAAATGATCTAGTTATGGGTAAATGAGTTAAATATGTTATGTGAAGTAACAAAATTGAAAAATAGGATTTTATGGCTAGAGAATTCTATATAGAGTATATGCATATTTTTTTGAGGGATTTGATCATTGGTGATGATATCTTATGAGTATGGTAATTTTGAATGATTAAATGCATTATATGGTAAAACGTAAACAATTGAAATAAATTGTTTATAAGTTTAAGAAGTGATTAAAATATTGTTATAATATTAATGATATTAGATTATGAGATTATTAAGTGATTGATAACATTGGGATATTCATGAACTCTGGATAAATTATATTATAAATGTTTAATATTTATCCTTTATCTCAATTGATTGATTCTTTATATCATTATACTCATACTTATATTGTGTTCAAAGTCATCTGTGGCTTACGTGCATAGATGGACTTGGTATGATTATGACTAGTGATTGTTTGGTATAATCATGACCGTAATTGAAAACACGATTATCTTTGGCACGTAGTGCATGGATAATTCGTGGTCGTGATACTAAAGAATGTCCTTGGCCTGTAGTGCAGGGATGATTCGACGATGTGGATTAATTATTGAGCTGAGTCTCAGCAATGAAATATTAATTCATGGATGTGTTTAAAGTCATCTGTGGCTTACGTGCATAGACGGACTTGGTATGATTATGACCAGGGATTGTTCGATATAATCATGACCGTAATTGAAAACACGATTATCTTTGGCACGTAGTGCATGGATAATTCGTGGTCGTGATACTAAAGAATGTCTTTGGCCTGTAGTGCAGGGATGATTCGACGATGTGGATTAATTATTGAGCTGAGTCTCAGCAATGAAATATTAATTCATGGATGTGTTGAAAGTCATCTGTGGCTTACGTGCATGGGTGGACTTGGTATGATTATGACCAGGAATTGTTCGGTATAATCATGACCGTAATTGAAAACACGATTATCTTTGGCACGTAGTGCATGGATAATTTGTGGTCGTGATACTATTAAGCTGAGTCTCAGCATTATTGGTTTTACAGTTGTATATCTTTGACATGTAGTGCAAAGATGAATTGTTAATGAATATCTTTGGCCGGATTGCAAAGATGAATTTAATGTTTTCAACGATAAAGGTATTCAGGGTATTCTTACCTCTTTATCATACCAAGTACGTACCCTAATTTCGAGGGCGAAATTCCATAAGGAGGGGAGATTGTGAGACCCCGAATTTTATGAAATAAAAGTATTCAATTTTTCTATTTTGGTAAATAGTTAAATTGATAAAAGTTTAAAGTTAAGGGTCATATTTGAAAATTTTTCAAAGTAGACAAGTTGTCATAAAATACCCGGTTACTATTCACGAGTTACTATTCACGGGTTACTATTCACCGAAATTACTATTCACTCTAGTATTGTTCACTCGAGTATTTGAGACACTTTTTGTGTCGGAGTTACTATTCACGAGTTACTATTCACGGGTTACTATTCACAAAAATTACTATTCACTCTAATATTGTTCACTCGGGTATTTGGGGTATTTTTCGTGTCTGGGTACTATTCACGGGGTACTATTCCCGAAGTACTATTCACGGGGTACTATTCACCCGAACAAAATATTTTATGAAAATAACGACGGATGTTTTACAGTTAAAACTGTTGAACTACTCGGTAGTAAAAGTACAGTAATACGCGTTGTTGCATAGTAGTACACGGTATTGATTATTGATATTTATGTAAGAAGTCGCTCAGTTTGACTCAGTTATTGTCGATTATTAATATGAATTATTATAGCGATAATGACGTTTTGTTTTAATTATTATAGCGATAATGACCTTTTGTTTTATTCGTATTATTAACGTAATAAAACGGAAACATCTTTTTATATAAAACAGAATACTTTATTAAAGTTATTCTATAAATAGAATATATTATATTTTATTATGCATAGTGTTGCATAGTGTTTTGCATAGTGTTGCATAGTGTTTTGCATAGTATTTGCATAGTAAAATGTTTTTATATAAATAGAATATATTATATTTTATTTAAAAGATTTTTCTTTAAATATGGACCGTCAGATTAAAGTAAAACAATCTGGATCGTTCATGGATTAGTTACTATGCATTCCATTTTCCTATAAATAGAAGCTCATTCCTTCATTATTTTCTTACGAATTCACTGAACTCTAGAGAGAGAAACTATAGAGAGATAGAAGAAAAGCTTTCTGCTACTTAACTTTTCTTTTCCCATATCCAGTTTCTGTTACGGTAAGGGATATTATTCTTTTGTATTCAAGAAGAGAACTATTGTTATTCCATTTCTTATTATTCTGTTGGAATAACCTGTATACGCGGTCTACCCTATACTTGGTGATATTCTTCTATCATTCTGTTGGAACATCCTGTCTGTGTGTTTTACACCGGACCTGGTTCCGTCTTTATTATTATTCCGTTGGAACATCCTGTCTGTGTGTTTTACACCGGACCTGGTTCCGTCTTTATTATTCTGTCGGAATATCCTGTCTGTGCTATACGCCGGACCTGGTTCCATCATTTATTATTCCGCATTTATTATTCTGTTGGAACATCCTGTCGGTGTGAATTTCACCTGACCTGGTTCCGTTATTTAGTATTCTGTTGGAATAACCTGCCTGTGCGAAGTTCCGCATGCATGGTGATTTCTGTTGTTATTCCATTCTTTATTATACTCAGTTGGTTAAAGTTTTAACTTCTATACTCCATAAAATTAGCAGAATATCCTTGATATTTGCGCTTCATCCAGTATCTTTTCAGAAAAATATTCTTCTGAGCATTCTTGAATTTTACACCACAAAACAGTATCGTGTGGACAATTTCGACGTTATTGGTTCATGGACAAATTAATTCTTGAACTTGTTTTATTAAATTCTTATATCATTGTCATCATCCTCATGTTTATGTTATGTTGAAAGTCATCTGTGGCCTGTAGTGCATAGATGGACTTGGTATGATTATGACCAGGGATTATGCGGTGTAATCATGACCGTAATATTACAAATGATGTGGAAAAAGTCCTCATTGGCCCGTAGTGCATTGATGGATAGTTTTTGGTATGATTATGGCTATGGATTCTCTTCGGCCGTAGTGCAAAGATAATTATTTTATGGCATGATCAGGACCGTTGATGAAAACACGATTATCTTTGGCCCGTAGTGCATGGATAATTCGTGGTCGTGATACTAAAGAATATCCTTGGCCTGTAGTAAGGGATGATTTAATGATGTGGATTATTTATTGTGCTAAGTCCCAGCGATAAAAGTGATGAAAAACTTTTTAAATCATAAAAGATAGTAGATTCAATTCTCTCTACTCACTCTTTTAATGGATTGCTTATTCCGCTGCAGTTAAATTTGATGTCTATTATATTTTATTAGTTTAACATTGTTGGAGACTAATGATAATTTATTCTGCATTATCTTAGTCATAATATTTCTTACTGGGCTAGTTGAGCTCACCCTTTCTTTTACTGTTCTCTTCAGGAAATGAGAACATAGCCGGGACTAGTCGGGAAAAGGAGTGACGGTCCAGAGGATAGCATTAGTAGTCCTCACTATTCTGTGAAATAGTGTATTAATAATTGTAATGAGGACTCTTTTTGAGTTTGTATATTCTCTAGTAGACAATAATTGTATTCAAACTCACAGTTATGTTTTGTCGTATTGTACACGACAGTCGTATTATTAAGTTGTATTTGAATTATGTACCATGTAAGTGGCGACCCGAGATGGGTGACGTATACCTAATTTTGGGGGCGTCACAGTTGGTATCAGAGCTTAGGGATATGATCCCTGTCTAAGATGTGAGACAAGAACTAGGAGGGGAGAGACGGGGAATTCCTTCGCTAGTATGACCTACCTAAGTTTATGTGGTATTTATTTGGTCGGTCAGAGTATAGGGATAAAATGTGATATGTTAATTAACCCTTATTTTGTGACAGTGTTTGAGAATGGCATCTGAAAACGCTGAGATAAGCAATGAAACACATGAGAGTGTTGTTCAGCTCAAGCAAAAGGTAACGACCAACAATACGATAATAATCATACTGGTGGCAACGGCTATCGAAACAATGATAACCATCGTGGGGGAAATTATCATGCCAAGAATGGTAACCACTTCGGTGGTAATCATGGCAAAGATAATAGATGTGGAAATTACAAGAAGAGAATGTTATTTAGCCGATTTATCGTGCACCAAAGTCAAGTCCAGCTGGGACGGTGGCCTTAAAAGCGGATACGGACAAAACAAAGTCGTTGATTTTAGGAAGAGTGTTTTTCATGACTTCCCAAAAAGCGAGTAAACCGAACGAAGTTAGCACGGGTTAGTTAATTATAAATTCTTTCGAAGTCTATACCTTATTAGATATCGGTTCTACCCATTCTTTTATCTCTCTTGCTTGCGTTCAACGTTTAAATTTGACTATACAGGAGTTAGACTTTGACCTATCGGTTGAAACTCCGTTAGGAGAAACCTTCATTTCATGTGCTATCCAAGTCTTAGATGAGAGTCACAGTTTTGAATGATATTTTTATTGTTAATAAATTTCTTGGCGTATTCTTGAAGACTTCTTAAACTATCCCCAGAGCATGAAATTAAATTTTGTATTGACCCCAGTACAAAACCCATTTCTAAAACCCTCAAATATTTCATCAACTAAAAGGATCGGGTTTACGTTGATTATGAGGAGAGTCATAATAAAAGTGTTGGACTGATGAAAATCATGGGTATATGAAGTATTAGTAAGTGTTATAATAAATTATTTTGGTTATTATGAGAAAACATGAAAGTTTCTTAGAAATCACAAAGGGTTGAAAAATTAGATTTTGGTAAAAACGTAACATAAAATTCAATTGACCATATCTCCTATTATATTTCAAATTTTTGAGTGTGGTCAAGTCCTAGAGTTAGATCTATGAGTTTTGTAGCTTCTCCAATTGGAATCACTAGAAAAGAAGTTGTAGATTTTCGTGTGGACTGATTTTGGCAAAGGAGTCAAAAGCTGAAATTTACCAAAAAACTACTGTCCAGATTTTTAAAAGGGAATTTTCGTCCACTTAATTTATGAGAAAAAATCTGGCCTTTTGGGAAATGAAAGTATATGGTATAAGGTAACTCCTGTCCAAAAATGAACTCATTCTGACTTAAAATGAGCAAGTTATGACCATTTCAATATTTAGGTTTTTCCGACGAAAAACGCTATAACTGGAGTTCTATAACTCCGATGACCATGAAATTTAAACTGGTAGCTCACATTAATATGTGTAAGATCCTTCCAAGATTTGGGAATTTTTGGAGTTAAACTTGAGGTAGCTAATTTCTTAAGGAATTAATTGGAAATTAATTTTTGAAAAATAGTAAATGAATTTTAAAAATTCCGAGAAAAATATGTTTTCATTATGGGACTATATTATGTTAAATCCCAGAAAAGAAATATTTTTGGAACTGATTTGGTATTTTTCATGAAATGATCTAGTTATGGGTAAATGAGTTAAATATGTTATGTGAAGTAACAAAATTGAAAAATAGGATTTTATGGCTAGAGAATTCTATATAGAGTATATGCATATTTTTTTGAGGGATTTGATCATTGGTGATGATATCTTATGAGTATGGTAATTTTGAATGATTAAATGCATTATATGGTAAAACGTAAACAATTGAAATAAATTGTTTATAAGTTTAAGAAGTGATTAAAATATTGTTATAATATTAATGATATTAGATTATGAGATTATTAAGTGATTGATAACATTGGGATATTCATGAACTCTGGATAAATTATATTATAAATGTTTAATATTTATCCTTTATCTCAATTGATTGATTCTTTATATCATTATACTCATACTTATATTGTGTTCAAAGTCATCTGTGGCTTACGTGCATAGATGGACTTGGTATGATTATGACTAGTGATTGTTTGGTATAATCATGACCGTAATTGAAAACACGATTATCTTTGGCACGTAGTGCATGGATAATTCGTGGTCGTGATACTAAAGAATGTCCTTGGCCTGTAGTGCAGGGATGATTCGACGATGTGGATTAATTATTGAGCTGAGTCTCAGCAATGAAATATTAATTCATGGATGTGTTTAAAGTCATCTGTGGCTTACGTGCATAGACGGACTTGGTATGATTATGACCAGGGATTGTTCGATATAATCATGACCGTAATTGAAAACACGATTATCTTTGGCACGTAGTGCATGGATAATTCGTGGTCATGATACTAAAGAATGTCTTTGGCCTGTAGTGCAGGGATGATTCGACGATGTGGATTAATTATTGAGCTGAGTCTCAGCAATGAAATATTAATTCATGGATGTATTGAAAGTCATCTGTGGCTTACGTGCATGGGTGGACTTGGTATGATTATGACCAGGAATTGTTCGGTATAATCATGACCGTAATTGAAAACACGATTATCTTTGGCACGTAGTGCATGGATAATTTGTGGTCGTGATACTATTAAGCTGAGTCTCAGCATTATTGGTTTTACAGTTGTATATCTTTGACATGTAGTGCAAAGATGAATTGTTAATGAATATCTTTGGCCGGATTGCAAAGATGAATTTAATGTTTTCAACGATAAAGGTATTCAGGGTATTCTTACCTCTTTATCATACCAAGTACGTACCCTAATTTCGAGGGCGAAATTCCATAAGGAGGGGAGATTGTGAGACCACGAATTTTATGAAATAAAAGTATTCAATTTTTCTATTTTGGTAAATAGTTAAATTGATAAAAGTTTAAAGTTAAGGGTCATATTTGAAAATTTTTCAAAGTAGACAAGTTGTCATAAAATACCCGATTACTATTCACGAGTTACTATTCACGGGTTACTATTCACCGAAATTACTATTCACTCTAGTATTGTTCACTCGAGTATTTGAGACACTTTTTGTGTCGGAGTTACTATTCACGAGTTACTATTCACGGGTTACTATTCACAAAAATTACTATTCACTCTAATATTGTTCACTCGGGTATTTGGGGTATTTTTCGTGTCTGGGTACTATTCACGGGGTACTATTCCCGAAGTACTATTCACGGGGTACTATTCACCCGAACAAAATATTTTATGAAAATAACGACGGATGTTTTACCGTTAAAACTGTTGAACTACTCGGTAGTAAAAGTACAGTAATACGCGTTGTTGCATAGTAGTACACGGTATTGATTATTGATATTTATGTAAGAAGTCGCTCAGTTTGACTCAGTTATTGTCGATTATTAATATGAATTATTATAGCGATAATGACGTTTTGTTTTAATTATTATAGCGATAATGACCTTTTGTTTTATTCGTATTATTAACGTAATAAAACGGAAACATCTTTTTATATAAAACAAAATACTTTATTAAAGTTATTCTATAAATAGAATATATTATATTTTATTATGCATAGTGTTGCATAGTGTTTTGCATAGTGTTGCATAGTGTTTTGCATAGTGTTTGCATAGTAAAATGTTTTTATATAAATAGAATATATTATATTTTATTTAAAAGATTTTTCTTTAAATATGGACCGTCAGATTAAAGTAAAACAATCTGGATCGTTCATGGATTAGTTACTATGCATTCCATTTTCCTATAAATAGAAGCTCATTCCTTCATTATTTTCTTACGAATTCACTGAACTCTAGAGAGAAAAACTATAGAGAGATAGAAGAAAAGCTTTCTGCTACTTAACTTTTCTTTTCCCATATCCAGTTTCTGTTACGGTAAGGGATATTATTCTTTTGTATTCAAGAAGAGAACTATAGTTATTCCATTTCTTATTATTCTGTTGGAATAACCTGTATACGCGGTCTACCCTATCCTTGGTGACATTCTTCTATCATTCTATTGGAACATCCTGTCTGTGTGTTTTACACCGGACCTGGTTCCGTCTTTATTATTATTCCGTTGGAACATCCTGTCTGTGTGTTTTACACCGGACCTGGTTCCGTCTTTATTATTCTGTCGGAATATCCTGTCTGTGCTATACGCCGGACCTGGTTCCATCATTTATTATTCCGCATTTATTATTCTGTTGGAACATCCTGTCGGTGTGAATTTCACCTGACCTGGTTCCGTTATTTAGTATTCTGTTGGAATAACCTGCCTGTGCGAAGTTCCGCATGCATGGTGATTTCTGTTGTTATTCCATTCTTTATTATACTCAGTTGGTTAAAGTTTTAACTTCTATACTCCATAAAATTAGCAGAATATCCTTGATATTTGCGCTTCATCCAGTATCTTTTCAGAAAAATATTCTTCTGAGCATTCTTGAATTTTACACCACAAAACAGTATCGTGTGGACAATTTCGACGTTATTGGTTCATGGACAAATTAATTCTTGAACTTGTTTTATTAAATTCTTATATCATTGTCATCATCCTCATGTTTATGTTATGTTGAAAGTCATCTGTGGACTGTAGTGCATAGATGGACTTGGTATGATTATGACCAGGGATTATGCGGTGTAATCATGACCGTAATATTACAAATGATGTGGAAAAAGTCCTCATTGGCCCGTAGTGCATTGATGGACAGTTTTTGGTATGATTATGGCTATGGATTCTCTTCGGCCGTAGTGCAAAGATAATTATTTTATGGCATGATCAGGACTGTTGATGAAAACACGATTATCTTTGGCTCGTAGTGCATGGATAATTCGTGGTCGTGATACTAAAGAATATCATTGGCCTGTAGTAAGGGATGATTTAATGATGTGGATTATTTATTGAGCTGAGTCCCAGCGATAAAAGTGATGAAAAACTTTTTAAATCATAAAAGATAGTAGATTCAATTCTCTCTACTTACTCTTTTAATGGATTGCTTATTCCGCTGCAGTTAAATTTGATGTCTATTATATTTTATCAGTTTAACATTGTTGGAGACTAATGATAATTTATTCTGTATTATCTTAGTCATAATATTTCTTACTGGGCTAGTTGAGCTCACCCTTTCTTTTACTGTTCTCTTCAGGAAATGAGAACATAGCCGGGACTAGTCGGGAAAAGGAGTGACGGTCCAGAGGATAGCATTAGTAGTCCTCACTATTCTGTGAAATAGTGTATTAATAATTGTAATGAGGACTCTTTTTGAGTTTGTATATTCTCTAGTAGACAATAATTGTATTCAAACTCACAGTTATGTTTTGTCGTATTGTACACGACAGTCGTATTATTAAGTTGTATTTGAATTATGTACCATGTAAGTGGCGACCCGAGATGGGTGACGTATACCTAATTTTGGGGGCGTCACAGTAGCAACATGTACCGCTCTACAACCATCAAAAATAAATAGTACTAAACATGATAACCTAATTCAACAAGTACAAATAAGAGTCATATATATCAACTCCAAATTAAAATGAAACTAATATATTTATTTCACAGGAAACAATTATGTGAAATAATAAAGAAATTCAAACAAGCGACAAAACGAAAAAATCAAATTTAACAAGAGTATCGCTGAAAAAGTACAAAATCCATACCTGGATTAAGCAATGTAGCACCCGGAATTATATTCCAAATTGTAACTCCTTAAATTCTCTCCGTTCGAACTCAAACTAAGCACTCAAGTACTTGACCTCATTTTTTAACAAGTGAATTAAGTTCGTTCTAAAAATGATCACGAGGTTCAATCCAAATACATTCTGCACATAATCAGTTGACGTTCCAGCCATTGAATCTTGAGCCTTCCTTTGTGTAAACTAATTCATTTTCCTTGTGCAAGGAGTAATAATAAACCTTCTGAAAGGGGTAAACCTTACAGCCGCCTTCATATCCAAGGTAATATACCCTGTTGTCTAATATTATTTGTCTAATCTCCTCAAATACAGGAACTGAAAATGAGCCATTTCTTCCAATAAACAGTGCTCGATTCCTTAATCTACTTTGGCAAACCCAATGCTTTACTAAGATATCAAATCTCAAGTATAGTACAAGTCTTAAAGTCATTTTTGTCCAACTTTACAAGTAAGAGATCTCCATAACCATATACAAAAACAAAAAAAATGAGTCTATTTTGATTCTTCAGTAGGTTAATTCCATCTCACAACTCGCTCTTTCTCTTGGTTAAGCGGCAATTAACCTCCTCTTTTTCTTTTTATTTGACGAATAAAGGTAGGGTTCACTATATATGATTTTTGTTTTATTTATTTATTAATATATATATTACTAGTTTTCCTAATTTTAGTAGGATTTTAATATTACCCAAATACAAAATAGACTCAATTTGTATAAAAGCCCAAATTAATGTAATCACATACTTATTATAGTTCACACAAATTAAATATAATTAATTTGACCCAAACATAAGAAAAGCCCAATTAAAATATGGATTTAAATATTGTTTTTTTATTTTTTATTTTTTTCTGGGTATTACACCCGGACCCTAACGAATCTCGATTTCACAGACCTGTTAAGTAGTGTTACATCACTAGGTCAATGTGCAAACCTTTTCTCAGTTGAGTTGGTGCAATCATTTAAAAATACCAATTGACGACTCGTACAGTCCAGTCGTCGACATATATATGTCGGACCTTTTCACAACTTTTTTTTTCAAACAAATCTCACCTAACATGAGAACAACAAAAGTCAAGAATAGAAAAGGGACAGTAAAAATCCCGACGTCGGCAATATATATAGCACCATCACTGTTTATAACAGTGACCTCATACCGGTTACGAATTTTCTTGTTTCTTTTGTTTTTCTTCTTTTTTTAACTCTTTATTACAAATTTATTCTAAATTATTCTTATATATACATATATATCTGATTTTGGACCCAAGTTTGGTCGTTATATATATGTATAATATTAGTTCATCACCGTTATCATTATTATAATAATAATAAAAAAATCACTACTACAAAAGAATTTTCAAACCATGCTTAGTCATCAGAATTGTTTCTCACTTGATAGCAAATTTCTTTTCTTTACCTTTTTGCAGCCACACAAGTCTCTCTTTCCTCTCTTTCCCTCAATTTGTATAATGAAATAAAATTAGGTATAGATGTTTATTAATGAAAAGGTATTGTTCTAATGAACTTCTAATTGGGCTCAATTAATATTAAGGCCTAAATTTTACTAATTTAATTTATTCATCACTTATTAATACGTATTAGCCCACATAAATTAAATGACCACTTTGACCCAAATAAAATGCAAAGTCCAATTAAAATATTAAAAATAAATAAATAAATTTATATGTTATTTATTATTTTATTTTTTTCTAGGTGTTACATGGGCCTTGTTTGAAATACTCTTCAATTAAATGTTTCATTCAACTGAAGATTGAGGGCAATGTTGGGACATGGTTACTTGGGCCCAAATCATGTAATTATTTGGGTCTAGCCAAGGTGTAGCCCAACTTATTTAATAGACCGGATTTGGTGTTAGCCCATATACATTTATTTGGACAGCTTGCTCAAATAGTGGGAGAGTCCTTATTAAAATAAGATTGTGTTTCCTTATTTGGTGGGATAAGGAGATCCAACTTGGGAAGGAAGCGATTAGTCATTAATTGCAGTTATAAGGTAATTCTAAAAAGGACTCGTACTCCTTATTAGATTCTGGTGGATATGACAACTATAAATACAACAATAAGTAAGGGTTTGGGAGAGGAACACAAGGATAACAACATATGACACAAATAAACAATTTTTACTCTCCATATTATTTTAGTGGATTTCTTATCTCTCTCCGTGGTTTTTTTCCAATTGGGTTTTCACGTAAATTCTTGTGTCCATATTTTATACCTCTTACAATGATGTGTGTATGTTTATCTGTGTGTATTTCATGAGCTTGATTTCATAACAATACAATCAAATACTCCAGCAACTTGTTAGCGCGATTTTAGCCTACTGTTTTAGTGATTTCGTCAGGCGTACAAAATTTGTCGTTAACATTGGCGCCGTATGTGGGAAAGCATATTCTAATAATTAATTAAAATCATCGATTTACCAAGAAGAGAAGATCCTACACAAAAGATAAGTAATTCTTTTTTATTTACAAAATCAACATGATTATTGTTACTATTTTACTTGTGATATAAATTTGGTATTGAAAGTTCTTGACTTGGTAGACTTTTTATTTACAATGTGATGTTATGCTTATAAATGATAAAATTCATATAGTTTATGCTTATAAAAGCCCACTGTTGCATCATGTGTCACTTATATGATTAATTTTCTTTATTCAAATTAATAAATCATACCCATGTGATTACTATCACTTGGTAGTACATTAACAACAGTATATATGCAGTGCATATTTAAATTGTTATCCAGATTTCAAGGAAAAGTTGTAATTTGAAAACTAATATGAACATCGTAGGTTAAATATATGCCAGTAATTATGTGATTCGCTAAGTGTGATGGTATCATATATATTGGCTAATTAATACTGCATATAAGATAAAATTATCTAATAGGATTGCTTGATATGAAATTTTACATGTGTTTTAATCCATGACAACAGTTTTTAGTGATGGACTTGATGATGAATCCCTGCAAAATGTCAATGCCCATTTGAGTTTTTATGATTCAGTGCATGTTTTTTGGTGCAAGATAAAGAATTAATTTTTCAGAAGCCTAAGCATGAATAGTCAACGGAAGCTGCAAATGGGCAGCCTCATCACCTTCGACAAGCACCACCACTTCAATGACTTAGTGGAATTTAATCATAGCAACCCACATCCGTCAGCACGTTCAACCATTACGATCACCAAAATCAAATTTTATCATCGGATGACAATATATGATTTCTCGACGAACCCGTCGGCATAACACATTTAGTGCTCTCATTGGCGGTTTTCTATGGTCTTCAGGTGGCAGAGGAAAAAATATTATTGGGCAGGCCCACTTCAGATAATGCCAGTTCACTTCAGACTATATCATATCAACTTCAATATGTCTTCGATTATCTACATTTGGAGATATAAAGTTGGATCAAAGCCTCCCAAGTGGTTGGGAAAGCTATTATGGGGATAAAAGGTCTGATAGGGGGGTATAAGGTCGAATAAACGTACTTCGGGAAGGTTTTATTCTCCCGAAAAGATAAACATTCTTCGGATAGACATCCTTCGGATAAATATTCTACGAATAAACATCCTTCGGGAAGACTTGGTTACTTCCGAAAGGATAAACATCCTTCGAATAAACATCTTTTGGGAAGGCTTTGTTCTCCCGAAAGACAAATGACAGTAGATGTGGTGGGTTCAATACTTTTACCAACACGGCAGTCAGAGGGTATGATGGATTTTTTATATATTCTCTTATTTTAAATTCTTTATAAATAAGACTTGAGGTAATGTTGGGATGTAATTATTTAGGTCTAGCTGAGGTGTAGCCCAACTTATTTAATGGATCAGATTTGATGTTGGCCCATATACGTTTATTTGGACAGCTTGGTCAAATAGTGGACAGTGGGAGAGTCATTATTAAAGTAAGATTGTGTTTCTTTATTTGGTGGGATAAGCAGATCTAACTTGGGAAGGAAGCGATCAGACATTAATTGTAGTTATAAGGTGATTCTAAAAAGGACTCGTACTCCTAATCGAATTCGGGTGGATATGACAACTATAAATACAACAATAAGTAAGGGTTTGGGAGAGGAACACAAGGACAATAACATATGACACAAATAAACAATTTGTACTCTCCATATTATTTTAGTGGATTTCTTATCTTAGTTTTTTTTCAATTGGGCTTCTACGTAAATTCTTGTGTCCATATTTTATCTCTTATAATAATGTGTATATGTTTATCTGTGTGTATTTCATAAGTTTGATTTTACAATAATACAATCAAATATTCCATTAATTTATTAGCGTGATTTTGACCTATTATTTTGGTGATTTTGTCGAACATACAAAATTTGGTGTTGACAAAATTCATACGCTACGTCAAATCCATTCAAGATATGGCTTTTTATATGTTGGTCTTATGGGAAACCTCATTGGGTCCACGTGTCTAACAATCTCTACTACTCGATTGACAGGTACATTTGCATTGTTCATGTGGCTTATGTTTACATTTGGCCTTGTACGATTGAATAAGTTACACAGACCGGTTTTTTAGACATGAATATTGGACATTTTCAGTTTTTTTTTTTTTGCTTGTGACTCCCATAAAATATATAGTATTTATTTTAACAAGAATTTTTATAAAATATAGTATTTTTAGGTGTAATTTAGATAAAAATATTATTTTATAAAAATTCATGTTAAAATAAATACTATACATTTTTTGGGAGACGACCAAAAAAAAAATCACCTGTCCAATAAACTGTGTGTAGCAATGCTCTATATGATTTCCTACTTGAGGCATATCTGGATGGACCTATGTTTGGTTCTCAAACAGAAGGTTGGTGGTAGGTCTTTCATAATCAGTCTTAGGCTCGACCGTTTGTTCAGAATCTTTTCTTGGACCTAAAGGGACATCATTTGCTCCAGTTACCCTGGGGTGTGGTCTTTGCCTAGAATAACTGGATTTGTCCGATCTATACGTGGATCTGGGCATATTAGGTCTGAAGATGGGCATGTAGCCACGTATGGCCGAGTCACATACACCACCAGATGGCTGTCCAGAAACCTGGCGGGTGGTCAGGAACTACCCTATTAGCTTGCACAGACACAATTCTGTCATCCATTGATGGCATTGATTGGACATTCATTTGTCCTTGTAAAATCAATAAAATAAAACAAAATTTATTTTAAATCTTTCATTCGATAAAACATAAAGATGGTTCAAATTTCATCTCAATTCTTTCAACTTAATTTAAAGGCTCATATTTCATCTCACACTAAAAACTCTCGCCCAAATCATATTCACCTCTAAAAATTTTCGCTCAAATCAAATCAAAATAATATTAACAATAATTATAATAATAATAATTATAATTATAATTATAATAATTACTAGTATTATAATAATAATAATAATAATAATAATATGTTATAAAATTATAACATATATATTTATGGATGTCTAGATTTATATTTAATTGTAATGCTCTTTGGTATTTTAGAACTCCCATGTTCATTAATTTTTAAGTTCATGACTTTTGAGTTTTGAAACTTCCAAGTCCATGAATCTATAAATAAGAGCATGAGCATTGTAATAGATGAGGATGGATATATGGAGGATATTTGAAAATATTACGAGACATGCCTCTTTTCTCTAATCATTTTATTCTTAATTTTAGTAATCTTTTATAACATGTTATCAGCACGAATTGCTTCTCACATTCGTCTTGAAGATAATCTTATTTGATTTGAAGGAGAAGGTATGTTTATCAATTATATATATATGGATACGCAAATTTTTTTAGTATAACATATTGCATGTTATTCCATTCATAATCTATTATTAGAGTTTGTTGTTCTTGGTTCTAGCATGCTAATGACTCTCATACTCATATGTAAGTCATCATCACACCACCCTCAAATTATTTTGTTGTTATACGGCGTAATATCTAACCTCAATTAGTGTGCAGTGTTTATTTTTATAAAAGTGTATTGTAATTTTGCATTCCTTTTAATTTAAATAAATCAAAAGGGATTCGATAGAATGCATGATGTTTTAGTTCTTTTTAGTTCTCATACTAAAACAATCTTTTGATATATTTTTAATGATTTCTGATATATTTCTTTTTGGCATGCATGGTAGCATATTTGATATATTTCTAATGATTTTTGATATATTTCCTTTTGGCATGCATGGTAGCATATTTGATATATTTCTAATGACTTTTTGATAAATTTTTGTAAGAAGTTACAATGACAAATATGCTTAGTAGTATTGGTTTGTTATTTTTAGTGGACAAATTTAGTTTTCTTGTTTTACTGCATTTCTATAAATTGTTTCATTACAATTAAAACTGAACATATATAATTATTTAATTTGATGGGAAATATGTTTAGTTATTTAATATTTAAATCTTATAAATTTGAATTTGTTGCCCTTAATTTATATCGAGCAAGAATTATTTGTTATGGAATTTTGATGTTGAGATTCATATAAAGGCAAAGAACCTTGGAGATACAATTATAGTTGACAATCATGCATCCCTGCAGGATCATGCAAAATTAATGATTTTTATTCGCTATCATCTCCATGAAAAATTAAAAGTTGAGTACATTACAGTAAAAGACTCACTTGTCTTATGAAATGATTTAAAGGAAAGATTTTAAAAGCTCATTATAATTGGTTGCACCTGAAGTTGCAAGATTTTAAAAGTGTTGAGTGAAAAACACCGATGAATACATGTTAGAGAAAATATTTATTTTATTTCATGCCTCGAATATACTCCTGCAACAGCAATATCGAGAGCGTAAGTTTACAAAATATTCCCTGAAGCGATAAAGGAAACTATGTTTCCAGAAGTGAAATTATGTCTTCTAGTAGTTGTACAAAATAATGAATTTTTGTTGAAATACCAACAATCTCGCTCGATAGATTCTATTACATTCCCTGAAATGAATGGAACTTCATTTGATAATCATAGAGGAAATTATAATTGTGGTTGTGGTAGTAGACGTGAAAGAAACAATCAATATAGAAAAGGAATGTACTTGTCGTACTCCTAAACATTTGGTATATAGATTTGTACCAAGACTCCATAAAAGAAACGGAAATGCAATTGAAATAAACTTTGTTCATAATGATCCTGAAGATCCCATGAATTATTTTGACTTTTCAAATGGAGTGGATATAACTA
Source organism: Panax japonicus (assembly GCA_020205505.1). Taxonomy (NCBI): domain Eukaryota; kingdom Viridiplantae; phylum Streptophyta; class Magnoliopsida; order Apiales; family Araliaceae; genus Panax; species Panax japonicus. The sequence goes on from CM035092.1 coordinate 39,270,895, forward strand.
ATTTTGATATTTATGGTTTCCTTGATGATATGTTGATAGAGATGTTCATACCAATTAATTATTTTTGTTTCATTATATTATGACATTATAATAAGTATTTTTTTTTTATTTTATTTATATTTCAAGTAATAAAGTTAAATTTATGTTTTGCATATATGAAGTTGTATGGGCCAGAAGCTCATCAAACTTAATTAAAGGCTCTAGAAGAGCGATTATTCATCAAACATAATTGAAAGCTCTAGAAGAGTGATTATTCATCAAACTTAATTAAAGTCTCTGGAAGAACGATTATAATGTTGTCAAAAGGGCACAAAACTTTGTATTGATGATTCTTTATATTCTTTTGAGGCAAGCAGAAATTTGCTCAGTTTTAAGGATATACGTTATAATGGTTATCATATTGAAACCAACATTGAAGATAGTAAAGTAATTTCTTTATATTACTTCAAAACTATCGGGCCAGAAGCTCATATTAGAAAAACTGTATATTTTCTCTTCTAAGATATAGTATACTAAAATGAGAATAGTTGAAACAAATGTTGTAATACACCAGAAGTGTATAATACACCAGAAGTGTTCGGATCCAAAAAGGTTTTTATGATTTGACATTTCAGGATCAATAATGTTGCGTTGAATTATTGAAAACTCCCATGAACATCCCGTAAGGAACCAGAAGATTCCTTTACTTATTGATTATATCAAAGTAAATTAATTACCAATACATGCATGGGGTCATGCTATTCATAACCTCAATAAGTGATATTTTTAAGGTATAATTTGAGGATTGTTATTTTAATGAAACATTCTTCTCACCATTAGGGGGAGAAAAGTCGTTGCCTGAAGCACGATGTTAGATCGTTGCCTGAAGCACGACGGGAGATTAATTGGAATGTTTCAACGTTATTTAATCTTAATTCTCATACAAATCAATATGAACTAGAAGTTAAAAGTATTATTCATTTGCAATGAATTGCAAATCAATTATCAGAATTATTCACCGATAATAAGAAAAGAGTGATATCTCACATTTTAGCTGCTAATACTCTAGAAGAGATTGAAGTCCTTGTAGGACAATCAGTTAATACAACAGCAAATTGAATTAAAGTCACACTTGAAACATGGAAGAATGATCGGTGTTAAAATAAAATTTTCCCAGAAGAAGAAAGTACAAGAAAAACAAGTTGCAGCCTATAAAGAGGCTATACCCATGAAACAGGCTACAAAAGTTATTGATCTATCCAAAACTAATGAACAAAAATCTCTTGTAAATAAAACTCTTGAAGAGTTCTCTCCTGAAGAGGATGAGATATCCCCTGAAGAGGATCAGGTACCTGAAAATAACGAGATCTCGTTACATTATGTATATACAGGAGACAAATATATTGGATAGAAATGAAATTATTGTGGACAACATATTTTTATATAAAGTTGTTCTTGATATTACCAGAAGTAATGATCATAAATATGAACCACAAATTGTTGATGAATGTAGAAATATTTAGCCAAAGTATTATTACCGTATTTATTGATGAAAGATCTTGCTCCAGAAGAGTTGACAAAAAACAACAAATTTGAGATGAAAGATATTGGTAAGATAAATTTTTGTTTTGGCCTTCAAATTGAGCTATAGAATTCTTGTTCATCAATCAACATACACAGAAAAAGTCCTGAAGTAACTTTACATGGATAATGTTAATCCTTTAAGTACTTCAATGATAGATTGGTCACTTGATATCAAGAAAGATACGTTTTGATCACAAGAAAATAATGAAGAAACTCTTGGTCCTGAAGTACCATATCTTTGTACAATTGGTAATTTGATGTATATTGTAAAATTTCTCATAACTTGATATAGCATTTGCAGTTCATTTACAAGCAATATGGATCAAAACCACAGTTAGTTGGATCTGCTGATGCAGAGATTATCACAATTTATGAAGTAAGATGTGAATGTATTTGGTTGAGATCAGTAATTCAATATATTTGTGTGAACTGTGGATGATCATCAATCATAAATAGTCCAACGATATTATATGAAGATAATATCGCGTGTATCACTCAAATTAGAGGATGCTATATCATGGGTGATATATAGAACCAAGCATATTGTACCAAAATTATTTTAAGCCCCAGAAGAATGGCGATATTGATATCAAGCATATATGATCATGTGATAATTTGGTTGATGGATTCATTAAGTCATTACCAACTATGATTTTGAAGAAGATGGTGCACAATATTGGCATACTTCGACTTAATGATATTTTTACCATGAACAATAGAAATTCTATGTACCTATGAAGGGGAGTAAAAAGGATATGTGCTGATTGTACTCTTTTTCCTTCGCTAAGGTTTTTTCCCCGCTGGCTTTTCCTTTGCAAGGTTTTAATGAGGCAATCTCAAGGCACTAGAAGTTATACAAGAATATTGTACTCTTTTCCTTAGCCAAAATTTTTTCCACTGGGTTTTTATTTGGTAAGGTTTTTAACGAGGCAAATTCTTAGAAAATTGCTACTAAAGGACTCCATCCATTCTGTATGATGACAATGTTGCATGTTAGCTCAAATAAAGGGAGGATACATCAAAGATAATCTAACAGATTTGTTTAGCAAAGCATTACCAACTACAATGTTTGATGGATTGTGTCGCAATATTGGAATGCGACAACTGGAGTACTTAATGATACATTCATGAGGGGGAGCTTATACGCACTGCACTCTTTTTCCCTTAACCAATGTTTTTTTTCCATTGGATTTTTCCTGGTAAGATTTTTAATGAGGCAGCTTTCTATGCGTATGGATATCCAATAGACATCCAAGAAGGAGTGTTATAAAATTATAACATATATATTTATATATTTATGGATGTCTAGATTTATATTTAATTGTAATGCTCTTTGATATTTTAGAACTCCCAAGTTCATTAAGTAACTCCCATGTTCATTAAGTTTTAAACTCATAACTTTTGAGTTTTGAAACTTCCAAGTCCGTGTATCTATAAATAAGAGCATGAGCATTGTAATAGATGAGGATGAATATATGGAGGATATATGAAAATATTATGAGACATGCCTCTTTTCGCTAATCATTTTATTCTTAATTTTAGTAATCTTTTATAACATAATAATAATAGTAATAATTATTATTATAATTATTATTACAATACTTATAATAATAATAATTATTATTATTAATATAAAAATTATTATTATTATTATTATTACTATTATAATAATAGTACTATTATTATTATTATTATTATTATTATTATTATTATTTGATTTGGGCAAATAAATTTAGAGGTAAATTTAATTTAGGCGAGAATTTTTAGTGTGAAATGAAATGTAAACTTTAGATTAAGTTGAAAGAATAAAGATAAAATCTGAACCATCCTTATGCTTTGTCAAATAAAAAATTCAAAATAAATTTATTTTATTATATAAATAATAGGCACTTCGAAATCATCCTAAAAACAATTTTAAACTCAAAATTGACACTACTTTAAATTTAATCAATATAATAAAAAAATATTATAAAAAATATCTAAAAAATATTATTCATCATAAAATTTATTTATTTAATAATTTATAATGGATCACCTCCATTTTAAATTTGAAAACATTTCAAATTCACTTTTAAAAGTCGGATAATAATTTTATAAATTGAACCGGAGAAAATCCTATAGGTATCCTATCGGACCTATCCCCTACGAGAATGTTTATTTACCGGATTGCATTAATTAGGACTATTAATCCTCCATATCATCCCTCATAAGTACTACGAATAGCTCTTCTAGGAAAATTGAACATGAAAATTAAACATAACTATATTTAAATTTTATCTATTTATATTTTAATTCACCATTAGGAATCAAAATACAAATAAGTAAAATTCAAATACATTCGTGTCTAATTTTCATATCCACATAGTTTTTGGACTTTAAAACCCACCCTCTCCATCTCTTCTAGTTATTAGCACCTTGTCTGGGTATCTCCTTAAATCTACCGAATGACAAAACAAAAACAATATTATCTTTAAACCCGCAAACAAACATGCTGTGTCCAACAAAACAAACCATGTCTTTTAAGTTAAGTCGCTAACAAAATGAAGACATGCGAATGCTGCAGCAAGTTTCCTAAAGTTATCGACTTAAAATCTCTAAGTCATTACATGACATCAACATGACCATTCACCCACCCAACATAATACTTCTCCAAACACCCTAGTTACTATCCACAACTGCCTTGTCAATTTCATCCACATGATCTCGAAGTACATTCCACTGCAAAATAATTGAAGCAAATAATTTACATACACCCAAATAACCTTATATACTACTATATGAGAATAACAAGAACAAAAGTAAGGAATAAAGGCATACCTGATCCATGGTTAAGGAAATACCTGAAACAAGTATAAGGATGTTGTAATTAATTTGATCTCAACAATTATATCAATCTTAGGCATGAAAAGCGGAACAAAAAAAAAAGCATGTGACACCGTGAACAAAGAATACCAAGCTTTCTAAGCATTGAAATGGGCATATAAGTCTTAATTAACACTACCAGAAAGGGATGATTGGGGAAGACAGACAGTTGTAATGACAAGTCAAATAAGAAGAATATAATGGCCTTTTTTTTCAACAAACTACTACTACAATCAATAGAATATTTGCTAACCAAATAAACAACAAAATGATCCTTCGCTACCTCAAAAGGCAGTATTGGTTTCAATAAAGAAATAGATCCATCAAAGCAGCGAATTGTCACGTCCCGCAGAAGGTTCTAGAGGTTTATCCCACGCGGAATTGGAGCCTTGGAAGCATACTTGGGCAAAGATGTGGGCAAGTCTCTAGAACATTCTCCAACATAGTAGCAGGTTGTGGAACAATCTAGAATAATTAACAAACTTGTGGAGTATTTTAGGAAGGTCCTCAAATACTCAAGATAATTGTAGAACATGTATGTAACTAGAAGCTTGTACCTAGAACTTTCTAGGAAGTTACTTGTAATCTTAGGTTCTAGAATACTCCATTGAGGAGGTGGGATGGCTATAAATAGGAGGTGGTCTCATTTGGCCAAACCATCGAATTGAATGGGATAGAATACAATCCAAGGCCATCCTAAGCAAAGTATTCTCCAACCATCCTTGTGTAGAGCTTTCTTGTGTAATAGAGTATTGTTTCTTTAAAGTGCTCTCTTGTTCCTTTTCAAGCTTCCTTTCCAGTTCTTGTGGTGTTTAACTTGGTGGAAGGCTTACTTAGCAACTTTCTAGAGAGATTGTTGTCTAAGGCCGCACAGTAGGACTTAGAATTCTCTCCAAGGCCATGACAGTTGGTATTCGAGATAAGGTTTTAACGAAGGCGTTTGTTATTAATAAACACCATGTCGAATGTTACGGAAGAGCAACAAAGGGGTAGGGATGAGATGCCCAACCCACCCAAAGGTACAAGAGGTAACAAATTGAGGGACGCTATGGCTACCATGGAAGCTCGAGTGATAAAGCTAGAGATTGCCATGGCGGATGTCAAAGAGCGGCTTGACCGACTAGAACAAAACGCGGAGGATCTGTCGAGGCACTCAACACAAGGATAGAGAGGTACCTTGACAAATTGATTGAGGGCATGACGTGGCACAGGAAAGCATGGCCTTCCAAGCGAAAATCTTGGAAGCCTTGGCAAACATTCAAGGAGAAATGCAGATGATGAAGGCCTCCATAGAAGAGACGAAGACGGATTGGGCTCTTTACAAGAGTGTTGTGGCGAATGGGGTTGACACGCCACACCACCAGGCGAGGGAGATTCCAAGGGTCAAGGACGTGCCTAAACCCAAGGAGTACGATGGCAAGAGGGATGCCACGGTGATTGATAATTTCTTGTGGCACATGGAGCGATACTTTGCAGTGCTAAATTTGGAAGACAAAGTGAAGGTAAACCTTGTTTCCCTCTATTTCACTGATATTGCAATGGTTTGGTGGCGCATGATATGTGTCGAGATGGAGAAAGGCACGTGCACATTCAATACATGGTAGCTCTTAAAGACAAAACTCAAGAAGCAGTTCTATCCCGTGAAAGAGAATGAAGGAGCTCAAGCACGATGGTTCAATTCATGTGAACGAGTTCTCTAATCTCATGCTCCAAATCTCCAGTATGAGCAAGAATGATCCCTTCTTCAACTTCATGGACGAGTTGAAGCCATGGGCTGCCCAAGAAATCAAGTGTCATGTGTGAAGGATGTGCCTACCGCCATAACAGTTGCAAAAACTTTGGTGGAGTATCGTTCGAGTGAAAGAGAACTCTCTAAACCAAAGGGCGCCCATACCAACTAGAGCAAGGTGATAGAAAAGGGGATGACATCTACTAACCTCTAGGGGAATAGGGGTAGAGTCGTACACCACCAAGACAAGGGAGGTTGAAGTTCTGACAAGAAGCCACAAGAAAATTGTTTCATATGTAATGAACCTCATTAGGTCATTAGGTGAGATAGTCTCCAAAATGCCAAGCCCTCATTGCATTAATCATAAAGGGAGAACACGAGGAGGAAGCTACAGTGGAAGCTCTTCAATTCCTCAACTCAGTGCATGTCAGGCTTACTCCTCACCAAGCGGGTGATAGGAGACCAAGAGACGACTTTCATGGCAATGAGGGGAAAAATCACCAAGGAATGATCGGGTAAAGGTTGGTGCTAAATCCTTCTCAGGATGTTATCGGTGTGGTGGTGGGGACCACTTCATCACGCAATGGAAGACTTTGCTTAGCATTATATTGTCAAGCAGCATGAGGAAGCAACCTAAGGGAGTATTGCAGATACCAAAGACGATTGTGGAGTGAGATGCCATGGTCAAGAAGTCGAGATCCGACAAGAGCAAGACGACTCGGAGGAAGGGCCTTCGATACGTCGACATAGAGGTCAAGGGCACAATTGTGCAAGTGTTGGTGGACTAAAGGGCCACACATAACTTTTTGACTCCTTATGTGTGCGGAGCGTTAGGGCTCAAACCAACCAGGACGAAGGATGGGTGAAGTCCGTCAATTCTAAAGAACAGCAAACCCATTGCATAGTAAAAAGGGTTGAACTATGTCTGGGAGCATAGACAGGAAAGGCCGACTTCACTATCATCGATAAGGCTGTAAACGGATATATACGGATTCGGATACCAGTGTATCCGTATTCGAAAAAATTAATCCGCATTCGTATTCGTATCCGGTATCTGGCGGATTTTAAAAATATTATCTGTATTCGGTATTCAACATAATATCCGAATACGGATAATATCCGATTTCGCTTCCGAAAAAGGAAAGAGAGGTTACGTGCAAAACGCAACAAACCTCAAAATAAGTAAACAGAGCACTAATGACTTCAAAATATTTATAGTGATGATCCACCAATGCCGAAATAAATATAATTCTCCGAAAATAAGACATAATAATCAAAACCTAAAATCAAATAAACCTAGATAGTCAATATGGAATAAATAGCTTTCCCATCTGAGCATATACTCAGAAGGAGAGTGACTATCAACTGAGCACGAGGCCTTAGCCGGATTACCAAAAGGGTCTACTGGAACAGGCTGACTAGCCAAAGCCGAACTGTATGGCTTAGGCATAGTACCGAGAACAGTGAATTTATTACTTTATTTCTTTTTTTATAGTACTATAATTTAATTGTGTAGTATTCCATGCACCGGAATGAAAGCGAACAATTTGTTCTGGAGAATTAGGAGTTAATTTTTGTTTTAGAATGCCTCCGAACCCAATGTCTGAGGCGTCAGTTTCAACAATTTTAAAAGCTGAGTCATTAGATGTGCCAAGACAGGGCAATGCCTTGATGTACTTTTTAACTTGCTGGACGACAGAAGTATGAATGTCAGTCCAAGGTGGAGGATTAACTTGCAAACGCTGAAAAAGAGGTTTGCAAATCTTCCTGAGATTCTTGTAGAACTTGCCTATATAATTAAGCGAGCCAAGAAATCTCTGCAGTTGGGTTTTGTTGGTTATCTTATCGGTAAACTTGTCAGCGAATTGAATAGCTCGTTCAATGGACTGAACTTGTCCTCTAAAGATATTAAGACCAAGAAACCTTATTCTGACCTGAAACAGGCTGCATTTGGAAGGTGAAAGAACCAAAACATTGTTTTTAACCATTGTAGACACTTAGGAAAGAAAATAACATTTAAGTTTCTTATTAAACCTAAAGAGAGAGATTTAAAATTCATCCAAGAAGAATTCATCTCTAAATCATTGAATCTATTTAATTGTAAAACAACACATTTGAATTTCTTAAAGGAAGAAATTAAATATAAACATATTGAAGAACAACTTCTGAATAAAAAGGTTCAAGAAAAAATTGAAGAATTAAAAGTCTATTTAAAAGATAATCTTTGTTCAGACTCTCCCAATACCTTTTGGTATAGGAAGAAGCATATGGTTAGTCTCCCTTATGCTAAGAAATTTAAAGAACATTTAATTCCTACTAAGGCCAGACCTATTCAAATGAACCATGAATGGCTGAATGACTCGTTCTGGTGAAGGAGAACCTTATACCAGGCTTCAATGTAGTCATAGTAACAAAAGGATTGGTTTTGACTGGAAAGATTCATGAGATCAGAGGGATTTTTCCCCCAATCGGAGATAGAAACAAACTGTTTAATATACATAGAATGATAAAGAACTTTAGACTTATCATTCTGAGCATAAATAGGTTTAATATTTACTGATTCTGTTTCCAGAAGAATAACGAATTTTAATGATCAACTAAATAAACAGTTCAAAATACAAGCTTAACTAGGAATTGGTACTCTAGACCTACTCCTCCAGATTTACAATTTGAAGAGAGAAATCTAGATAAGCAGTTCTCAGTTTCATCTAATAAGATTTATGAATGGAATATTGATGGGTTCAGTGAACAAGAAATTTTGAACAAATTAAACCATATGTCAATGGTAGCAAACAGTTATATCACTAAATTCAATAATTTGTCTCAACCCGACATTGTTGAATTACTTGTCAGTGGATTTACTGGCATCCTCCGATCTTGGTGGGAAAAACATCTCATTGAAGACGCTAGAATATCAATAATTCATGCAGTTCAACTGGATGATGATGGCAACCCTATCTTCAATGAAGATGTTGGCATCGGTCCACCTGACGGAGTTAATACACTTATATTTACCATAATTAAATGGCCTTAGTAGGAATTTAAATGTTCTTTAAATTCCTTAGCATAAGGGAGCCTAACCATATGCTTCTTCCTATACCAAAAGGTTATTGAGTCTCACAAAATTATTAAACATCATAGAAAAAGGCGAAGTCACCACAAAGAAAAAATACAAGACAATTATTATAATAAACCTAAAACTACAAATAAAAAGCATATTAAAAAATCTAAGTCCAAAAAATACGATAAGAGTAAAGTTGTTTGCCACAATTATGGGCAAAAGGGTCATTATAAAAATGAATGCAAAATAAAACAAAAATTAAATCAGTTAAATGTCTCTAGTGAAGATACTGAACATATACTAGAACTTATGAGAATTGAAAACAAAGATAATAGTGATGAACGTACTATTGTCTCTAATTCATCTAATACTGATAATAGTTTATCCAGCAGCGACAATGATTAAGTCACCATTTGTGCTGACAATTGCAATATGAATTAGGTACTTTTTGTGAACAGTAGTAGAAAAGGTCTGTGCTATTAATAAAGAATATCCTAGCGTCTTCAGTGAGATGTTTTTCCCACCAAGATCGGAGGATGCCAGTAAATCCACTGACAAGTAATTAAAACATTTACTGGAGAAATAAAGATGAGGGGTTAAGTGGGTTAATCAGAGGTAGAAACTAAAGATTTATCTGAGAGAGAGCTCAGAGTCTTTCTAAGTTTCCAAGTCTGAGGAACCAACTGAGCTCTGCTTCCTTTTATAATACAAGGAAAGAGAACTATTACAATAACTGGGTAAGGTAGAAACATTTTACTTTAGTGAAAACATTTTACTAAAGTAAAAGCAAAAGAAAAGGCAAAAGTAAAGGTACAGACACTAACAACTTTTGACTAACTTAAATAACTTTCGGCGACTTTTGAACAACTGGTCGACAACATTACTAACTGAGAGACGCATGAGTGATTGAGGCTGCTTTTCGGTGGAAAAGCAGATTCCTTTGACTAAATGGCTGCCGGAGCAGGAGCTAGGAAATGTAAGTTACTGTTGAAATCAGGCGAATGGATCCTGAGCATCCTGGAGATTAATAGTGTCGTAAGGATCATAATCACCATCATCATCGGCGAACTGGCTGACTGAATCACCTTCAGAGGAGTGAGTAGAAGCCTCTTCATGTAAAGCTTCATCAATTCTTTTATTGAGTACTTGAGCAATCTTTAATAATTCTTTACTGGTACAATCTTTAAAATCTGTCATACTACGGGAACAAGAAGATCCAGTAGGACTACTTTGGATATTGACTTTTTTGGGACTAAGTCTGACTCTTTTTCTTTAATGGTCATGGAACAAGTTTTAACTGGAAGAGCTGGGGATGGAGCAACAGGGAATTCCAGCTGCACTTGTGTAACTATTCTGTCGATGTTAAATTTATCCCACCACTTAATATAAAAGAGGCGAGATACACGGGGAAGTGGATCATTGGGAATGCTATTAACTGGAGTACCAGGGGGTGAGAGTGCATACTCCCATTTGATAATCCAAGGGATTTTGTATTTACTGACAAATAAAAGAGTGGGTGGAACTCCTTCATTCAATGATATAGGTTTGTAGTGATTAATGATTTAATTGGACCTTAAGTGGATCAGGAAGAAGATCATAACAAGATCCTAACCTATACCACCAGAGAACAAACCAATAGGGAAATGGGCTTTTGAACTTATGATCAAATTGAATGAACCATGAAAGGCTGAGTGACTCGTTCTGGTGAAGGAGAACCTTATACCAGGCTTCAATGTAGTCATAGTAACAAAAGGATTGGTTTTGACTGGAAAGATTCATGAGATCAGAGGGATTTTCCCCCCAATCGGAGATAGAAACAAACTGTTTAATATACATAAAATGATAAAGAACTTTAGACTTATCATTCTGAGCATAAATGGGTTTAATATTTACTGATTCTGTTTCCAGAAGAATATCCTTATAGTACACTAGGGACTTATAAGGAGCTAAGGGTTGGAAATGCCATCCAGGGGGAAAAAACTGGGCAGCGAGTTTACTGGGATCATTCTTTGGCTTCATACTGGGTTCAATATGGAATAAATAGCTTTCCCATCTGAGCATATACTCAGAAGGAGAGTGACTATCAACTGAGGACGAGGCCTTAGCCGGATTACTAAAAGGGTCTACTGGAACAAGCTGACTAGCCAAAGCCGAACTGTATGGCTTAGGCATAGTACCGAGAACAGTGAATTTATTACTTGTTTGAAGTATTGGGTTAACTGGGTGAGGAACCATGGCTCCTCTGGGTTGATTAAAAGGGCAAGGGTGACCCGGGCCCCTTGAGGAAGATGCTCCTCTAATGCTCATTGTGCTGAATGGTACCTGTATTGATAAATTCTCTAGTGAGAAAATCAGGAATTGAATTGTTACTTCCTTTGATATACTCAATTTCAAAATCAAAAATTCTCAATAAAGCTTGCCATCTAGCGAAAGAATGCTTAGATGTTAGATTTTCAACGTCTTTTTCTAATATGTATTTTGCTGACTTACAATCAATACGAACTAAAAAATTTTGGTTTAAAAGATCACTCTGAAATTTGGTAATACATAGAACAAGAGAAAGTATTTCTTTTTTTATAGTACTATAATTTAATTGTGTAGTATTCCATGCACCGGAATGAAAGCGAACAATTTGTTCTGGAGAATTAGGAGTTAATTTTTGTTTTAGAATGCCTCCGAAACCAATGTCTGAGGCGTCAGTTTCAACAATTTTAAAAGCTGAGTCATTAGATATGCCAAGACAGGGCAATGCCTTGACGTACTTTTTAACTTGCTGGACGACAGAAGTATGAATGTCGGTCCAAGGTGAAGGATTAACTTGCAAACGCTGAAAAAGAGGTTTGCAAATCTTCCTGAGATTCTTGTAGAACTTGCCTATATAATTAAGCGAGCCAAAAAATGGTGCTAAATTACTTTTTCCGCAAAGGGATGTGAGAAGAACAATGACACTTATGATCCGGGTAACTTAGTAATTACTTTTTTAGTTTTCTTTTCTTAGTTAGTAACTTAGTTTTTTTTTCCAATCAAGTAACTTATAGTTAGTACTAAATTACTCATTGAATTGTGCTTCTTTCATGATTAGTTAGATGGTGGTCTAACTATGACAATCATACACCCAACTTGAAAAAAATGGCCATTAAAATTCTCTCTTTGGCTTCGAGTTCATCCGGGTGTGAGAGAAATTGGAGCACTTTTGAGGGAGTAAGTACATATTCCCTCTATTATATGTTGTAATTTTTTAATAAGGGTATTAGAATTATTAACTTGAGAGTTTTCTTTAATGTATAGATACATACGAAGAAAAGGAATAGACTTGATGCAACAAGGTTGAACAACCTAGTGTATGTCCAATTCAATGCCAAACTTGTCAACAAGAAAAGAAGGGTAAAGGAGAAGGAGGTCTTAATTACTAGTGAAGTAACAAATGCACAAGGATGGATTGTTGAAGGTGGTGACGATGAAGTCGAGCCGGGTTCGGGACTTACATGGGATATGGTTGGGGAAACTATGGGAGCGGATGAGGTCCTTCTACTTAGAAGAAGTGGTAGAAACGTGCGAGAACTAGATGAAGACGAGTTTGTGTCAGAAAATAATAACGAAGAGGAAGATGAGAATTATGAGTTTGAGTCCGATGGAGAGCAAGTCTTGGAGGGATATGGAGAAGATGAGTGATTTACTATTGATTTTGTGCTATTTAGTTTCATTTGGTTAATTTGTTTTCATGTTTTGAACTTAGAGCGTCGAACTATTTGGTTTTACTTAGTTTCCATGTTTTTATTTGATGATTTGTGTTACTTATGTTATTCTACTTATTCAAAACTTATGGAGGAAGGAGAATATATATTTTTTTTAAAAAAATTGAAAATCCGACTAGCCGATTAATCCCCTAGTCGCTAGTCGGTAGCCAAACGACATGGGACCGACTAGCGACTTTTAGAACACTACTAAAATACTAATTGTAGAACATGTATGTAACTAGAAGCTTGTACCTAGAGCTTTCTAGGAAGTTACTTAGTAATCTTAGGTTCTAGAATCCTCCATTGAGGAGGTGGAATGGCTATAAATAGGAGGTGGTCTCATTTGGCCAAACCATAGAATCGAATGGCATAGAATCCAATCCAAGGCCATCCTAAGCGAAGCATTCTCTAAGCATCCTTGTGTAAAGCTTTCTTTAAAGTACTCTCTTGTTTCTTTTCAAGCTTCCTTTCAAGCTTCCTAGAAGGCTTAACAACTTTCTAGGGAGATTGTTGTTTAAGTCCGCATAGTGAGGCTTAGAATTCTCTAAGGTCATGACATAATGGTGATTTGGTCATGTTGCATCCCTATTCTAAATCCACGCAAGAACAATCATGGCTTTGGAGCAAAGGAAAATTTTTATAACTATTCAAAGTGGAAATCCTCAACTAAAAGCATTTTCATCAACAATATGGATTTCTATGACAACACAGATATATTAAATAAATCATAAATGAATAAATATGCAACCATCTTAGAAAATTCCAAGCTTCACAACCTCTACACTCGCCAACTACAAAAGAAGATTTTATTTGAAATGAAAGAAAAAGAGTAATATGCTACAAGAAAATAAACATGAGACAACTGGCAGAAACATCACGGCCCCAAATTTTGAGCAGCCAAACTAGAGTCTTAGCAATAGGTGTTGGTAAACCTAGGAATGCTAGTATTAGTTTGTCAGAAATTCAAATAGGAATCTAAATCACAGGAAAATCAGTATTTCAAGGCTACAACAAAGAGCATCCTTTCTCTTTATTCAAATTTATTTTATGTTAATTTTTTTGGCAGGGGCCTGCTGGGTGGGGTGGTTGTTCAACTCTCCGGATCTCTAACAAAGGCAAGAGGATCGAGAATGTTCACGAAGCAGCTAACACGTTAAGGATTGTAGTGAACCATGCTAAATTTGGGAAAGATAACTTCTAGATGCAGAAGTTATGGCAAGTCATTCATAAAATCTTAATAAAATCTTGAAGAAGTTGGATCGTTTAATAGGTGTCCCTCACGAGGAGCAGTTTGAGAAGCTTGCAAAGAAAGAAGGAAAGTCCATGGTTATAACAGTGGAGCAGAAAGAAGAATACAAGGTTCAAGGAAGCATGGAAAAAATATTTATGAATACCACTGCAAATTGATCAGAGTTGTATTGATGCTTCCAAATCAGGATGCAAAACCGTTTTTAACTTTCTTATAGAGCCGGTGAGCCCACCGATAAAATCCTGTCCAAATTAAAAGGATACAACATAATTATAATTCTGTAATACAACTTCCTTCTAATTTTATATTTGACCTTCCTCTTCTTTTTTCAATCATTTTTTAGGCGTATTCCCTTTTTTCATTTGGCTAATCAAACTTCATTAGATTTCAAAAATATCCATAGGTACAAAGTTCTCTACTTTCTTTACATTTGTATTTCTTAATCACATATTTATTAAAATACTCTCCTGTCCCAAATTAAACCCACCCTCTCTCTGTTTTGGGACGTGTCAAAACCACGTCACCTTTGTTTTCAACTCTTCTGCCCTTTGTTTTACCCTTTATTATTAGTTCTGAATGGGTATGAGAAAACTGTTTACAAAATTTTCATTTTTTTTAGACAAAGGAACCCACAGCCAATGCCTTATCCTTTTTTGTTGATGTGCCTAGTATATGTAGTGTAGAACCTATGACCTCTAGCTCAACCAATTTTCTAACAACAATTCTACTGTTTTCTTATAAATGCCTAAAAGTATAATGGCATATGCAGAAAAATATTAAAATAAATAACAATAGGAGTAATATTAACAAACCCTAGACACAAAAAAATTGAAGAAACTACCAGTACCAGAAGAAATCTATACCTTTTCTACCAGGCAATTGCTTCCCATCTTTGACATAAAATTCCCGAATATCAACCACAACTTTTCCTTGCCAATTTCTCACCGAAACTCTCCTATTCTTCGAAATCTACCAAAATTTGTAAACAAAATCCCTTAATGTCAAAGATAAATACAAAAAATATATTAAATGTGTTTGTAAATACTTCTACAGAGAATAATTTATAGAGATACCTCACAGACAACAATATCATCGTCGGATTCATCCCCGGAGTCTGTCTTGACAATCTTCTTCGGCCGCGCATCACCGTCGGAGGCGCAGTCTTCCTCGTCCTTCCCCTTTCCCCTCTTCGACATCTCTCCTTTTTTTTCCTTTCTCTCTCTAGTTTTTCCCAAATCGTTGTTTGCAAGCGATTTTAACTAAACCCCTAACACTAAAGTCACCAAAGTAGGACCAAAGTAGCTTTGATAGAGAGTAAAGAGGTAAAACCCTGGTTGACTCAATAGTTTAAAATATTTGAGTAAATATTTATTAAGTATATACTATGATGATCTAAAAGCACTCCTCTTAAATAATACTAATTACAAACATGCGCATTGCGGCGAAATTATTCAAATTTTTAATAATAAATGTGTATGTATAATTAATAAATTAAAATATAATAAGAAGATGGTAGATTGTGTGCGATGATCAAATTTTACACAGAAAAACAAATGAAAATACACTGCAGGGGTAGTGTTGAAAGTTTATCGGTTTGTGCATTACATCTTCTGCTTTGTTTCAAGGTATTTTTTGTAACAATTGTTTCAAATTTTTGACCAAAGTTAACTTCATGTAACCTCTCCTGTGTGGATTTTTCTTTAGGAAAACAGAATCCTATCAACCCATGGTTAATTTGGCCACTTTTATTTCATTCCATTCATTTCCTTCAAATCCAAACATAGCATAAACCCAATGCACAATATGATAATTAAAAGCAACCATCAAATACAAGTTTAAAAAATGGTACACGCCATCTCATTTCACAATTAATTTGCAATATGGACAACTGAAAATTGGAAAGATAAAGCACCATCTTCTAATTGGTTAAAGAAAAACTGGCCTCCTGATAAAGGAAGGTAATTGAGGAAAAAAACATGAATAGAGATACAAGTGGACTGCATTCATTCATCAGCACATGAACTGATGCAATTTCTATATAGAATTTTAAGCAATTTTGAACTTGGTATATACAACCAGCTAGATTAGAAAAGAAAAAAAATACTCCCTCCGTCCCAAATTAACTGCTCAGTTTTGACTTTTTAAAGTCAAATTGACCATTTTTAAAACTAATCTTTTTACTATTTTTGCTAAAATATAGGTAAAGAGATTATAACCAAAAGAAAGTATATACAATTTATTACTAATCCTAATTTTTATAATTTTAGAAATATATTTATATATGCTTAATTATTAATTCTAAAAATAGTCAATTTGACTTAAAAATGTCAAAATTGAGCAGTTAATTTGGGACGGAGGGAGTAGCTTACAGAGTAGTGCATACAAGTATTGAAATCTTATCACATCTACTCCTGGTGAGACTTTGTTGGTGCATAGACTTCCTTATGAAGGCAGGTATGTTACAGCAGAAAAACCGCATGGTAGCCTACTATTTTTTTTTGCTCCAATATACTTCATTACCCTATTTCCATCTAAAATTTATGTTCAGTAGACCAGGGACCAGAAAGTAGCAAGTTAGGCCAAAGCACTGAGGACCAAAACTTGGCAAAAAAGCTATTGCCTAACGATTCTCATATGCACAAGATAAATAGATTGAATAACTTAGCAATCAGGACACACCCTTTGAATAAAGTTTCAAAACTTGTCTGCATCAATTTTCCCACCAATGACGTGAATATCGGTGTAATCATGAGTTTTTGTGTAATACTTCAAGTCGGCTTCTTGACATAAAGCAATTTTACTTGATAAATCTAACTTCTTCAGCAGATATGTTTTCCCTTGATGCATATAGACGACACCTTCATACACCTGAAAGATTAATTAAATTATCAATTTTCAAAAAGAAATAGCAGCATAGACAAACTACGACCGAACCCAATCAAGCTCTCACCTCCATTTATTAAAAGAGAAACAGGTCCATCATAATTCAAAAAATAAAAAATATAGTGACTGCTTTACTAATATTATGGAGGAACCGAAATGCGAGTTGAAAGACTTGAAACCAGAAATTGTTAAACCAGAGAATAATTCAAGTTAACACTCGTTATAAAAGTTTAGGTGGTTTATACTGTGATATCTTTTGATTATGAAGAAGTACTTGAACAATTGAGAGAAGAGAGTTGAGTCCATCCAATGCAGAAGCGCGTACAGGAAGTCAGGAAAACAAATAACAGGCAAGGGAGTCAATGCAGCTACCATGCCTTCAATCATCAGAACTTAATTCAATGCACATACAACAATAGAGCAGTATAAGGGAATTTATGAAGCACTGTGATATATGCTAACCTGGCAAGTGAGCCGCACCACCTGCACCAGCAATGATTAACTGGATTCCATTCTCCAATGCAAACGTAGCATAAAAAAAATAGTTTCTCAGAGCTCCACAAGAAACTGATTTTGTAAAAAGATGCACTGACCTTAATTTATAGTGGCAAACTTGCACAAGATATGTTGTAAGTGTATGCATGATAACTCCAAAACAAATGCAATAAATAGATTCCAAAATACATATTAGCCAGACATAATCATGGTATTACAATTATCTATCAAATAAAATTGGACATTACTTTAGATAGTCACCTGTGTTGTAAAATGGTGTAGTGATAACAGTGTTCACTTGCAGTTTCCAGGAGTGATGTATCCATAAAGATCTATAACATCTATTTAAGGAAGAATTCTAGAGCACAGCTGCACACGTACATCCCATAGCATAAGATCCATGAATGCTAACATTAGTTACCATCCATCTGGTTTTCTTTTGCACAGACTAAGAATCATCAAATCGAGAACATGCAAGCATTGCGATTGGCAATTCCATTAGCATCGGTAAGTAAATCTAACTGCATCACCTTTTCTAACACCAATATCTTTTAAGTAATTAGCAAGCTGTAGGAAAGTACATATGAAACCCATCAACAATTCATTTAATGAAATCCAACTATAGGCCACAAATTCAACATAGAGATAGACAGGCCTGACACACTCTCTGGAGCAGCTGGGTGTATGTTAAACTGCCATCAACAGCAGGTTCGTTTCATTCCCAGTATATTGCAAATTTGTCACCATTCCCAGACTCAATGTTTCTATCTTAAAAAAAGGAAAAATAATTCCAATAACAATAAATCAAAACCTTGTGTAAGAAATCTTATGCATAATATATCGTTGAATCTCCAGTCAGAGTTATCTCCATAAACGTGTTCCATTACAACGTAAGGCCTTCATGGTCTGTCCCCCATAGTGAAGTGAAAAACATTCTGCATGAGTGTCACTTATCTGCGTATGGTGGACATTATGGGAGTGAGAGGATATAAAGTCCCCAAATCCAGGTACTTGAAACCCGAACTCCGTGCTTCACGATACCATTTCTATGAGTGGAATAATACTAATAATAATAACAATAATATATATTTCAAACTTAACTTACATTTATCAGAGTCTAATCCCAAGTACGTAACCTTTACTACATTCTTTACATGATATATAATACATATCATAGTTCAAATACAGTTCTAGCTATTACAAAAGATACCATTAAACACATTTTGTTTGTTTTCATTTTCACTTATTCTTAGCCGAGCCTTCTTCTTGTTCACACTTAGCTGAAAATATTTAAATTAAACAAGGATGAGCATTTGAGTGCCTAGCAAGTATTAACAATTGTATATATATATATATATATATATAAGCTAAAAGAATTTAAATGTTTTCTTTATACTACCCTTCTACAACAAATCAATAATTGTGAATTAAACTGAACCGATAATAATAACTTAACAACCCTCTTTCAAATTTTTGAAACTACGTATTGACTATAAATAGGGTTAAGGTGACATACTATGAACATTGTTTTCATTTTTGAAAAGGTTTAGCAGAAGTTCATTTGCAAACCGTCATAACTTACGGGCACGGAGGGTGATCAGCCCGTTGTACCATGTATTAATCAATACTACATTGAAAGAACGATGTTATCGTTCACTCTGTCCACCTTGGGTGCATAAAAAGTTTTCTCGTGTAAGGGATGTTCATACTTGTCGGGGTTCCAAACCAAAGGTTTTATCGTGTTCAACAATAATCTATAATTCAATATATATATATATATATATATATATATATATATATATATATATACGGGTAATTAACAAAGGTATATCAACATGTGATTAAATACAATGATTATCCAAGTGGGGACACTTGTATAATCATTTTTAGAAATTAACGATAAGAATATATATATGAATTACCATATAATAACATGTTGATAATCAATGAGCGTATATAATATAGGGTTAATAATCTATACAGTAATAATATAATTCTAAAACATACTTACTCATGTCCATTGCATAAAGAAAATGCAAAGATAAGGATACTTGTCTGGTCTGCTGCTTACAAAATGCAACTTAGATTTATCTTTTATATCACGACCTATCATTAATCAGATCATTCGTTCGATTAGAACAATATACTATAACACATAGTACTGCATTTCACAATCAGCACATAACCTAATCACATTATCACACATGTTCAACAGTCAGTGGACCACAAACAATCATTAACACAATCAAAATATCTAAGTCCAGATCAATTTATGAAACATGTCGGTGTACCGACAGCCTTATCAGGTAATTATCGAGTCTAAGACTCTACACCGAAGTTCAATATAATTTAAACATCGGTCAAATTATTTTTAAATGACTTATAATAATTTTTAAACAATTATTATAATTTATCATGAATTTTTAATCACCGAAATCATTATCAAATTATTTAAATAATAAAAAAATTTATTATCATTTATATTTAATCAATATCAAACTAATAATGAAACTATTTCCAAAATATTAAAGTTATTTATCATAACATAGAATATTTTTAAGGTATTAATATTACCCTTAAATGATTTTTAAAATTTTTAAATAATTAACATTAATATTAAAATATTAATGTACTATTCCTTAAATTATTAAAAGTTATTAAGTATAACTTAAAATATTTTTAATTCATTTATATCCTTTTTAAATGATTTTTAAATTAATAAAACCATTTTTAAACCATTTATTTAATATAATTATTAACTAAATTTAATATCATCAATTTTAAATAAATATCATTAATATTAAATTATTAATGAAATTATTCTTTAAATATTAAAAGTTATATTTTATAACATAAAATATTTTTAAACACTTTATTTTCATTTAAAATGATTTTTATAATAATAAAATCATTTTAAACTAAATTATTTAATATAATTATTAAATAACTTTAATATCATTAATAATAATTAATTAATGAAATTTACCTTTAAATATTGAAAGTTATATTTTATAACTTAAAATATTTTTAAATACCTTATTATAATTTGAAATGATTTTTAAAATATTAAAATCATTTTTAAATAATTTATTTAATATAATAATTGAATAAATTAAATACCTTTAATATTTCACAAATATTAAATATTTAGGAAATATATTAAAACAATAAAAAAACTAATTTTTAGAGTTTAAAATAATTTTTTATAATTTATTTGGTATTTTTAATAATTAAAAACTAATTTTATATAATTATTTAATAAAAATATAATTTTTATAAATAATCTGTCGCTAAAGACCACCTATAGCGACAGAACCGTCGCTATAGTTGTTCTTAAAGTTCTTGAGCACTGACAGACGGTTAGCAAGGTGCCTCGTTTGACCAACAAAATCTTTCAGATTATAATGTTTTTGGACAAGGTAAGATATTGATCTTGTAGTACTAATGTAGTACTACACATACCACACAAGATCTGGGTCAAATTTCAACATAAAAGCAAGCAATGAACGTTCAAAGTTGCTTTCAGACCAAATTTGGGTTTTCTGGGTAACCCAAAAACTCAACAGCTTCGACGGTCCATTTTAGGGCTAGATTCTTTCTGTGTTCAGTTCTTGATTCAAGTGATCTCAAGGTTTAAAGCTATAGTAGTTGTGTCAAAGTACAAGAGTATAGCAACAAATAAGTCTAACAACAGGGTCACAAATTATTCTTTGGTCAAACATTGTCAAAAGAGTTGTTCTAACAGTTTCTGGAAATTCCAGAAATTGCACTTTATGATCAACTGGTCAAGTTTGACCACTCACCGCACTTGATCGGCTGACTGTTTTAATGTTCTAAAAGCATACATATATAGTCCATACAATAAGCTAGAATCTAGATGAAACAACATGACCAAACATCATAAAACCTGACATATATTGGGATTCAAAAATCTTGTCAAACGTTATTCTACACTTTCTGGGTTACCCAGAATGCTTCGGTCATGCCCGGTCACCGGGTTTTGACCGGCAATAACATGAAATCTAGACATCAAATAATTGTCATTTCACTTCCAGATCACAGACCACATAACAGACTAGTCATTAAAATCTTTAAACAACACAAATCAAGATCGGACAAGAATCTAAAGGCACTGACATTCGTTGTCAGATCACAAAACAAAATTTTTCCAAATTTTGTAAAATGCTAGAATCCGAGCCTATAGTTTTTATGGATCTAACATCTATCAACCCAGATCACTTAACTAAACTCCATACAACATATTTAACATAACAAACTTAACATTTAACAACAGATTAAAGGTCAGATTTCATGGCTAGGGCTTATACCTTTTCTTTGATCTATCTTGTATTTGGGCTTCTGATTTGTTAGTGGATTTCGTGGGACTGGTTTGTGACTGATCTTAACAATAAATTTCGGATCTATGAGCTTGGGAGAGTTTAGGTTGAGAGTTGATACAAAAATGGCTAGTAAGTGATCTTTTTCTCTCTCCAATCTTTATATATACAAGTGTATGATACATGTATTAGCTGATTTAGAGCCCATGTGCTGGAAATTTAAGTCAATGGAGTGGTTGAAGCAATTCACCAACTAAAGTATTGGCAAGTTTGACAAGTTAGCCTCAATAATTCACATAAGGGTATCATGATCATTTGGCTTGTAATTTTAATGGCCAAATTGTAAACTTATCAAACCCTTAGGGTTTGACCCTTAGGGTTTAACACTAAGGTTGTAAAAAAATATAAATTTTAGTTTCTAAAATTTATAATTAGAGTTTTCTTAATTTGATTCATGAACATTAGTGTGATAACCCGGGATTTCGAATAATCAAAATTTTACGAATAAATTTTTTTAATTTAATATTGACTGTTAATATTATACCGAGAATTTGTGAGAAAAGTCTCGAGAATTAGTTAATATGTGATTTGACTAAGAAAATAGAGTAGAGTTGTGCTTAACAAGCTTTAGAAACCCTAACCCTAATTGTCGGATAAGGATTCAGTAGAAAATATAATTTAAAATAATTATATTGTACTGTATGTTGATTATGTTGATCAATAATTGATCAGATAAGGTTTGTAATTAATAAACCTTAATAAGGGATTAAAAATCCTAATCTCCGATTTAGAAAACCAATTGTACAGTTAAAAACCGTAATTGTACGTTAAGGAGACCTAATTTAAAATCTGGGATTTCCTAAACCCTAATTAGGCAACTCTAATTTTTATTAGCATGTCTAAAGTGTATTAAACTTTAATATGATTAGAAAACCCTAATTATATTTTAGTTATTTTAATTTCTATTTTACAAACCCTAATTGTAATTTAGAAATTTTATTTTTCTAATTAAACCCTAATTTTGAAAATCCTAGAAGTTAGATTTGTAAAACCTAAGGGTTAGGATTTTAGGGTTAAACCCTAGATTGCTCAAACCCTAAACCCTAAGAGTTTGCTACAAATGAGAAAATCTAGAAATAAAAAGAAAAGACCATAATACCCTTTTTATTTATTTTTTGTAAGCTAACTTGCAAATCTTGGCAAAATTGTGTTAGGTTACCAACTACATTGACTTGTGTGACTTCAATATCAACCAAATCAGCTCCAATTGACAGCAAACATCAGCCATTCATGCATCTAAATAATATATATAGGATCTAAGAGAGAGAAAGTCCATAAAATTGCTCATTTGGACAATTTACTCTCACCAACTCCCTCTCTCTAGAACCTCCGAATTCCTCAAGTAATTCAGTCCTATAATCAGTAATCAGAACACCAAAAAACAGATAAGGAGATCATAGATCAAGATTTGATAAGAGAAGGTATACCTATTTATTTTATTTTGATCTTGTATGCTAAGAAAGATTTTGGGTTTATGTGTTTAGATTAGTGTTATATAATGTTTTTAGTTGTTATATGATGATCCATGATGGATCCATATCATCAAAGTGGGTAAAAGTTACGTTTTTCTAAAACTGTTTTGAGCAGTTTTTGTGGTCTGACAAGCAAATGTCAGGAGCCACAGATCTTTGCTCGTTTGTTGTTTTTGTTGTTTTAAACTTGATATTGGTAGCCTGGTATGTAAGCTTTAATCTGCAGGTGGTAGATCAACTAAATGATGTCTAGATTAGGAGTTATTAACGGTCAAATCCCGTTGACCGGGATTGACCGAGCAAAATCTGGGCAAGCCTAAAAATTTAAAACAGCGCCTGACAATAAGTTTAAGCCTCTTGATCTGTCAGTAGTTTACGTTTTTGATGTTTTTGTTTGGTAAATGTTGTAGCTTGTAGGATGGAATACAGATCTGGGTTCTTATATCTGTTATAACTTCTTCAGATCAATCGTGAAAGATGGTCAAACTAGCCATCCTAGGCTGTTTTTGGATTTTTCTGGAAATTCTAGAAAATGTTTGAACATTTTTTTCTGACCATCTTTGACCATGTGTTTCATGATGATTCGGTTGGTTATAAGGTGCGTTTCTGCTTTAGTAATGTACCTTGACATTAGAAATACAAGTTTGAGCCATCAAACTACATGAACCATGACCAGAACATAGATTAAATTAAGCTTGAAAGTGACCACCCGAATCTGTCTGGGCCCAGAAAACCCAGATTTTTCCTGACAGCAACTTTTGAGGTTTAGATCTCCTTGTTGTGATGTTGTTTAACCAAAGTGTTGGTTGGATATTGTAGTGTGACATTAATACTACAATAACAAAGTTTTAGTTAACCTAGAAGCTTTTTAATCAAAGAGTTATTCACGGTCAAACGGGCCACCATGAAACTGGTCTTGTCAGTGTTCTTGAGGCCAAGAACACCAAAGACGACAGATTTCTGTCGCTATAGGCTATAGCGACGGTTCCTATTTATTTTATTTTTTGTTTTTCCAAAAATTACTTAAAAATATAAATAAATTCTAAAAATTGCTAAAAATGGTTTTAAAAATTATTTTAAATTATGAAAAATAATTTTTGACTAATTGGAATATTTTTCTTTAATATTTATAATTATTTAAATATTAAAGGTATTTAATTTATTTAATTAGTGTATTAAATAAATTAGAGAAAAATGATTTAATATTATGAAAAAGTCATTTTAAATAAGAATAATGTATCTAAAAATATTTTGAGTTATAAAATGTAACTTTTAATATTTTTGGAGAATTTTCATTAATAATTTAATATTAATGATATTAGATTTATTTGATTATTAAATTAAATAAATAAGATAAAAATAATTTTAATGATTTAAAAATCATTTTAATTGAGAATAAAGTGTTAGAAAATATTTTAAATTATAAAATATAATTTTCAATATTTTTGGAGAATTTTCATTAATAAATTAATATTAATGATGTTTGATTTATTTAATTATTATATTAAATAAATAAATGAAAAATGATTTTTTTGATTTAAAAATCATTTAAAAATGAGAACAATGGTTTAAAAATATTTTAAGTTATAATTAATGACTTTTAATATTTGGATAATAATTTCATTAATATTTATATATTAATGGTGATGATTTAAAAATGATTTTAATTACTTTAAAAATCATTTAAGTGGAATATTGTCGATTTAAAAATATTTTAAGTTATTAATAATAACTTTAATATTTTGAAAAGTATGTTATTAATATTTTGATATTATTCAATATTAATAATGATACGATTAATTGATAACTAAATTATTTAAAAATGATTCTGATATTTGAAAAATTATTATAAATTATAATAATTGCTTGATAATTATTAAAAGCTTCTGAAAAATATTATTAATGATAATTGACTTATCTAAATTAATATTGAAGCTTAGAGACCAAGTGTAATTGACAGATAACTGTGTTAATTGTCGGATAGGGTGACCAGAACACCGAGAAGGGACTGAAGTCCAACCAGACTAAATTAGTTTGACTTGTTAAGTGTTTATATAGGTTATAAACACTGTTGTGGCTATGTGGTAATATGTCTAGGAGAAGTTTGACTGTGAATTACATTGTTGTGTGTTATGTGAATTATTGTGCTAATTGTTAGACCGATATTATTGGTTATAGGTCTTTCGAAAGAAGATAAGTATTTTGTGTAGCTGTAATCAGCGGAAGAGGAAAGTTCCCTAACTCAACCTTGAGTTGTTTCATTCAATTATTATTGGTGGATAATTATTGCTAATTATACCACGTCCAGGGATTTATTGTTGAAATTAAATTATTGAATTAGAAAATATATATTCGTAGAATTACTTTTGTTGGATGTTCATATCTATAGAAGTTAGAATTTACAGTACAGATAATTCCTGTTTATTGTCAATTTACACTGAGAAATGTCTTAGATAATTATTCTAGCTAGACGGACATTTGTTTGAATTTGATAGATTCGAAAAGAGAATTCAATTATTTTTGACAGATCGATGCCAAATATTTCGGCTAGACCGAGAAGTAAATAGAATTTGAAATCCCAGTATTTCGTTGTAAAATCAAACTCTTGATTCTAAGACTGAGAAGAACAATCTTTTATATAAAGGGAACATTTTTTTGGTCGTGAATTCGACCTTTGCGCGCGTTTTAAGTATTATGCATAATATAGGGTATAATAAGCTGATCACTTATTATACTTGCAGAGAGGTATGATTTAATCTTAATGGTTATCTGATACACCTGAGTATATATCAAAGTAAATCTTCGATATCTACCCGAGAAAATAAGTTCAAAGATCTTGTGTGATCGCTCAGTATAAATATGGAAAACATTCCACTTTGCTATTTCGTAGAACTGATTTTTTGAATATTCATTAGAATATCGTAGAAACTTTGAAAGCGTTGTACTATTTCATTATTGAATTATTGTGTTGTATAGAATACGAGAAGACTTGTTATTGAATAACGATTTGTTCAGCTATTTCAAAGTTCCCCGAACTTTGGTTTCATTCTATCAAAATAGATAGTCTGTTGTTTTGAATTCTTATACATTTATTTTATGTCTTAACTTGCGGGGCAAATTAGTTGCTCACCCTTGCTAAATAAAACCTTTCAGCTAGGGACGAAGTTGCAGGAGGTGCTGCGAAGGATAAAGGCAAAGGCATAGTTATTAACTAGTTATAATTAACGTATTTATTATGTTGTATTGTAAACCCTTTTTGTATATCTAAAGGGTATGTTTGTAAAGTTTAGGTTAGAAAACCTGGGTGATGTATTATTAAACTCTGATAAAATCTTATGAAAGTTACTATCTATATATATTTTGGGTAGTTAAATGTTATTTATATTGTGGATCGTGAACACCAAACTCGGGGGTCAGGTAACCCGGATTTGAGGGTGTCACAATTAGGATATTATATACTAATTATAATTATTCTTGCTAATTTAGTAATTAGGGTTTATAATTTTGGTAATTAGGGTTGCCAAATCATCATTAGGGTTTATAATTCAAACATTAAGATTTCTAGAAATTAATATATCTAAATGTTAATTAGGGTTAAACTAATTAACCATAAAATTATATAACACAATTATATAATAGTCTTAAACTCACAATTGAGTTTTAATTTAGGGTTTCTCACAGTAAAACTAGGGTTTTCAAATTAATATTGCACCATAATTGACCAATCATTGACAGTTCAAATACATACCGTACATATTTATAGCACTGAAAAATTAAAATATAATTAATATTATATTATTATTCTCGTTCCTTGATCAAATTAAATCCAAAATTAGGGTTTGGATTTCATATCTGGTTTATCAGCCATACTTAACATTATTCATTAAATTAAAATAATTAACTTAGTAATCTGTACTAAAATTCATATAATAAAATAATTATTATATCTATTCTAAAAATCATTTCATATATTATTTATATAATATATAATTATATTTTTATGGAAATTAATTAATTAAAACATTTCTACTATAAAATTAATTATTAATAGAATATAATTTGTAATGATCAATAATTCTAAAATAAAATCATTTGAAATTATTCATGTAATAAATATATTTTATATTCATCACATAAATACATACACATTATCTTGGCACATATTCCCCATATTTATTTTAATAATAATAATAAAAATTATATTCAAAATTTCTGATTTATTTGTATAGAAAATATCGGGTTATTACATTTACCCTCCCTTATAAAGATTTCATCCCCGGAATCTCCGTTATAAAACCCATATATACCAGAGTACATAACATACACAATCATTGCAAGTAGATCTCCATCAACTTTGATCGAGCTAATCTTTAACTATTCATGTAACGCCCGAGAAAATCGAATTTTTATGACAATTAAATTTTTATTTGATTATGTGAATTAAATGAATTTAATTGATTATTTTATGAGTAAGCTATGTGAAGGTCGTTTTATGACCTAGAATGTGATAACGTGGTTAGTATTCTGGCTACGTACTAGAATTAATTGTTTGGAATTTCCAAGATAAAAATAATTATTTTCCGAGAAATTTCCGTAAAAACACTATTCATCCGTTTCTGCTCGGGAAATTATTTTGAAATTCCGAGTAACGCGTAATGATAGAATATTGAGATTAGATGGAATATCTGATAATATTTCATTTATGGCAAACACAGTTTTTTGCCTACGAACTTAAAACCTAAGGGTTGAGTATATTGATTTCAAAGAAGGAAATAATACGCGTAGAAGGAATTGCGTTACAGTTAATGCGAGTGTTATACATTTATGATACTATTTAGTATCTATGTATAATACAATGAGTAAATACGAAGTGCATTACGATTATTGTACGAATAGTATACGGAGAGAATACGTGAATTGTACGTTTAGAATATGATTCGTATTTATAGAATTAAGTTAAATCTTAGTGATTAATTCATTTGTGTTGGATTATGATTAGCCCAATCAATTGAATTAGTAAGCCCAAGGGGTTAATGGGTTAAGCCCAAATCAAGGCCCAATGATAAGTTAGTTAAGCCCAATTCATTAAAATCGAAACGGTGGGTCACCAAATAGGTAAAACCCATGGGGCAACCCATGGGGATGACCCATGGGGTGGTGGGCCAGCCACCTGGTGTGGAAGCCAAGTTTGAGGCTTGGTCACCAAGTATTTTACTTGGTGACCACACATGAATACCCTCCATTCTAGTTTCCTATAAATAAGAGGCTAGATTGTTTCATTTGGGAGTTTTACAAATTTCCAACCTAGATTATTTGAGAGAGAAAGAGAGCTAGACTTTCAAAACATACACTTTGGAAGCTTGATCTTAGAGTTTTCTAAGAAAGAACCCCAACGTTCTTAAGGTATAATCCTTACCTTTCATCTCCATCTCTTTTAGATTTTCTTTTATCTTAGAGAATCATAGAATGGGTGGTATATGTCTTGTAAGGAGGATTAAAGATCACTTACCAAAGATTCAATCTCTACAAGTCATGAGATTATAAAAATCATAAGGTTTAATATAGTTTTGAACCATAAAAATATTGGTTGTTGAGATCAATTGTTTATAAACGATTGAACTCCATTAATACATTAATATATGCATCTTGTTTGGTTAGGATGTAGATATGAAATCCGTGGAGTATTCCATGTGATTTGGCTTAGAGAACCCAAGTAACGAAGTTATGGTGAATTTTACGTAATTAGACATTAAACGTCGAAAACGTTGAATTCCCGATTAGAGGTCAAAAGTTACTGTGAGATTTGAAAACGTTGGTTTTCAATGTCAACACATGAGATAGGGTGATTAAGAGTTGTGGGTTCAAGAATCGTCGAATTCCGACTTAAAACAAAGAAAACGAGCATTGAATACTCATTAACATTTATGAACGTCTAGAAAATGAACTCAATAGTGTATTTTAAGTTATTAGATTCGAAAGTGTTGAATTCTTATATGAACGCGTAGAGTATGTTATTTGTGATGTGTAGGCTTTTGAATGGACCAAATCGGGCTTATAACAAAGAAGTTATGGCCTTGGGAATTTCATAAAATTTTAAAAAATTGTTAGAAATCTGGTACCGAGGTCTGGCGCTGCGGCGCCAGACATAGTGTAATTTTTTTGGGCTGCAACGCTGGCACAGGGTATTTGCTACTGCTAAGTGGAGCCACAGCGCCACTGTCTCGCACCGTAGCGCCGAGCCCGGGAGTCAGCCACTGCTAACTGGCGCCGCAGCGCCAGTCTAGTACTGCAAGGGCCGCACCGTAGCGCAAGTTCAAGAATGTTGATATTGACTTAGGTTTTGAACTTCATTTGTTCAGGGACCTAAAGGGGTAATGTTTGTATACTTCTTAAGTGTATTAAAGCTATTCCTATACTACCTATACTAAGGTATATGGTATGAAACTTAGGAATGAAATGCATATTAATAAGTTAGCAACAATGAACAAAGTTGGTACTTTATCAACGATGTTCAAGTCCGGTTAATAATGTTAGTTTATTAATAAACCCGAACGAAGGGTAATAAGTCATGTTGACTTTAATAAAGTTATTAAGTTAACTAGGACATAGAAGATAAAGAAGTTGGTAAAACAATAGAAACATTTATTTGTTAGCTAATTACAGTGTGCTATGTGAATATATCATGTAGATTCTGTAAAGGCTGTGGTCAGTCGAGTAAGTTATTTGAAGACGCTGAAAGGAAAGTTTTCTTAACGCTTGTCTAACTTTCAAGTTAGCCAAGTTTTATGTGATTCGTTGAACTGAATTGCAAGACTTGTTTTAAAGAAAGGGTCGATGCCAGATTTTAACTCAGCTAGACTATTCGTAATATATAGATTGATTGATATTCATATCTTTCTATATAGAAATGTTAACGCTATCCTATGCCAAGTAACTGGTACAGACGTGAAGGTAAGGTTTGTCTATGAACAAACAAAAGTATTTTTCATCGATATTTCGATGGGCACGCGAGTTTGCCAAAAATATTAAACGTAAATATGTTTAATGAATAAGTGTTGATCAACATAGGGTACTATAGGCTTATCACCTAGAAGTGCTCGTAAGTTATACGGATGAACGACCTTAGTGCTGTGGACTCCTTTTCAAGTATGAAAATTGAAAGTTACTGTTCATGGTCTATCGACCGGTTCAGAATTCCTAATCTATTCTATACTTTGGGAATTGATGTTATAAACTGTTAAAGTATTATTGATTCATAATACTTCATAACTATTGTTCAGTTTTGTCAAAATTGTTATATAATTCACGAGTGTGGTATTACTGATATCTTTGATTTAACTTGCTGAGCTGTCATGCTCACTTCTTGCGTTAATTATATAACTTCAGTTAAGGATGAACGTACTGTGAAAGCCAAGAAAGATAAGGGCAAAGCTAAGATGGATGCTTAGGCATTGTGTAATAGTTTAGTAAGTTTGTATGTATTATACATTATGAACAATGAATGATGTAATCGATTTATGAACCTAGGAAGGACTATACTTTGATTGTAATAAGAAGATAGTAATTACATTCATTTTATTATATTTCAATGGAATGATTATATGGATGTTAGTACAGTGGAACACCATATGTCGGGTTGGAAGATAACCGAATTTGTGGGCGTCACAATTCATATAACGTTTGTCTATCTGATTCAACAGAAATTTGATTTCCAATAGAACTCAAATTTCTCCTTCAAAATTTCTTTATAAAATAATTTATTATTTATAGGAAAATTATGTATATAAAAAAAATAATATAAAGTTATACGAATAATACCTGGAGTTCCACTGCCAGCTATCACCGTATCCTGGACTGTCATATTGTAGACCCTCGCAGTAGATTTTATTGGCTTGTTCGATGATGTAGGTCCCGTGATTGCTAAAGTCCCGCTGCCCTTGACAGTATTCTCACTTCCTGCCTCCATTCTCCTTTTTGGGCAATCCTTCACCCTATGCTCCGTCGACCAGCAGATAAAACAACCACTGTTCATCATAGGATTGGGGCAGTTAGGAGAGATATGACCCTCCTGCCTGCACTTATAACAAACAAACTTTCCCTTCAGACATTCCCTAGAGTGGTTCTTTCTACAGTTTTTACACTGCATAATTTACTTCTTAACTCCTTCAGGTTTTACCTGCACACTTCCAAAATTGATCCCCTTTCTTTTGCTACTGCCGCTTTTACTTCCATTAATAACTTTCGACTTCGCAGCTCCTTCAACATTACCTTTGTTCTTCCTATCCTTGTTGTAGAGGCTCATGGCCTCACTTCCCTCCTCAGCTATAATCACTTTCTCTAAAAGTGCTGCAAATGTTGGAATCTGCAACACTGCCACCTTGTTATAGAGCCAGGGTTTTAATCCCAGCCCAAACCTTCCAGCTTTCCTAGCCTCCGTATCAACTTGATGCGGAGTAAACCTAGCCAACTCAATGAATTTTGTGGCATATTCTGCAACTGACATATCCCCTTGCTTCAACTCCAGAAACTTCACCTCCATCCTAGCCTGCATACTAGCAAAAGAATAATTTTCAAAAAACAGCGTCTTAAACCTATCCCATGTAACTATACCTTCTTCTGCCCATTTGGTTTCAATTTTATCGTCTTGGCGGCATTATCTGGTTAAGTAAAACCATAAATTATACTTTATTAACTTACATTCTAAACCTTGTCACATAAGTTTAAGATAATAAACATGTTTCATTACTCAAACTTAGATTCATATTCATTCAACAAATATTTTACATAGCATAACACATACTGCTTTAAACATCATTTATCCCTTTGTGACTACAAAAGTCAGGACCTACAACCTTAACCAACACAAAAGTGGAGAATATTACATTACACGGGCATATTAAGCACACATATTATATTAAACATACCTACACAATAGAACCTATACTACCTATTTACTAAGCCTTTTTCTTGGACAACCCTTCGCCTGATGATCTTCCATTCAGAAAAAAAACATGCACCTGGTTTATAGTTGGGACAATACATAGTGGTATGCCCCTCATAGCCGCAAAGATAACAAATTTTTTTCCCTTTATTCTTACCGGGTCTTCCTAAATCATGATCTTCTATCTTCCTTTTTCCCTTATTGCTAGGAGTTGCACACGATGTGTTGCTTGAGGCTCCCATCTGATCAATTTGGATTTTAAGCTTATCCTGCTCTTCCATTGTTTCAATTAACGCCTATCGCAGTTGACTATTAAGTAACTTTTCTATCTCCCACAACCTTTCTAGAGAAGAAACCTTGTTCCCCAGATTTTGCACCTCCGTTATTGCTAGATCAGATTCAAATTTAGTGTCCGAATCACTAACTGTTAGTTCCACCATTTTTGGATTTGGTACTATGTTTTCTATGATAACCACCTCGTCCGAGTTGGTTTCATTGTGAGCCTCTATTTTAGCTATTGGCTTCGATATTGGTTCGGGTGTATGGATCTGATCCTTCTTCAAGTTATAAGCATACAACAAGCCTTTTCCACTAGACATCTACACACATAAATTATCCTGATTAGCATATAGTATATACACACAGCAAATAATAGTTTTATATGGGTTTTCTTTTATTTTATTTGACGATGAATTTGTTCAATTCATCTCTTTTTAAACTTTATATGAGTTGTTTATATTTTCAATGTTTCCCTCTGTTCTTAGGTTATAGCCTAAGGTCTATCCCACCTAAAGTTTCTAACCCTATAGCTCTGATACCAACCTGTAAAGCCCCAAAATCCAAGTACTTGAAACCCGAACTCGGTGCTTCACGATACCATTTCTATGAGCGGAATAATACTAATAATAATACCAATAATATAAATTTCAAACTTAACTTACATTTATCAGAGTCTAATCCAAAGTACGCAACCTTTACTACATTCTTTACATGATATATAATACATATCATAGTTCAAATACAGTTCTAGCTATTACAAAAGAGACCATTAAACACATTCTGTTTGCTTTCCTTTTCACTTGTTCTTAGCCGAGCCTTCTGCTTGTCCACACTTAGTGGAAAACATTTAAATTAAGCAAGGATGAGCATTTGAGTGCCCAACTAGTATTAAAGATTATATATATATATATATATATATATATATATATATATATATATACGCTAAAAGAATTTAAATGTTTTCTTTATACTACCCTTCTACAACAAATTAATAGTTGTGAAGTAATATGAACCGATAATAATAACTTAACAACCCTCTTTCAAAATTTTGAAACTACTTACTGACTATAAATAGGGTTAAGGTGACATACTATGAACATTGTTTTCATTTTTGAAAAGGTTTAGCAGAACTTCATCCGTAAATAGTCATAACTTACGGGCACGGAGGGTGATCAGCACGTTGTACCCTGTATTGATCAATACTACATTGCAAGAACGATGTTATCATTTACTTTTTCCTCCTTGGGTGCATAAAAAGTTTTCCCGTGTAAGGGATGTTCATACTTGTCGGGGTTCCAAACCAAAGGTTTTATCGTATTCAACAATAATCTATAATTCAACATATATATATATATATATATATATATATATATATATATATATATATATATATATATATATATATATATATATATATATATACGAGTAATTAACAAAGGTGTATCAACATCTGATTAAATATAATGATTATCCAAGTGGGGACACTTGTATAATCATTTATAGAAATTAACGATCAAAATATATATCTGAATTACCATATACTAACATGTTGATAATCAATGGGCGTATATAATATGGGGTTAATAATCTGTACAGTAATAATATAAATCTGAAATATTCTTACTCATGTCCATTGCATAAAGAAAATGCAAAGGATACTTGTCAGGTCTGCTGCTTACAAAATGCAACTTAGATTTATATTTTATATCATGACCTATCATTAATCAGATCATTCGTTCAATTAGAACAATATACTATAACACATAGTACTGCATTTCGCAGACAACACATAACCTAATCACATTATCACACATATTCAATAATCATTGGACCACAAACAATCATTAACACAATCAAAATATCCAAGTCCAGATCAATTTATGAAACATGTCGGTGTACCAACAACCTTATCAGGTAATTATCGTGTCTAAGACTCTACACCAAAGTTCAATATAATTTAGTCAAATTATTTTTAAATGACTTATAATAATTTTTAAATAATTATTATAATTTATCATGAATTTTCAAAC
This sequence comes from Panax japonicus, assembly GCA_020205505.1. NCBI lineage: Eukaryota > Viridiplantae > Streptophyta > Magnoliopsida > Apiales > Araliaceae > Panax > Panax japonicus. Next base: position 39,305,593 of record CM035092.1, read on the forward strand.
ACCAAAATCATTATCCAATGATTTAAATATTATGCAATTCTATTATTATTAATATTTAATTAATATTAAACTATTAATGAAACTATTGCCAAAAAATTAAAGTTATTTATAATAACTTAGAATATTTTTAAAGTATTAATATTACGCTTAAATGATTTTTAAAATATTTAAAATCATTTTCAAATAATTATCATTAATATTAAAATATTAATGTACTATTCCTTAAAATATTAAAAGTTATTAAGTATAGCTTAAAATATTTTTAATTCATTTATATCATTTTTAAATGATTTTTAAATTAATAAAACCATTTTTATACCATTTATTTAATATAATTATTAAATAAATTTAATATCATTAATGTTAAATAAATATCATTAATATTAAATCATTAATGAAATTATTCTTTAAATATTAAAAGTTATATTTTATAACTTAAAATATTTTAATCACTTTATTTTTAGTTAAAATAATTTTTATAATAATAAAATCATTTTAAAACTAAATTATTTAATATAATTATTAAATAAATTTAATATCATTAAGAATAATTAATTAATGAAATTTACCATTTTAATATTGAAAGTTATATTTTATAACTTCAAATATTTTTTAATACCTTATTATTATTTAAAAAGATTTTTAATATAATAAAATGATTTTTAATTAATTTATTTAATTCATTTATTAAATATATAAATTATAATTAATATTAATTTATTAATGAATTTCATCACAAAATATTAAAAGTCGTTAAAAATAACTTAGAATATTTTCTTATACCATAATATAATTTTAAATGATTTTTCAAATATTAAAATCATTTTTAAATAATTTATTTAATATATTAATTAAATAAATTAAATACCTTTAATATTTCAAAAATATTAAATATTTATGAAATATATTATAATAAAAAAAATTCAGACTTTAAAATAATTTTTTATAATTTATTTGGTATTTTTAATAATTAAAAACTTATTTTCTATAATTATTTAATAAAAATATATTTTTTTATAAATAATCTGTCGCCAAAGACCACCTATAGCGACAGAACCGTCGCTATAGATGTTCTTAAAGTTCTTGAGTACTAACGGACAGTTAGCAAGGTGCCTCGTTTGACCAACAAAATCTTTCAGATTATAATTTTTGTTGGACAAGGTAAGATATTGATCTTATAGTACTAATGTAGTACTACACATACCACACAAGATCTGGGTCAGATTTCAACATAAAAGCAAGCAATGAACGTTCAAAGTTGTTGTCAGACTAAATCTGGGTTTTCTGGGTAACCTAGAAACCCAACAACTTCGAGGGTCCATTTTTGGGATAGATTCTTTCTTTCAGTTCTTGATTCAAGTGATCTCAAGGTTTAAAGCTATAGTAGTTGTGTCAAATTACATGATTAAAGCAACAAATAATTTTAACAACAATAGAGTCACAAATTATTCTTTGGTCAAACGTTGTCAAAAGAGTTGTTCTAACAGTTTCTGGAAATTCCAAAAACTGCACTTTATGATCAACTGGACAAGTTTGACCACTCACCACACTTGATCGGCTGATTGTTTTAATGTTCTAAAAGCATACATATATAGTCCATACAACAAGCTAGAATCTAGATGAAACAACATGACCAAACATCATAAAACCTGACAGATATCGGGATTCAAAAATCTTGTTAGATGTTATTCTACACTTTCTGGGTTACCCAAAAAGCTTCAGTCATGCTTGGTCAACGGGTTTTGACCGGCCATAGCATGAAATGTAGACATCCAGTAATTGTTATTTCACATCCAGATTACAGACCACATAACAGACTACTCATGTAAATCTTTAAACAACACTAATCAAGATCGGACAAGAATCTAAAGGCACTGACATTTGTTGTCAGACCACAAAACACAATTTTTCCAGATTTTATAAAATGATAGATTTGAGCCTATAGATGTTATGGATCTAGCATCTATCAACCCATATCACTTAATTAGACTCCATACAACATATTTAACATAACAAACTTAACATTTAACAACAGATCAAAGGTCAGATTTCATGGCTAGGGTTTATACCTTTTCTTTGATCTATCTTGTATTTGGGCTTTGGGCTTCTGATTTGTTAGTGGATTTTGTGGGGCTGGTTTGTGACTGATCTTAACAATAAATTTTGGATCTATGAGCTTGGGAGAGTTTAAGTTGAGAATTGATAGAAAAATGGCTAGCAAGTGATCTTTTTCTTTCTCCAATATTTATATATACAAGTGTATGATACATGTATTGGCTAATTTAGAGCCCATGTGCTGGAATTTAACAATGGAGTGGTTGAAGTAGTTCACCAACTAAAGCATTGGCAAGTTTGACAAGTTAGCCTCAATAATTCACATAAGGTTATAATGGTCATTTGGCTAGTAATTTTAATGGCCAAATTGTAAACTTATCAAACCCTTAGGGTTTGACCCTTAGAGTTTAACTCTTAGGGTTTGACACTAAGGTTTAGCACTAAGATTTAGCAACTAGGGTTGTACAAAAATAAAAATTTTAGTTTCAAAAATTTGTAATTAGAGTTTTCTTAATTTGATTAGGATTCTAATTATACATGAACATTACGATATTATATACTAATTATAATTATTCTTGCTAATTTAGTAATTAGGGTTTATAATTTTGGTAATTAGGGTTACAAAATCACCATTAGGGTTTATAATTTAAACATTAAGATTTCTAGAAATTAATATATCTAAATGTTAATTAGGGTTGAACTAATTAACCATAAAATCATATAACACAATTATATAATAGTCTTAAACTCACAATTGAGTTTCAATTTAGTGTTTTCCACAGTAAAACTAGGGTTTTCAAATACTGCACCATAATTGACCAAACATTGACAGTTCACATACATACACTACATATTTATAGCATTGAAAAATCAAAATATAATTAATATTATATTATTATTCTCATTCCTTGATCAAATTAAATCAAAAATTATGATTGGGATTTCATATTTGGTTTATCTGCCATACTTAACATTATTCATTAAGTTAAAATAATTAACTTAATAATTTGTACTAAAATTCATATAATAAAATAATTGTTATATTTATTCTAAAAATCATTTCATATATTATTTATATAATATATAATTATATTTTCATGGAAAATAATTAATAAAAACATTTGTACTATAAAATTAATTATTAATAGAATATAATTTATAATGATCAATAATTCTAAAATAAAATTATTTGCAATTATTCATGTAATAAATATATTTTATATTCATCACATAAATACATACACATTATCTTGGCACATATTCCCCATATTTATTTTAATTAATAAAAAAAATTATACGCAAAATTTCTGATTTATTTGTATAGGAAATATCGGGTTGTTACAGAGGACAGCAACGAAGGTGTTACAATCTGGGTTTTATTGGCCTACATTGTTCAAGGATGCCCACCATTTTGTCAAACAATGCGATAGGTGTCGAAGGGTGGGCAACATTTCGAAACAGAACGAGATGCCTTTATAAACGATTCTTGAAGTGGAAATCTTCGATGCATGGGGTATCGATTTCATGGGGCCATTCTTGTCATCTTTGAACAATCCATACATTTTACTCGCAGTGGATTATGTGTCGAAATGGGTTGAATCTGCAGCATTACCATCAAATGATGCCAAGGTGGTCCTCAAATTCCTACAAAAGAACATCTTCACGAGGTTTGGCACACCAAGAGCAATAATATGTGACGAAGGTAGTGACTTATGCAATAAGTCATTTACATCGCTTTTGGCCAAGTTTGGGGTCAACCACAAGGTGGCTACAACTTATCACCCTCAAACCAGTGGACATGCTGAGGTATCAAACAGAGAAGTTAAGAAGATATTAGAGAAAGTGGTGAATCCCAACCGTAAGGATTGGTGGTTTTGATTGGACGATGCATTATGGGCATACCAGACTGCATACAAGACACCAATCAGGATGTCACCTTACAAACTACTGTATGGGAAGGCATGTCACTTACCGTTAGAGCTACAACATAAGGCTTATTGGGCGGTTCAAAAACTCAATTTCAATCAAGCAGCTGTAGGGGAAAATAGACTGCTTCAACAGAATGAACTCGATGAATTTCGCCATCACGCCTATGAGAATTAAAGAATATACAAAGAAAAAGTAAACAGGTGGCATGACCAGAAAATTATGCGTCGAACATTCGAGTCTGGGCAATCAGTCCTTTTATTTAACTCATGGCCGCGATTGTTCCTAGGAAAGCTTAAGTCGAGATGGTCGGGACCATTCACTATCAAGCGGGTATTCTCTCATGGCACAGTTGAACTCTTCATTCGCAACCCGCTAGAAACATTCAAGGTCAATGGTCAACGTTTAAAGTATTATTGGGGTGGAGAAGCCAACACCGATGTGGCTACCATTACATAGGTCGACACAAATTAAACAGTAAGTAGTCGGGCTGAACGACTTAAAATAAAGCGCTAATTGGGAGGCAACCCAATCTTTAGTTTTCTTTATCATATTTTCCATTCATATTTGCTTCATTATAATTTTTAGTAAATTACTAGGTAGAAGAATACAATATAATTCTCACTAATCAATCTATAATACATCATGTTATAAATAACTCACTAATTCTCATGTGTTAAATCTTGCAGGATGGAAAATGGAGCATTAAGTGAGTTACAATGAAGCAAAATGAGAAAACAAGAGAGTTTGACAGTAAGCATACCCGCCGGGACGGGCCTCAAAAGCACTACAAACCCCGCCGGGGCGGGGGTCCCAAAACTCAGTTAGAAGTACACAAGCCCGCCGGGGCGGGCATTTCAAGCCTAGCACCCCCCGCCGGGGCGGGAGTCCTGGAATTTAACCAACTTCTGGCAGTTACACGCAAGCTTCTCCTATTCCCAATAATACACCACTTTCCCACTTACCCGCTACATCAATTAAACCCCATTACCACCACTTCTCCTTCCAACTACTTCCTTAACTCCATTAATTATCCAACCTCTTCACTCCACCAATAGAAGCCATTCAACAACCACTATATATTACCACACCTCAACCCATATTCCCCACACCACTCTACAACTACACTAAGCTTCATTCACCATATTGGAGGGCCAATTTCACAAGTTTAGGGGATAACCATTTGTGCACACCAAGTGTTATTCACTGTGTATAAACCAAATTTGGAGAGGAAAGGTTGTGGAAGTCCAGCAACAGAAATAACATGTCTTCACAACTTACTTCGAAACACCAAAGGGGAGAGAGTTCAAGGCCATCTCAACCAACCCGAACCTTTGATCGCCGTAAATCTGTGAGTGCCTCCGCCGCCGACTGGTATGACTACATGCTCACCAAAGTCCTTACACTGTAGCTGGGGTTGGCACCAGATCCTAATGATGGGGAGATGATGCCTCAAATTCATCAAAAAGGTTGGACAAAATTCATAGAAGATCCAGAACCCGCCGTGGTTAACATTATCAAGGAATTATATGTAAACGCTGAGGACAAAGAACCATTTGACGCGTTTTTGTGAGGTCGATTGGTTCCGTTCAGTGCTGATGCAATCAACACTTACTATCAACTACGGGTACCTTGCCACTACCAGTACGCTCATCTACGAAATTCTGATCTGGATTATGATGCTATAATCACGGAGATGACAAAGCCGGGAACATCTTGGATGAAAGGTCGGAGGGGAGGCACCGTGTTCCATAGCAAGGACCTTAGCTGGTATGGAAAAATCTGGTACGCTTTCCTATGTGCTAAATTGCTTCCATCCCAACACACCTCTGACGTCACCAAAGAGAAGGCATTACTGTTGTACGCCATTGTGCAAGATTTCATTGTCGACGTTGGGTCTATTATCTGTTTCTCCATCCACCGATGCTTACGTGGAAATTTTTCGGGCGGCTTGCCACATCCATCACTCATATGTGGGTTGTGTCGTAATGCAAGGGTGAGATGGTCTGACGACGAGCAGACACAAATGCCGCTCGCATTGCTTGATTCGAGAATGATAGCGCGGTATTCTGTATGGGCAGGCGGCGATTCACATCCGCGTGGTCTGGGCTTTATTTTCTCGTTAGCTACAGAAGACGAAGTTGATGTTATAGAGGCATCAGAGGATGATGATGAGGCTATGGGAGATCATGGGGCCGAGCAGGTACCGCAGGCTGAGGGCATATCCAGTTCTCAGTTCCTTGATTTGCAAAAGAAAATATATGTGCGCAACAATGCAGCACGTCGGGAAATGCGGCGATTGGCAGTGAGGCAAGATCACATATTTGATGCTATGAACACATCGTTCACCTCCCTCAACACAACCCTACAAAGCTTCAACCCGATGGCCAAATTTATTTATCAGCAGCCCGGACCAATGCCGAGATTTCCACCCAATGATTATCATGAAGAAGAACAACAACCACCTCCTCAGACTTAAGCGATAGCAGGGAAGTCCTCACGTATTTATTTAGATTCTTCGTCGAATGAGGACATTGTATTACTTAATTTTGGGGGATTTACATACATGTTTGCATGCATACATAGTAGCTTAGGTTTGCATGTTGTCATTTTAATTCCAGTAGTGCATTTTAATTTTAGTATTGCATAGTAGCTTAGGGTATTTTTATCATTGCATAGTAATTAGTTTTGTAAATAGTGCATTTTGTTATCTATAAAAAAATTAGTTAGTTAAATATTGTGCTTGCGTAAGTCTATCAATGCTGTAGTTCATATTAATTGTGGGCCAATGATGAGATTGATAATAAGTTAACCAATACAACATTGATTAATAGAACTGTGATACAATTTCTGCTATGAATCAAATCTTGAGCTTATTTGAAACTGGTATAAAAAGGATAACACGGATAATAACATCGTTGTTGACTGGTCAGTTCAAATTGATACATAAATAGTCTCTAAATATTGTGCTTGCGTAAGTCTATCAATGCTGTAGTTCATATTAATTGTGGGCCAATGATGAGATTGATAATAAGTTAACCAATACAACATTGATTAATAGAACTGTGATACAATTTCTGCTATGAATCAAATCTTGAGCTTATTTGAAACTGGTATAAAAAGGATAACACGGATAATAACATCGTTGTTGACTGGTCAGTTCAAATTGATACATAAATAGTCTCTAAAGGATAATGCTAAGTAAATGAGAAAATGACAAGGATAGACAGTAAAAGGCAAAAATTAGGCAAGAACCTAAGTTTGGGGGATGATATGTGGGGTATATAAGCTTTTTCTATATAAAAAAAATATATATCGTGACTAGTCTTGTTTCGGGGCCTTTGTTACTTAAGCAAGTACGCCTGAGGGGATTGTCTTTACACCTAGCACCCTAAGGTCTTTTATGGTCTGGGAGTCGTTGGTTGAAAGCTTGCTACGGGGTAGCACTGTCAGCCTAATGGGATGAAACATTGCACAATCATTTAGGTATGTATACGAAAAAAATGATATGAAGAAAACGGGAAAAGAGCAAAAAGCTCCCGTACGTATATAAAAAAAAGAAAAAAAAGAAAAGAAGAAAAAAACAATATATATGTAATTAAAGTATAATTACCCTGTTTGAACCCTTAAGATTAGTGATTGTTTAGTTTTAGTTGGAACTATTTAATTTTGGAATTTTTAAGTCTGCATTGTATGATTCCTTCGAAGAAATTAGTTATGTATTGAATTTGAGTCTGTAGCGGTTATTATGGATGTTGATCACACACACACACACTATACTAGTGATGATGGCTTGAGATTTGAGGATTAAAATGGAATTGTAGATTGGTTTTTGGTGGTTGATATTGCATAGTTGCTTGTTTTCGCTGAGGCTGTTAAGATAATCTTGATTCTGCGATATTTTTGGATTCGAAAGCATATGAATTGAATCATATTCATTTCATCTCATTGCATTGCATTTCATATAGTTATTTTGTGCTCGAGGACTAGCACAGTTTAAGTTTGGGAGATTCTGATAAGTGGATTTTATATACGCGATTCAATGTCCATTTAATGCTTATTTGTTGCTAAATTCTTGTGATCATGTTCTTTTTTACTCGTTTTATGTTATTTCATGTGTAGGATGGTGGTTGTGGTATTTAACGTATATTTGGAGTTAATTGGGATGATTTGTAGTCGATTGGTGCAAGTGTGGAAGAAATCTTGAAGTACATCAAATCATTCAGCAGATTACACCCCCGTCGGGGCAGGCATGTTTATACTATATACCCCCGCCGGGGTGGGGGGTCTTCTTAATCAGTTAACAGAAAGGTAGTGAGCCGGGGTGAGCGTGTTTGGCCTATAAATCCCCGCCGGGACGGGGGGGGGGGGGTCTTAATACATTCTGACAGAAAGGGTGCCCGCCGGGGAGGGTATATATAACACATGAACCCCCGCTGGAGCGGGGGGTGTCGATTTTAGCTGTGTCCTGCTGTGGATTCTAGCTTATTGCATGGTAATGGAACTCTAGAGAGATGGAATTTTGGCTAGATCTTGTGTGTTGGACATTTATTTACTCAACTAACAACAAATTCAACAACACACAAGGCATATTACGAAGATTAAGCTCAGTTTTTCTAATCAAACGTAGAGGGATATTTAGAGGAGATTTTCGAGACTATTGCAATTTTAGGCTACGAGAAGGGTGTTTTTCAATATTCTTTATCTTAGGCTATTATTTGTAATTGAAAGAATGTTTTCTATGATTTATTCGGTAGTTATTTCATTTATGATGAAGTAATTCACTTTTTAGGCTTATGATGGATCTTTAAGTGAAATGATAATTTTGTAAACATTGATTTCCAGTTCAATAATCTATTTCAAGTTTTTCTATATTAATTTTAGCGTGAATTTATGAATTGCCTGATCAACAATTCTTTGTGAATTTGTATGGAATCGAGAGAGGATTTTCAATTCTAGACCTAGTTAATATAGCATGTGTTTATGAACTTTGTGAGTAGCAGAATCTTGATGAATGTTAAGATAGAGATATGCTTAACATCACATGTAATCGGATAAAGAACTTATTCTTAAACCTTCTTTAAGTGTAATTCACATAGAGATATAGTGAGTTAGTTAATTAAGGTGTTTAACTTGTTTCTATCTTAATTGTGGATTTAAGTTAATATGGTATTAATGCATCGAGAGGTAGTTAATACTACGTTCGTGTTCTTGATTAATAAACTAGAATAATGATTTGAATTGGAATAAAGGTGTTTAATTCAGAGTGAAGTTTAAAGTGAAATCATAAGTCTAATTCTCCACTAATTGTTTGAAATTTTAGATTTTGATATTTGTGATTGGTTTGTGGTAGTTTATATTATTCTTTAATTTAGAATCTTTAATTATCATCATTGAGTTGAATAGTTTAATAAAATTAGGATTAATAGGAAATTGGTAATTGTAAGTTAAGATTATTGCTAGTTGATCTCTATGGGAACGATACTCTACTTATCACTTTATTACTTGTTGACTATGTATACTTGCGTTTGATGCGTATATAGATTTTACCCAACACTTAACCATGATTAATTTTGCAAGTCTACTAAACCTAAATTATTTGTTAAAACAAGATGTTTATAATAAATTGTTGTTGATATGATATACCAAACTTAAACTTAAATTACCATTTATTGTAAAGTTATTGCTATAGCTTCAGTATAACTAAGAAATAAATTGTTTATTCATATGATATTATTTATTGAGCATAAACTATTGTGTTAAACCAAATTGTTTTGGTAAGACATCCTATACTGAAGTTGTGTATCCCGAAAAGGGATCGATGTTTGATTAATTAAAATATTGACGTTTAGTGAATGTGAGCACTAATAGGATGAGATGGATACTAATAGTATATTGAATAGGTTGATCCCCTATCTCATATCTAAACAAAGTTTCTAAGTCTTTGTGACTGACAGAAATAAAAAGTCCAAAAATGGTTGAAAAAGAAATTCCAGAAATGTTAGCAATAATAAGTTAAATTTTGAACTGTTATACTTCTTCAAATCATATATTGTTATAAATAAAGAACCTGTCGGGCATGTCATAGCTCACCCTTGCAAATTATTCCCTTTGTAGTATTAAATGGTAACCCTGGCACTTTTGGAGTGAATAAAGGGAAGCGTCCCTGCTTAGATTAGTTTATATTACTGTCTAGTTGAATGTAATACTTTGTAATAAGAAATTTTGTATGAAGAATCATGTAGTCGAACCATAATGATATATATATATATAACATCTTTTACTTCCGCAATCGTATTTTCTTCACATATATAGATGTAATTAGAATTTCCAATTTTATTTGAGATCCTTGGGAACTATATATCTGAGTGAGGGTATTGACAACATGGACTGTTCATGTTGTTGTTGATACTCTGGATTTCAGATAGATAGGTACTATCGATACTATAGTATAATTTTCATGACATAGACTATACATCTGAGTGAGGGTATTGGTAATATGGACTGTTCATCTTATTACTGATACTCTGAATTTCGAATAGATAGATACTATTCACAGATATAGTTCATATATTCAAGTGAGGGTATCTAATCACAACAATAATTCTCTTGAGAATTGTTATCTGTTATGGGATACTGTGAATATTGGATCTATGGGAATTGCACCTAGTTATAAATTGTATAGTCACTCAATTAGATATAAACATATCATCAGATACCATGAGCATATAGATTTTAATGTGTTATATACATTGATTAGTAGTAAGAGCCATATTGGATACCATAGGAGTATAGATATGGGGGCGTTACATTTAATGGTATTAGAACTGTTAAGGCTATAGATATAAGGAAGAGAAATCTTAGTATATAGTCTTAGAGTCTGTAAAAAATAATAAATTACACATAAAAATAACATTAAAAATATTATGTTGTGTAAATTTTATACTAGTATTAAAGGAGTTTTATTTAATAGATGGCTAACTCCAATGCAAAAGAAATGGTGATAGTAAACAATCCACCACGAATTGAGTCATTTATAGCTATTGATACAGAGGATGAGGAATTGTTTCATGACCAACAACTACTAGATGTTGAGGAAGAGGAAGATCCAGTATCAAGGCAATTAATGAGAATTGATGAACATGATGAAGCTATGGCATCACTAATGTAAACGTCTGAACATTAGAATAATAAAATGAAGTTTAGGGAACACTTAGCTAAAGGAATGTTAGAACAGGAGAGGGGAACCAATAACAGACTGAAAGTACACCTACACCATGCATAAAGGGGCATGAAGGAAATATAGTCAAGGCTTCTTAAATCATCTTTGGGTACTCTAGATGTTTTTCACGATTTGCAGCGCCGAGTAGTTCGATATCCGGTGGAGGAGAAGAAAACAGCCTATATGATAGATCGATCTGTGGTATGCCAAATGATCCAGAATTCCTTCGATGGTGTCAACGACTTATAGACGGTAGTATACACGTCAAAATGCTCTATAATAGTATGAATAAAAGAGCATTTGAAGTTTTTAATATAGCTAGTAGTATGTGTAAACTACAAAGTTATTTTGTATGAATTGTGTGACATATAAATAAAATATATGTTTGTGTTATTCAAATTCTTATGTGGATTTTTCTAGTTTTATCGAATCATGCCACCAACTAGAAGACCTCAATGAGAGATAGATAATGATGATAATCCTACCCAAAATTTAGTAGAATTTTTTTAAGTGCTATGAATAGACCCATAACCCAAAATATTTTTTTAAAGATTTTAAATTAGTTGGTCCACCCGAGTTCAAAGGTACATCTGAACCTGTCGATGCATAAATCTGGATTACTGAAATAGAAAAATTCCTCTTAGTAACCAATGTCAATAATAATCAAAAAATAACTTTTGCAACCTTTTTCTTGAATGGTGAGGTAAATTACTGGTGGCAATCAACTAAGGGTCGGGTAGAAACTGAAATTGTGCCATGGGATATATTCAAAGAATTGTTCATTCTTTCCCAATCTCTGAAGGATAGTATGGAGGTACGATTCCTAGAATTAAAACAAAGAGACATGATTGTATCTCAGTATACGACAAAGTTTAACGAACTGTCCAGGTTTTCTCCTCACCAAGTCAATACTAAACTTAGAAAGACTCGGAGGTATCAGGAAGGTTTGAAACCTCAAATACAAAGTAAGTTGTCCATTTTCCAACTAAAGACTTTTTTTCAAAATACTCAAGAAAGCGTCCATAGCTGAGAGTGAAAACGAGAATCTCATTGAATTTCATCAGGAAAAGAAGAGTCAAAATGAGAAGGGGAAACCTAAGGTCGAACCCAGTTCAAGTGGGTTTAATAATAAAAGGAAAAGGGAGTTTACTTTTTCTAACAATCCAGGAAAAAAGGTAGGTAATAATAATAGTAATTTTAGTAATAATAAATCTTGTCCTACATGTGTAGGAAAACATAAAGGAGTATGTTTTAAAAGTATTAATAAATGTTATAATTGTGGAAAATGGGACACCTTTCTCCACAGTGTCCTCTCCCTAATAAAAATAAATGTTTTAATTGTGGTTCGTCAAAACATTTCACAAGAAGCTATCTCAAACCCAAGAACCATAGAGGAAAGGGAAATAGAGTACCGGAGAATAACAATAAACAGTCAACAGTAGCTACAGTTGGATCTCAGAATCGACCAACCGCGAGAACATTTAATATCTCGGTGAGAGATGTTGTTACTTCACAGGACGTGGTGACAGGTATTGTGAGACACCAAATTTTATGAATAAAGATTTAAATTTATAAAAATATTTTTTTAATATTATGGTGTTGATTTGATATAATGTTATAGCTGTGGGTAATATTTATAAATTTTGCAAAGTATTCAAGTTATTATATAATATTCGATTGGTCGGGGAATATTTGTTTTAACAGGGAATATTCATACGACAGCACAATCATTGGTGGACCCCACAACGGAAGTATTGTCTTAGTAAGAAAATGACAGAATTATCTTTTTATAAAAATAAAGGCAAAAGTGTTACCGTTAAAACTGTTGAACTACCCGGTAGTAAAAGTACAGTAATACGCGCGGTTGCATAGTAGCACATGGTATTGATTATTGATGCTTACGTGAAAAGTCACTCAGTTATACTCAATTATTGCTACAGTAATTAATGCATCCTATCTCTCATATTATTGATTCAGTTATTGTCACAGTATCATCTGCATAATATGATATATTATTAAATCAATAATTGAGACGAAAAAAGTATTCATATTATTATTTACAATATTGACAATGTCTAGAAGTTCTGTCAAGGAGAGGTTTGGTCACCTAATTGCGCGCCAATAGGGAGAAATCCTTATTGGAAAGCCCCCTCTTTCCTAGGAATGACATGGTTGTTATATATATTGTGAATTATAATATTAATGATGAATAAGTTCGTGTTGATTAAAGATGAAGTTTATAGTTCCATTGTATGGGAATTATTAGTGTTAGTGGAAATTAGCATTTATTTCGATAATAATTGATGTCTAGAAGTTATAGGGTAATTAATCGGATAAATGAGCAATTAATTTCTATTAATTCACATGCATATAACTATTAGTTCACATGTGTGTATTATTGATTCACATTCATGTACTATTAGGGGAGTTGATGCAAGATTGATAATACTTGCATGACTAAGTTAAAAATAGAGCTATAAATAGAGGTACTATACTGTAATTCGTATTTTTAGATGTCTAGAACTATTGATTCACATGATTTAGTATTGATTCACATGATTTACTATTAGGGGAGATGGTGCAAGTTTGATAAAACTTGCAGGACTAAATTAAAAATGAAGAAAAAGAGGAAGGTATTATACTGTAATATTTCGAGCCCCAAAACATGTAATTTTTGAAACTATATTTTCCTATAAATAGAAGCTCATTCTTCCTTCATTTCTCACCAATTCACTAAGTCTCAGAAGAGCAATTATTATAGAGAAAAATTATAGAGAGAAAGAAGAAGAGAAATCTATTACCTCACTATTCTAATATCCAGTTTTCTTCTAAGGTAAGGGGTAATATTCTTTCATATTCATGAAGAGAGTTATTTTCTCTCAATACTCGTAAGGGTTGTTATTCCATTCTTTATTATTATGTTGGAATAACCTGTCTATGCGAAGTACCGCATACAAGATGAAATTCTTCTGTTTTTCCATTCTTTATTATTATGTCATTGCCATCATCCCCATGCTTATATTGTGATGAAAGTCATCTTTGGCTTACGTTCATAAATGGACTTGGTATGATTATGACCAGGGATTATTCGGTATAATCATGACCGTAATGTGACGAATGATGTGGTGAAAGTCCTCATTGGCATGTAGTTCATTGATGGACAATTGTGGGTATGATTATGACCAGGGATTATTCGGTATAATCATGACCATTGATGATTACATGAATATCCTTGGCCGTGGTGCATGGATGATTCAATTTTATTTATTAAGCTGAGTTTCAGCGATAAAGTTGATGAAAAACTTCTTAAATCATAGAAGATAGTAGATGTTATGCTCTACTTGACTCTTCTAATGGATTTCTTATTTCCGCCGTAGTTGTTGATCTAAAACTTGTTGTCTATTGTATTCTATCATTTGTCATACTGTTTAAGGCTAAGGATAATTTATTTTGCATTATCTTAGTCATAATATTTCTTACTGGGCTAGTTGAGCTCACCCTTTCTTTCATTGTTCTCTTCAGGAAATGAGAATATAGCTGGGACGAGTCGGGGAATGGAGTGATGGTATAGGATAAATATTCTTGTTTAAACTCTCAGCTATGTTTTGTCGTATTTTACATGACAATAATGTGATGTATACCTATTTTGGGGGCGTCACAATTGGTATCAAAGCTTTGGGATATGATCCCCGGCTGAGATGTGAGATAAGAACTAGAAGGGGAGAGACGGGGAATTTCTTCGCTAATATGACCTACCTGAGTTTATTTGGTATTTAATTAGTTGGTCAGAGTATAGGGATAATATATGATATGTCAATTAACCCTTGTTTTGTGACAGTGTTTGAAAATGGCATCTGAAAATGTTGAGATCAACAATGATGCACATGAGACCGTTGAGTCACCAACGATCAATACCCAGGATAATGTACAATAGGAAGACAATAATCCTCAGGTAAATAACAACACCGATTAGATGATGAACGATGGGATGTTCAGAGGTTTTATGCAATTTATGCAACATCAGGTGAGAGAGACTCCTGTTCAAAATATAGGTGGAAACACTGGCAACTCTCGGATGGTCACCGCTAAGCAGTTCAAGGAGCTGGGACGGCCAGAGTTTTTGGGAAAGCTAGAACCACTTAAGGTGGAGACGTGATTAAAGTAGATAACCAAGATATTTGATGTCTCGGAATGCTCTGAGGAGCAAAAGGTTCTCTTCGCCACCTTTATGTTGCGTAAAGAGGTAGATTGCTGGTGGGAATCTATAAAACGTACCGAGCCTGACGCACTCAAGATGTCTTCGAAGAAGTTCCAGGAGTTGTTCAATGACAAGTACTTTCCCGAAAGTATTCTTCACATGAAGGAGGTGGAGTTTATTAAGTTGGAGCAAAAAAATATGACAGTGTCGCAATACAAGGCTAAATTTGCGGAGTTATCCCGGTTTGCATCCCATTTGGTCGATAATGTGGAGCGAATGACGCAAATATATCAAGAGGTTTAAAACCTGAAATACGTCAATACCTCATTTCTCACAAACTTTATTTATATTCTGATGTTGTGAATAGGGCTCAATTATTGGAGCGCGATAATGAGCGAGCCTAACCAAAGCATAACGAGCCAAAACATGATAATAATCGTACTAGTGGCAACGACCATCGGAACAATGATAACCATCGTGGGGGAAATTATCATGCCAAAAATGGTAACCACTTCGGAGGTCATCATGGCCAAGATAATATGAGTGGAAATTTTAAGAAAAGAAGGTTCAACATTGATGGAAGGACAACAACACCAACACCCATTTTCAAGGAAGGAGAATGACTGTGACGTCCCAAAAATAGGTATACATCACCTATTCTGAGACGCCAAATATATGGTACAGAATACAAAGACGATCTTTAATATACTACAAGAAAGCTGTGAGTTTTAATAGAAATATTGTCTTCTAGACAATATCCACTCTCAGAATAAGTCCTCATTACATTTATTGTCACACTATTTAACAGAATAGTAAGGACTACTAATACTATCATCTAGACCGTCACTCTGTTCCCCGACTAGTCCCGGCTACGTTCTCATTTGTTGAAGAGAACAATGAAAGAAAGGGTGAGCTCAACTAGCCCAGTAAGAAATATTATGACTAAGATAATGCATAATAAATTATCATTAGTCTTCAACAATTTTAAACTGATAAAATACAATAGACATCAAGTTTAACTGCAGTGGAACATGTAATTTATTAAAAGAGTTAAATAGAGAATAAAATCTACTATCTTTTAGGATTTAAAAGGTTTTTCATCACTTTTATCGCTAGGACTCAACTTAATAAATAATGCACATCATCCCTGCACTACAACCAAGGATATTCATTAGTATCACAACCACAAATTATCCATGCACTACAGGACAAGGATATTCGTGTATCCATCAATGGTCATGATCATGCCAACAACATTCCATCAACGCACTATGGGCCAATGAGGACATTTACCACATCATTTGTAACATTACGGTCATGATTATACCGAATAATCCCTGGTCATAATCATACCAAGTCCATCTATGCACTACAGGCTACAGATGACTTTCAATAAAATATAAACATGAGGATGATGACAATGATATAAGAATTCAATAAAACAAGTTTAAGAATTAATTTATCCAAGAACTAATAACGTCCAAATTGTCAACATGATACTTCTTTGTAGAGTAAAATTCAAGAATACTCAGAAGAATATTTTCATGAAAAGATACTAGATGAAGCGCAAATATCAAGGATATTCCACTAATTTCATGGAGTATAGAAGTCAAAACTTTAACCAACTGAGTATAATAAAGAATGGAATAACAAAAGAAATCACCATGCATACGGTACTGCGCATAGACAGGTTATTCCAACAGAATAATAAATAACGGAACTAGGTCAGGCGTAATACGCACCGACAGAATATTCCAACAGAATAATAAAGAATGAAATAACAACAGAAATCACCATGCATGCGGTACTTCGCATAGACAGGTTATTCCAACAAAATAATAAATAACGGAATCAGGTCCGGCGTAAAACGCACAGACAGGATATTCCAACAGAATAATAAAGACAGAACCAGGTCCGGTGTAAAATGCACAGACATGATATTCTAACAGAATAATAAAGAATGGAATAACAACAGAAATCACCAAGTATAGGGTAGATCGCGTATACAGATTATTCCAACAGAATAATAAAGAATGGAATAAAAGAAGTTCTCTTCATGAATATAAAAAAAATACCCCTTACCTTACAAAGAAGAGTACTCCGACGGTATGGCGGGGATATACTTGAAGAAACTTGCACTATGCTCAAACCTTTCTTAAACGCTAAAGAAATACGCTCAAGATTATAGAAGAATAATTCTCTCTACAGTTTCTCTCTCTAGAGTTTCAGTGAATTCGTAAGAAATAATGAAGGAATGATTTTCAATTTATAGAAGAATGGACTGAATAGTAACCAATCCATGAACGGTCCAGATTGATTTACTTTAAACGGACGGTCCAGATTAGTTTACAATAAAATATAATATATTCTATTTATAATGTAATAAAACGAATAACTTTTAAAAAGAATTTACTATGCAAACACTATGCATGCACTATACAAATAATATGCATAATAAAATATAATATAATCTAATTATTGTTTAATAAAATAGATAACTTTATAAAAGTATTCTATTTTATATAAAAAGATTTTACTATTAGCCTAATAAAACGAATAAATTTATAAAAGTATTCTGTTTTATATAAAAAGCTTTTCTATTTTATTATATTAATAATACTAATAAAACAAAACTTCATCATCATTATTATTATTCACACTATTAATCGATCAGGTTGTTCCCAGGAAAGAGGGGGCTTTCCAATAAGAATTTCTCCCTATTGCTGCGCAATTAGGTGACCAAACCACTCCTTGGCAGAACTTCTAGATATCGTTAATATTGCAAATAATAATATTAATAACTCCATTATCTCAATTATTGAATTAATAATATATAAAACTATCAACAATAATTGAATAAAACTGAATGAATTCTCACGTAAACATCAATAATCAATACCGTGTGCTACTATGCAACCACGCGTATTACTGTACTTTTACTACCGAGTAGTTCAATAGTATTAACGATAAAACTTCTGCCGTTATTTTCAATAAAATATTTTTATCGTTTTCTTAATCATATAATAATTCTGTTGTGGGGTCCACCAATGATTGTGTCGTCGTACGAATATTTCCTGTTAAAATGAATATTCCCCGACCAATCGAATATTATATAACAACTTGCATACTTTGAAAAATTTATAAATATTACTCACAACTATAATATTATATCAAATTTATTCCATAATATTTAAAAAATGATATATATATAGAAAATTCATTTTTATTCATAAAAGTTGGGGTCTTACAATCTCCCCTTCTTATGAAATTTCGCCCTCGAAATTAGGGTACGTACCTGGTATGTCAAAGAGGTAGAATACCTTGATTTCATTTTAGATTCTAACTCCCAGGTCATTTCCTCAACATCGTGGTTGCTCCATAAAACTTTGACTTGAGGTATAACCTTGGAGCATAGAATATGTTCCTTTTTATCCAAGATTTGAATAGGAACCTCTTCATACGTTAAATCTTCCGCTATTTCATCCAGTTCTAACTCAATAATGTTGTTCGGGTCTTTCACATATTTACGTAACATGGATGTATGAAAAACGTTATAAACACGAGACATACTTGGCGGTAAAGCAAGTCTATAGGCTACGGTCCTTACTCGATCGAGGATTAAAAATGGGCCAATGAATCGAGGATTGAGATTTCCTCTCTTTCCAAATCTCATAACTCCTTTCCATGGAGCAACACGTAACAACACATAATCTCCAATATCAAATTCCACGTCCTTTCGATGAAGATCATCATAACTCTTTTATCGGTCTTGTGAAGTTTTTATACGTTGTCGGATCGTTTGAATCTTTTTCTTAGTCATACGTACCAACTCCGGTCCCAACAACGTTGCTTCACCCACCTCATCCCAGCATACCGGAGAACGACACTTTCTTCCATACAACGCTTCAAATGGAGCTATGCCAATGCTTGCTTGATAATTGTTGTTGTAGGAAAACTCCATTAATGGTAAGAACTTGTCCCAACTTCCCTTGAAGTCAAGGACACAGAGTGTAAGACCCCAACTTTTATGAATAAAAATGAATTTTCTATAAATATCATTTTTGAATATTATGGAATAAATTTGATATAATGTTATAGTTGTGGGTAATATTTATAAATTTTGCAAGGTACGCAAGTTGTAATATAATATTCGATTGGTTGGGAAATATTCGTTTTAACAAGGAATATTCGTACGACGACACAATCATAGGTGGACCCCACAACAGAATTATTGTCGGATTGAGAAAATGACAAAAATATTTTATTGAAAATAACAACGAAAGTTTTATCGTTAATACTGTTGAACTACTTGGTAGTAAAAGTACAGTAATACGTGTGGTTGCATAGTAGCACACGGTATTGATTATTGATGCTTACGTGAGAATTCATTTAGTTTTATTCAATTATTGTCGATATTTTATATATTATTAAATCAATAATTGAGATGACAGAGTTATTAATATTATTATATGTAATATTAACGATGTCTAGAAGTTCTGCCAAGGAGAGGTTTGGTCACCTAATTGCGTGTCAATAGGGAAAAATCCTTATTCGAAAGCCCTCTCTTTCCTTGGAACAACCTGGTCGATTAATAGTGTGAATAATAATAATGATGATGAAGTTTTGTTTTATTAGTATTATTAATGTAATAAAAAAGAAAAGCTTTTTATATAAAACAAAATACTTTTATAAAGTTATTCCTTTTATTAGGCTAATAGTAAAATCTTTTTATATGAAACAAAATACTTTTATAAAGTTATCTATTTTATTAGACAATAATTAGAATATATTATATTATGCATAGTGTTTGCATAGTGCCTGCATAGTGTTTGCATAGTAAAATATTTTATAAAGTTATTCGTTTAATTAGATTATAAATAGAATATATTAAATTTTATTGTAAACCAATCTGGACCGTACGTTTAAAGTAAATCGATCTGGACCGTTCATGGATTGGTTACTATTTAGTCCATTCTTCTATAAATAGAGATCATTCTTTTATTATTTCTTACGAATTCACTGAAACTCTAGAGAGAGAAACTGTAGAGAGGATTATTCTTTTATAATCTTGAGCGTATTTCTTTAGCGTTTAAGAAAGCTTTGAATGTAGTGCAAGTTTCTTTAAGTATATCTCCGCCCTACCGTCGGAGTACTCTTCTTTATAAGGTAAGGGGTATTATTTTTTTTATATTCATGAAGAAAACTTCTATTATTCCATTCTTTATTATTCTTTTGGAATAACCTGTATACGCGGTCTACCCTATACTTGGTGATTTTTGTTGATATTCCATTCTTTATTATTTTGTTGGAACATCCTGTCTGTCAGTTTTACGCTGGACCTGGTTCCGTCTTTATTATTCGGAATATCTTGTCTGTGCGTTTTACGCCGGACCTGGTTCCGTCTTTATTATTCTATTGGAATATCCTGTCGGTGTAAATTTCACTTGACCAGGTTCCGTTATTTATTATTATATTGGAATAACTTGTCTATGCGAAGTACCGCATGCATGGTGATTTCTGTTGTTATTCCATTCTTTATTATTCTGTTGGAATATCCTGTCGGTGCGTATTATGCCTGACCTGGTTCCGTTATTTATTATTCTATTGGAATAACCTGTCTATGTGAAGTACCGCATGAATGGTGATTTCTTTTGTTATTCCATTCGTTATTATACTCAGTTGGTTAAAGTTTTGACTTCTATACTCCATGAAATTAGTGGAATATCCTTGATATTTGCGCTTCATCCAGTATCTTTTCATGGAAATATTCTTCTGAGCATTCTTGAATTTTACTCTACAAAGAAGTATCATGTTAACAATTTGGACGTTATTAGTTCTTGGATAAATTAATTCTTGAACTTGTTTTATTGAATTCTTATATCATAGTCATCATCCACATGTTTATATTTTATTGAAAGTCATATGTGGCCTGTAGTGCATAGATAGACTTGGTATGATTATGACCAGGAATTATTCGGTATAATCATGACCGTAATGTTACAAATGATGTGGTAAAAGTCTTGATTGGCCTGTAGTGCATTGATGGACAGTTTTTGGCATGATCATGACCATTGATGAATACATGAATATCCTTGGCCCGTAGTGCATGGATAATTTTTGGTCGTGACCCTAATGAATATCCTTGGCCGTAGTGCACGGATGATGTGGATTATTTATTAAACTGAGTCTCAGCGATAAAAGTGATGAAAACCTTTTTAAATCATAAAAGATAGTAGATTTTATTCTCTACTTAACTCTTTTAATGGATTGCATGTTCCGCTGCAGTTAAACTTGATGTCTATTGTATTTTATTAGTTTAACACTGTTGAGGACTAATGATTATTTATTCTGCATTATCTTAGTCATAATATTTCTTAATGGGCTAGTTGAGCTCACCCTTCCTTTCACTGTTCTCTTCAGGAAATGAGAACGTAACCGGGACTAGTCGAGGAACGGAGTAATGGTCCGAGATGGTGTCTTAGTAGTCCTTACTATTCTTTTAAATAGTGTGATAATAAATATAATGAGGACTAAATTTAGTGTGGATATTGTCTAGATGATAATATTTGTATTAAAACTCATAGCATGTATTTTGTCGTATTTTACACGACTGTTGTATAATCAAGTTGTATTTGAATTTAGTACCATGTATTTGGCGACTCAAGATGGGTGATGTATACCTATTTTGGGAGCATCACAGTTGGTATCAGAGCTTAGGGATATGATCCCTGGCTGAGAGGTGAGATAAGAACTAGGAGGGGAGAGACGGGGAATTCCTTCACTAGTATGACCTACCTAAGTTTATTTGGTATTTAATTGGTCGGTCAGAGTATAGGGATAATATGTGATATGTTAATTAACCCTTATTTTATGGCAGTGTTTGTAAATGGCATCCGAGAATATTGAGAACATTAATGGAGCACAGGAGACCGTTGAGTCTCCATAGATCAATAATCAGGAAAATGTACATCAAGAAGGCAAAAATCCTTAGGCAAACAACAACATTGACCAGATGATGAAAGATGGAATATTCAGAGGCTTTATGCAATTCATGCAACATCTGGCAAGAGTGGCTCCTATCCAAAATGCAGGTGGAAACAATGGCAACTCTCGGACGGTCACTACTAAGAAGTTTAAGGAATTAGGACCACCGAGGTTTTTTGGAGAGCCAAAACCACTTAAGGCGAAGACGTGGATAAAGCAGATCAACAAGATATTTGATGTCTTGGGTTACTCCGAGGAGAAAAAGGTTCCCTTTGCAACCTTCATGTGGCGGGCAAAGGAAGATTACTGGTGGGAATCTGTAAATCATACTCAACCTGCCGCACTGAAGATATCTTGGGAGAAGTTCCAAGAATTGTTCAACGACAAGTACTTTCCCGAAAGTATTCATTACATGAAAGAGGTAGAGTTCATTAAACTGGAGCAAAACAACATGACCGTGTCGCAGTACAAATCCAAGTTTGCCGAGCTGTCTCGGTTTGCGTCCCATTTGGTTGATAATGATGAGAGAATGACGCAAATATTTCTAAGTGGTTTGAAACCCGAGATACGTCAATATCTTATCTCTCATAAACTGTGTTTGTATTTAGATGTTGTTAATAGGGCTTCGTTATTGGAGCGTGATAACGAGTCAACCCAACAAAAAGGGAGCAGCCGATAAATGATAATACAAGTGATAACAGTCATCGAAGCGGTGACAATAAGCGTGGAGGGAATCAACATACCAGAAATGGTAACCACTTCGGTGGTAATCATAGCCAAAACAATAAGAATGGACATTTCAAGAAGAGGAGATTCAACAATGATGGAAAGACGTCAGCATCAACACCTGTTGTTAAGGAAGGAGAACGACCACCTATCATATGCTTTAAATGCGGAGGGGGAGGGACACATCAGTCCAAAACTGTGCGATGCCGTCCAAAGCATGTTATAATTGTGGAAGAGAAGGTCACCTAGCCCGATTTTGTCCTTCACCGAAGACCAGCTCAGCAAGGATGGAGGCACCAAAGGACGCCCCAGAAAAGTTAAAGCCAGTAGTGCAAGGGAGAGCGTTTGTCGTGACCTCCCAAAAAGTAAGGAACCTGAATGAGGTCATCACAGGTAAACTAATTATAAACTCTAGCGAAGTATATACCTTATTTGATACCGGTTCTATCCATTCCTTTATTTCTCCTACTTGCGCTCAACGTTTAAATTTGACTCTGGATAAATTGGACTTTGACTTATAGGTTGAAACTCCGTTGGGAGAAACCTTCATTACATCAACTGTTTAAGTCTTGTTTGGTTCAATTCGGTACCCTCACATTACCTGTCGATCTTATTTCATTGAAAATACTTGCATTTGACATAATTCTAGGGATTGATCGGTTAACTACTCATCATGCAAAAATTGATTATTTTCGTAAGTTTGTTAGCTTTCATATTCCTAACCAACCTATTATGCGAATTGAAGCAACCAAACCATTAAAATCAATCACTGTCATCTCAAGCCATAAAGCTATTCGTTTATTGAAAAACGGATGTCAAGCTTTCTTAGCTCATGTCACGGATCTAAACAAAAATACGTCAGTTTTGAATGATATTTCTATTGTTAATGAATTTCCTGACGTATTTCCTGAAGAACTTCCTGGCCTACCCCTAGAAAGTAAAATTAAATTTTGTATCGACCTTGAACCCAGCATAAAACCCATTTCCAAAGCCCCATATCGAATGGCTCCTATTGAACTTCAGGAGTTAAAGACCCAACTGCAGGAATCGTTAGACATCGGTTTCATTCGTCTTAGTACTTCTCCTTGGGGTGCTCCTGTTTTATTCGTGAAGAAGAAAGATGGGATTATGCGACTTTGTATTGACTTTCGGGAGTTGAATCATGTAACCATCAAAAATAGGTACCAATTGCCACGTATTTATGACCTGTTTGACCAGTTGCAAGGGGCCAAATTCTTTTCAAAGATTGATCTTCGTTCCAGATATCACCAATTGAAGATTAGAACCGATGACATTCCAAAGATGGCTTTCCGAACTCGGTACGGGCATTATGAATTCCTTGTCATGTCTTTTGGATTGACTAATGCTACTGCTGCCTTCATGGATATGATGAACCAAGTATTCAAGGATTATTTAGATCACTTTGTGGTCGTCTTTATTAATGACATCCTTATTTATTCCAAAATCCGTGAAGATCATAAGCAACACTTGAGGCTGATACTTCAAAAGCTTCGTGAATATAAGCTTTATGCCATGTTGAAGAAATGCGAGTTCTAGCTTGAGGAAGTAGCATTCCTTGGGCATGTGGTATCAAGTCATGGAATATCTGTTGACCCAGCAAAGATTAAAGCTATTCAAAGCTGGGAGCAACCTAAATCAGTGACCGAAGTACGTAGCTTTCTCGGCTTAGCTAGTTATTATCGGAGATTCGTAGAAGAGTTTTCTCGAATCGCTACTCCCTTAGCTCAGCTGACTCGGAAAGATACAAAATTTGGTAGGAACGAGGAATGTGAGAAGAGTTTTCAAGAACCCAAGAGGAGGCTCATTTCAGCATCTATTCTGACAATACCATCTGGCTCGGAGGGATTTGTCATCTACAGTGATGCTTCGGGCAAAGGGTTAAGATGTGTTCTTATGCAACATGGGAAAGTCATAGCCTATGCCTCTCGACAACTCAAAGAATATGAGAGGAATTATCCTACTCATGATCTAGAGTTGGCAACTGTTGTCTTCGTACTTAAAATTTGGAGGCATTACTTGTATGTGGGAAAGTGGAGATCTTTACGAATCATAAAAGCCTCAAATATTTCTTCACTCAAAAGGAACTCAACATGCGACAGCGACGTTTGCTTGAACTGTTGAAAGATTATGATCATACCATCTAATACCATCCTAGAAAAGCGAACGTGGTAGTTGACGCATTGAGTAGAAGATCATATGCGTGTACGAGTGCGATATTGTCAACGCAAAGGCCCATTTTGTATGACTTGCAAAGGATGGAGATAGATATAAAAATTCCAGGGACCCCCGTGATGGTGACAAATATACGAGTAGAACCGACTTTAATCGATAAAGTTAAAGCTACTCAAGCTACAGACCTGGAGCTGATGCATATGAGGAAGAAAGTATAAGAAGGTGCTATGCCGGAAGCAAGAATCGATGAAGAAGCAATACTTCGAGTCAACTCCAGACTTTGTGTTCCTAACGACACTGATTTAAAGTATAAAATCATGATGGAGACGCACAACACAACGTTTGCAATCCATCATGGGAGTACCAAAATGTATCATGATCTTCGACATATATTTTGGTGGGGCAATATGAAGAGAGATATAGCACTGTTTATCTCAAGGTGTCTGTAACAGCCCAATATTTTCTATACAAATAAATTAGAAATTTTGCGTATAATTTTTTTTAATATAGTGTATTATGCCAAACCCTAGTTTACTGTGGGAAACCCTAATTTGAAACTCAGTTGTGAGTTTAAGTCTGTTATATAAATGTGTTATATGATTTATGATTAATCCTAAATAACATTTAGATTTATTAATTTCTTGAAAACCTAATTACCAAAATAATAAACCCTAATTGCTAAATTAGCAAGGATAATTATTATTTTATAAACCCTAATGTTCATGTATGATTAGAACCCTAATGAAATCAAGAAAACCCTAATTATAAATTTTGCAAACTAATTATATTTATTTTAAATCCTAAATAAATAATTTGGGTAACATATATTAAAATTGTTAGGCTATGATTATTGCATGGCTCAAAACAATTATGGGAGAAGCCCAAAAGAAATCAAATACAAGCCCAAACTTAGCCCACATAACCAAGGGTATTTTAGACATTTGATTTATCTAATTTATGCATTAAAATAATAGCTAAATAAAGAATTAGAGAGTATATACATGGCTGGCCATAATTTGCCTTTTTAGGCAATAAATGATGCTAATCAAGTTTTCTTAAATAGCTAATGACCTTAATTTTATTAATTTCTTACAAAAAGGTACAATGTTGTCAACATCTCATTGGTGGAAATCTCACTAAGCATGCTTAAGATCAAGATAAGGAGTTTGGACTAATGGATAACACAAGTATGGGAGATAATAGATAAAATCCACATACACTGCTAGACTTCTATAAATAGACTAGAGAGAGAGAAACTAATTCATTTTTGCTAGCATTTTTCCAACACTCATTTTTAACTCTCTCAAGCTCTCACCTCCGAAAATACCAAGATATATCAATTCCAAACAAAGCCCCACGTCTACCATTAACAAATCACAAGATCAAAATCAAGAAATCAAAGTTTAATGGTATAAAAACCTAGCTTGATTTATGTCCACAAATCCTTGTTTAATGTTGTGTTTAAATGTTAGAATATGTTGGTTATAGTGTCTAATGAGGATCTGGGTTGCTAAATGTTGGATCCATAACATTTAGAAGCTCGGATTTGAAGATCTACAAAATCTGGAAAAAAATCAAATTGTGGTCTGACAACAAATGTCAGTGGCCATAGATCTTTGGTCATTTATGATTTTTGCTGTTTTAAGTTGTTATGTGTAGTCTGGTATGTGGTCTTTGATCTTGAACAAGAATCAAGTTCATATCTTAAACATGTTGCAAGATAATCAAGGTCAAAAGCCGTTGATCGGCCATGACTGGACGTTTCTGGGTAACCCAGAAACGGCCTGACAACGTTTTAAACTTACTAGATCATGCTTCTGTTTGTTGTATTGTTGTTGTTGTTGTATCTAAATGGTAGTTGGATATGTGTAGTATATGTTCATACCATAATAGCATTTAAAGGATAGACTGATTGGACATAGGAGCCGGTCAAACAAGCCAAGACGAACACATTCTCTGTTTTCTGGGTAACCCAGAAAACGTATGAATGTGTTCCCTGACATGGTTTGACCGGACCTTTTCTGCTCATTATATTGTTGTTATGATGGTGTTCTGATATAGATCTGTACACTCGTATGTTGTCTACACACTAAAGCTCTTAGATCACAAAATCAGTTCATATGTTGCAAGTTATTGGCGATCAAAAGTGCTCACTCGAACTGTTCTTCATTTCTTGGTAAACCCAGAAATGAAGAACAACTCTGACAGCTAATTTAGGCCTTTAGATCTTTCATTTGGAGTACGTTTTGATCATGGTTGTTGTTGGGTCTTGTAGTGGTGCATTTGTACTACATGATCTGATCAATAATAAGTCCAGAAACACCTTATGTAATGAATGATTAATGGTCAAACATGGTCCCTCGAAACTGTGTATGAAGATCTGGGTTTGCATGAAGAACACGAAGAACACCTACAGCGACAGTTCTATCGCTATAGGTGGTCATTGGCGACAGTTTATTTATAAAAATTATATTTTCATTAAATAATTATAGAAAATTAGTTTTTAATTATTAAAAATACATAATAAATTATTAAAAATTATTTTAAGGTTCAAAAATTATATTTTAATTATTTTGGATATATTTCACAAATATTTAATAATTTTTGGAATATTAAAGGTATTTAATTTATTTAATAATTATATAAAATAAATTATTAAAAAATGATTTTAATACTTGAAAAATCATTTAAAATTATATTATGGTATAAGAAAATATTTTAATTTATTTTTAATGACTTTTAATATTTTATGATGAATTTCATTAATTAATTAATATTAATGATAATTTATTTATTTAATAAATGAATTAAATAAATAGATTAAAATTGATTTTATTATATTAAAAATCATTTTAAATAATAATAATGTATTTAAAGATATTTTAAGTTATAAAATATAACTTTTAATATTTAAAGGATACTTTCATTAATATTTTAATATTAATAATATTTATTTAACATTAATGATATTAAATTTATTTAATAATTATATTGAATAAATAATTTAAAAATAGTTTTATTGATTTAAAAAGGATATAAATGAATTAAAAATATTTTAAGTTATAATTAATGACTTTTAATATTGGATAGATAGTACATTAATATTTTATTATTAATGGTAATTATTTAAAAATGATCTTAAATATTTTAAAAGTCATTTAAGGGTAATATTAATACTTTAAAAATATTCTAAGTTATTATAAATAACTTTAATATTTTGGCAATGGTTTCAATAATAATTTAATATTAATTAAATATTAATGATAATAGAATTGTTTGATATTTAAATCATGTAATAATGATTCCAGTGTTTGAAAATTCCTGATAAATTATAATAATTGTTTATTGAGTCATTTGAAATAATATAACTGATAGTTACAGATATTGAGTTACAGGATAGAGTCTTAGACTTGATAATTACTCGATAAAGCTGTCGGTACACCGACATAGTTTAGAAATTGTTCTAGACTTAGATATTTTGACTGTATTAATGTTTGTTTATGAACCAATGACTGTTGAATGTGTGACAATGTGATTAGATTATGTGCTGACTACGAAATGCAGTACTATGTGTTATAGTATATTGTTCTAATCGAACGAATGACCTGATTAAGGATAGGTGATTACATAAAAGATAAAACTAAGTTGTGTATTGTAAGCAGCGCATCAGGCAAGTATCCTACCTTTGCATTTCCTTTATGCAATGGACATGAGTAAGAATGTTTCAGAATTATATTATTACCGTACGGATTAATAACCCTATGTTATATATGCTCATTGATTATCAACATATTAGTATATGGTAATTCAGATATATATTTTATTCATTAATTTTTATAAGATGATTATATAAGTGTCCCCACTTGGATAATCATTGCAGTTAACCACATGTTGATACACCCTTGTCAATTACCTGTATATATATATATATATATATATATATATATATATATATATATATATATATATATATATATATATATGTTGAATTATAGATTATTGTTGAACAAGATAAAACCTTTGGTTTAGAACCCCGACAGGTATGAACATCCCGTTAACGGGAAAATTTTTATGGGCCCAAGGAAGCCAGAGTGAACGATAATATCGTTCTTGTTATGTAGTATTGATCAATACAGGGTACAACGGGCTGATCACCCCCGTGCCCGTAAGTTATGACGGTTTACAGATGATGTTCTGTTTAACCTTTTCGAAAATGAAAACAATGTTCATAGTATGTCACTTTAACCCTATTTATATTCAATACGTAGTTTCAAAAATTTAAAAGAGGGTTGTTATGTTATTATTATCGATTAAGATTACTTCACAACTATTAATTTGTTGTAGAAGGGTAGTATAAAGAAAACATTTAAATTCTTCCAGCTCATATATATATATATATATATGTACTACTTGCTAGGCACTCGAATGCTTATCCTTGCTTAATTTAAATGTTTTCAGTTAAGTGTGAACAATCTGAAGGCTCTGCTAGAAACAAGGGAAAGGGAAAGGTTGCTGAATGATTTCAATGATATCTTATATAATATTTTACTAGTAATAAGACAATGTTATATATTTATTATCATGTTGTGTAAGGAATGATTAAAGGTTACGTACTTGGGAGCTAGACTTTGATAATTATGTAAGTTAAGTTTAATATTTATATTATTGTTATTAGTATTAGTATTATTCTGGTCATAGAAATGGTATCGTGAAGCACTGAATTTGGGTTTCAAGTACCCGAGTTTGGGGACTTTAAAGTGTCTAACGTGTCAACGAGTCAAGGCGGAGCATCAGGTACCAAAAGGTCCATTGCAACCACTTGAAATTCCATAATGGAAGTGAGAGTACATTACCATGGATTTTATTACTGGTCTTCCCAAGGTTTCTCAGGGTATAGATGCAATTTGAGTCATTATTGACAGATTGACCAAGTATGCTCATTTCTTACCAATACGAGAAACTTATACACTTGAACGTCTTGCTCGTATGTACATAAACGAGGTTGTAAGATTACATGGTATGCCAGTATATATTGTTTATGATCGAGACCCAAGATTCACTTCACAATTTTGGGTTAGTTTGCAAAAAGCTATGGGCACGGATTTAAGATTTAGTTCGGCATATCATCCTCAGAAGGATGGACAATTAGAGAGGACTATTCAAAATCTTGGAGATTTATTAAGACTCTGTGTCCTTGACTTCAAGGGAAGTTGTGACGCCCCCAAATCCGGGTCTCTTACAACCCGACAAATGGTGCTACACGGTACTACCATTCATTCACACATTTCCTCAAATAATCACAAGAGGACTAATATAACTCCATATATATCAAAGTAATATTACATTACCCAGGTTCTTTGTAACCCATTCATTTGTTCTTGTCATAATATCAATATATTACAGACATTCTTCCTATACTATTACATAAGTATGCTACGGGTTCGTCTTCGCCTTGCATTTATCCTTGCCGGATCCTTCAGTCCGCTCGATCTTAGCTGTGTTCATATGGTTCAAGCAAGAGTGAGCATGGCTAGCTCAGCAAGTACTATAATTCTAATAAACAACATGCTTGAAACAAAGAGCAAATATATATATATCTCCAGTAACTGAACAATAGTTACGAAGTACTATCGGTGATTCAAAATAGCACTTCATTTGCTTCAAAACGTTTTTTTTCCATCAATATTCAGTAGAATAACAATTATGGCTCAAGATTATGAGCATACATAAGTTCTTTTGAAAAGGACATCCCGGCACTAAGTCCGTAAGTCCGGCATAGCTTACGAGCACTTCTGAGTGATCAGCTCATAGTACTCTATGTTGATCAACACTACATTCATTAAACGTGTATACGTTTAATTGTGGCAACCTCACGTGCCGGTCGTTAAACGACAAAAACATTTGAACATGCGTGGTCTTCGATTGAAAACCATACCAATATAACTCGGTAATTTACAACTCATGCTTGACAACATCATAATATAAGTCTAGCCGGAAGAATTGGCTTAAGACTTCATCACTCTAGATTTCATGTGAAAGAGAACATGAATTACAAAGCTTGTCCAGACTGAACTGGAACAAGGGTTAGAATACTTGCCTTTGGTGACTGCTTACTGGTTAATACACGTACACTTTAAGTCTTTATGATTCTACAATTCATAATCATATAACGTACCATATTAGATCATAATTAACCAGGTATGTTTTCTATTATACCTTACCCTTCATCTCAATGTAATTCTAACTTAGTTTCGTTATTAAGGGTTTCGGCTTTCATTATGTCATTCATATCCCGCTCGTCTTGATTGATTATAAACATGCATTAGTGTATTACAAGCACCTTACAATGTCTTAATTATGTTGTGATTACATCACAATTCATTGCTATTAATCCCTCTTTCATTCTAAACTTGGAACTCTTCTTCTCTATCTTCTTCCTTGTTCTGGCGCCGCGGCGCCACTAATTGGTCTGTGACTCGCGCTGCGGCGCGAGTTAGCAGTGTGTCATCCTCCGGCCTCGCGCTGCGGCGCGGCCAAGAAGGCTTAGAGTCGCGCCGCGGCGCGGACTCTGGTACTCAGAAAATTTGTAGTTTTTGAAAATTTTGCTAACTTCCCGGACGCATAACTTCTTCGTTTTAACTCCGAATTGGTCCGTTCAAAAGCCTACGGTTCACAAATTTCATAATCTATGCATTCATGCAAGAATTTTATCTATTTGACTTCATTTGCTAAAATTTGACCTATTAGTCCATTTTAACGAAAACGATAAACGTTCGTGAACGTTCAACGCTCATTTCTTCGTTCTAAGTCGGAATCCGGTCATTTTCGAGTCCGCAACTCTATAATGACTACAATGACTTGTCTCCATTGAAAACCAACGTTTTCGAATTCCAATACAAAATATGACTTCTATTCCGAGACTTTCACGAATTCGACGTTAATCGTCTAATCGTGCAAAGTTCGTCAATTCAACCATACTAAGTGTTCTAAGTGGATTTTAACCAACATATCATCATTTCAAGTTATTTATTATACCAACTTATAATCAAAGTAGGTTTTGACTTATTTCCATAAGTCATTGACTTTCTCAACTTATGAACTAGAAATCTTCATACTCATGACTTACCAATAATTTAAGTCCTTCAATCAATGTTCTCATGTTATAAACAACATACTAACATCATATGACAAATCCTTCATGATCTTAACAACTTATTAGGGTTCAAGTTGCTTATTCAACTTATTCGGCTTAAGTTCATTCCTTATAACTTATTACATGTTATCCTCAAGCAATCCCCCTTCTCTATCAATCCTATCATAGAAAAGATATAGATAAAAGAAAATGAGTCTTACCCTTGAAGACTTCTATTTGCTTTGGAAACTATCAAAGGTTGAAGTGGCTTATAAGTGCTTTAAGTAACTTATTCTCTCTACCAAATAAGTAGCTTATATGCTTGAGAGGAAAGTATTGGATGATAACAAAACAACCAACAAAAATGAAATGAACTTGGTATTTATAGGCCACCAAAGCTTGGGGCAAAATGGACAATAAACAATCCCACCTCCTCATTCCACCTCCTTACTATTCATAACTTAACCTTCAAGTCTTCTTGCTAGTCACTTCTTTTACTTGCTCACCACAACACTTGGTCATCACACTTAATCCTTGCCCATCAAGACTACCCACTTCCTCACTTGGTTTGACCCATGGGTCAAGGCTTTACCTTGGGCTTGGTTAATTAATCCAACTACTTTCCTATTGGGCTTGAGTTACAATAGATTAGACTTGTGATAATCATACACTTGGGCTTCTATCAATAAACTAGAAATCCCACAAGTCCATTATCTTAAATTCAATAACTTAACATACATATCCTACGTATAATTCTCGTATGCTATCTCGTATATTAATTCAAAATATACGATATCTCGTTCTTCGTACATAATAATACAATACGTCGTATTATACCTCCATTCCTTACTCCATATAATGTTTACACATTATACGATTACAACTTCATTCTTTTACCGCTTAATAATCTAACTATCTCAAATTAGGTACGCATGCGAAATATTTCATTTTCCATACTTAGATTATTATTACATAATCGATATCATCTCGATATTATAACATTACGTATTTCTCGGAAGTTCAAAAATAATTCCCGAGCAGAAATTGATGAATAGTGTTTTTCAGAAAATTTTTCAGAAAACTTTTATTTTCGTTTTAGAAATTCAACCACTTTAATTCTCCCACGTAGTTAAAATACTACTACTTTACGACGTTTCTAGGTTATAGAACGACATCCATCTTCTCAACACACAATAATAATAAATAATATTATTTTATTCATTATTAAAAGAAATTACAAAATGTTCAATTTTCTGGGGCGTTACAGAAGTTGGGACAAGTTCTTACCATTGGGGGAGTTTTCCTACAACAATAGTTATCAAGCAACTATTGGCATGGCTCCATTCGAAGCGTTGTATGGAAGAAAGTGTCGTTCTCCAGTATGCTGGGATAAGGTGGGTGAAGCAACGTTGTTGGGACCAGAGTTGGTACGTACGACTACGAAAAAGATTCAAACAATCTGACAATGTATAAAAACCTCACAAGAACGACAAAAGAGTTATGCTGATCTTCATCGAAAGGACGTGGAATTCGATATTGGAGATCATGTGTTGTTTCGTGTTGCTCCATGGAAAGGAGTTACGAGATTTGGAAACAGAGGAAAGCTCATTCCTCGATTCATTGGCCCATTTTTAATCCCCGATCGAGTAGGGACTGTATCCTATAGACTTGCTTTACCGTCAAGTATGTCTCGTGTTCATAACGTTTTTCATATATTCATGTTACGTAAATATGTGAAAGACCCGAACCACATTATTGAGTTAGAACTAGACGAAATAGCGGAAGATTTAACGTATGAAGTGGTTCTTGTTCAAATCTTGGATAAGAAGGAACATATTCTACGCTCCAAGGTTATACCTCATGTTAAAGTTTTATTGAGGAACCACGATGTTGAGGAGATGACCTAGGAGTTAGAATCTGAAATGAAATCAGGGTATCATTACCTCTTTGACATACCAGGTACGTACCCTAATTTTGAGGGCAAAATTTTATAAGAAGCGGAGATTGTAAGACCCCAACTTTTATGAATAAAAATGAATTTTCTATAAATATCATTTTTGAATATTATGGAATAAATTTGATATAATGTTATAATTGTGGATAATATTTATAACTTTTGCAAGGTACGTACATTGTTATATAATATTAGATTGGTCGGGGAATATTCATTTTAACAAGGAATATTCGTACGACGTCACAATCATTGGTGGACCCCACAATAGAATTATTATCGGATTGAGAAAACGACAAAAATATTTTATTGAAAATAACAGCGAAAGTTTTATCATTAATACTGTTGAACTACTCGGTAGTAAAAGTACAATAATACGCGTGATTGCATAGTAGCACACGGTATTGATTATTGATGCTTACGTGAGAAGTCATTTAGTTTTATTCAATTATTGTCGATATTTTATATATTATTAAATCAATAATTGAGATGACAGAGTTATTAATATTATTATTTGCAATATTAATGATATCTAGAAGTTCTGCTAAGGAGAGGTTTGGTCACCTAATTGCACGCCAATAAGGAGAAATCCTTATTGGAAAGCCCCCTCTTTCCTGGGAATGATCTGGTCGATTAATAATGTGAATAATAATAATGATGATGAAGTTTTGTTTTATTAGTATTATTAATGTAATAAAAAAGAAAAGCTTTTTATATAAAACAGAATACTTTTATAAAGTTATTCGTTTTATTAGGCTAATAGTAAAATCTTATTATATAAAACAGAATACTTTTATAAACTTATCTATTTTATTAGACAATTGTTAGAATATATTATATTATGCATAGTGTTTGCATAGTGCCTGCATAGTGTTTGCGTAGTAAAATCTTTTATAAAGTTATCCGTTTAATTAGATTATAAATAACATATATTATATTTTATTGTAAACCAATCTGGACCGTCTGTTTAAAGTAAATTGATCTGGACCGTTCATGGATTGGTTACTATTCAGTCCAATCTTCTATAAATAGAAGCTCATTCTTTTATTATTTCTTACGAATTCACTGAAGCTCTAGAGAGAGAAACTGTAGAGAGAATTTTTCTTCTATAATCTTAAGCGTATTTCTTTAGCGTTTAAGAAAGCTTTGAACATAGTGCAAGTTTCTTCAAGTATATCCCCGCCCTACCGTCTGAGTACTCTTCTTTATAAGGTAAGGTGTATTTTTTTTATATTCATTAAGAGAACTTCTGTTATTCCATTCTTTATTATTCTGTTGGAATAACATGTATACGCGGTCTACCCTATACTTGGTGATTTCTGTTGACATTCCATTCTTTATAATTCTGTTAGAACATCCTTTCTGTGCGTTTTACGCCAAACCTGGTTCCGTCTTTATTATTCTGTTGGAATATCCTGTCTGTGCGTTTTACGCCAGACCTGGTTCCGTCTTTATTATTCTGTTGGAATATCCTATCGGTGTGAATTTCGCTTGACCTGGTTCCGTTATTTACTATTCTATTACAATAACATGTCTATGCGAAGTACCGCATGCATGGTGATTTCTGTTGTTATTCCATTCTTTATTATTCTTTTGGAATATCCTGTCGGTGCGTATTACGCCTGACCTAGTTACGTTATTTATTATTCTGTTGGAATAACCTGCCTATGCGAAGTACCGCATGCATGGTGATTTCTTTTGTTATTCAATTCTTTATTATACTCGTTTGGTTAAAGTTTTGACTTCTATACTCCATGAAATTGGTGGAATATCCTTGATATTTGCGCTTCATCTAGTATCTTTTCATGAAAATATTCTTCTGAGCATTCTTGAATTTTACTCTACAAAGAAGTATCATGTTGACAATTTGGACTTTATTAGTTCCTGGATAAATTAATTCTTAAACTTGTTTTATTGAATTCTTATATCATTGTCATCATCCTCATGTTTATATTTTATTGAAAGTTATCTGTAGCATGTAGTACATAGATGGACTTGGTATGATTATGACTAGGGATTATTCTGTATAATCATGACCACAATGTTACAAATGACGTGGTAAATGTCCTCATTGGCCCGTAGTGCGTTGATGGACAGTTGTTGGCATGATCATGACCATTGATGGATACATGAATATCCTTGTCCTGTAGTGCATGGATAATTTGTGGTTGTGATACTAATGAATATCCTTGGCCGTAGTGCAGGGATGATGTGGATTATTTATTAAGCTGAGTCCTAGCGATAAAAGTGATGAAAAACCTTTTAAATCCTAAAAGATAGTAGATTTTATTCTCTACTTGACTCTTTTAATAGATTGCATGTTCCGCTGCAGTTAAACTTGATGCCTATTGTATTTTATCAGTTTAACATTGTTGAAGACTAATGATAATTTATTATGCATTATCTTAGTCATAATATTTCTTACTGGGCTAGTTGAGCTCACCCTTTCTTTCACTGTTCTCTTCAGGAAATGAGAACATAGCCGGGACTAGTCGGGGAACGGAGTAATGGTCGAGATGGTGTCTTAGTAGTCCTCACTATTCTTTTAAATAGTGTGATAATAAATGTAATGAGTACTAAATTGAGTGTGGATATTGTCTAGATGACAATATTTGTATTAAAACTCACAGCATGTATTTTGTCGTATTTTACACGACTTTTGTATAATAAAGTTGAATTTAAATTTAGTACCATGTCTTTGGCGACTCAAGATGGGTGATGTATACCTATTTTGGGAGTGTCACACAGAGTCTTAATAAATCTTCAAGAGTTTGAATAGTCCTCTCTAGTTTTCCCTCCATTTGAGGATAATATGCCGAACTAAATCGTAAATCTGTGCCCATACCTTTTTGCAAACTAACCCAAAATCATGAAGTGAATCTTGGGTCTCGATCAGAAACTATGGATACTGGCATACCATGTAATCTTACAACCTCGTTTATGTACATACGAGAAAGACGTTCAAGTGTATAAGTTTCTCGTATAGGTAAGAAATGAAAAGACTTGGTCAATCTATCAACAATGACCCAAATTGCATATATACCCTGAGAAACCGTGGGAAGACCAGTAACGAAATCCATGACAATGTGCTCCCACTTCCATTTTGGAATTTCAAGTGGTTGCAATGGACCTTTTGGTACTTGATGATCCGCCTTAACTCGTTGACACGTTAGACACCTTGAGATAAACAACGCTATCTCTCTCTTCATATTTCCCACCAAAATGTATGTCGAAGATCATGATACATTTTAGTACTCCCAGGGTGGATTGCAAATGGTGTGTTGTGCACCTCCATTATAATTTTATTGTTTAACTCAGGGTCGTTAGGAAAACAAAGTCTGGAGTTGACTCGAAGTATTCCTTCTTCATCGATTCTTGCTTCCGGCGTAGCACCTTCTTGTACTTTCTTCCTCATATGCATCAGCTCCAGGTCTGTAGCTTGAGCAACTTTAACTTTATCGATTAAAGTCTGTTCCACTCGTATATTCGACATCATCACTTGGGTCACTGGAGTCTTTATCTCTATCTCCATCCTTTGTAAGTCATACAGAATGAGCCTTTGCGTTGACATTATCGCATTCGTACCCGCATATGATCTTCTACTCAATGCGTCAACTACCACGTTCGCTTTTCTAGGATTTTATTGGATGGTATGATCATAATCTTTCAACAGTTCAAGCCAACGTCGCTGTCGCATGTTTAGTTCCTTTTGAGTGAAGAAATATTTGAGGCTTTTATGATCCATAAAGATCTCCACTTTCTCCCCATACAAGTAATGCCTCCAAATTTTAAGTGCGAAGACAACAACTGCCAACTCTAGATCATGAGTAGGATAATTCCTCTCATATTCTTTGAGTTGTTGCGAGAGGCATAGGCTATGACTTTCCCATGTTGTATGAAAAACACATCCTAACCCTTTGCCTGAAGCATCATTGTAGATGACAAATCCCTCCGAGCCAGATGGTATTGTCAGAACAGGTGCTGAAATAGGCCTCCTCTTGAGTTCTTGAAAACACTTCTCGCATTCCTCACTCCAACCGAATTTTGTATATTTCCAAGTCAGCTGAGTTAAGGGAGTAGAGATTCGAGAAAACCCTTCCACGAATCTCCGATAATAACTAGCTAAGCCGAGAAAGCTACGTACTTCGGTCACTAATTTAAGTTGTTCCCAGCTTTGAATGGCTTAAATCTTTGCCGGGTCAACAGATATTCCATGACTTGATACCACGTGCCCAAGGAATACTACTTCTTCAAGCCAGAACTCGTATTTTTCAACTTTGCATAAAGCTTATATTCACGAAGCTTTTGGATTATCAGCCTCAAGTGTTGCTCATGATCTTCATGACTTTTGGAATAAATAAGATGTCATCAATAAGGACGACCACAAAGTGATCCAAATATTCCTTGAATACTTAGTTCATCATATCCATGAAGGAAGCAGGAGCATTAGTCAATCCAAAAGACATAACTAGGAATTCATAATGCCTGTAGCGAGTTCTGAAAGCCATGTTTGGAATGTCATCGGTTCTAATCTTCAATTGGTGATATCAGGAATGAAGATCAATCTTTGAAAAGAATTTGGCACCTTGCAACTGGTCAAACAGGTCATCAATACGTGGAAATGGGTACCTATTTTTGATGGTGACATGATTCAACAATCGATAATCAATACAAAGTCGCATACTCCCATCTTTCTTCTTCACGAATAGATAGGAGCACCCCAAGGAGAAGTACTAGGATGAATGAAACCGATGTCTAACAATTCATGCAGTTGGGTCTTTAACTCCTAAAGTTAAATAGGAGCCATTCGATAAGGGGCTTTGGAAATAGGTTTTGTACCAGGTTCAAGGTCAATACAAAATTCAATTTAACGCTCTGGGGTAGGCCAGGAAGTTCTTCAAGGAATACGTCAGGAAATTCATTAACAATAGAAATATCATTCAAAACAGACGTATTTTTGTATAGATCCGTGACATGAGCTAAGAAAGCTTGACATTCGTTTTTCAATAAACAAATAGCTTTATGGCTTGAGATGACAGTGATTGATTTTAATGGTTTGGTTGCTTGAATACGCATTATAGGTTGATTAGGAATATGAAAGCTAACAACCTTATGAAAACAATCAATTTTTACATGATGAGTGGTTAACCAATCAATCCCTAGAATTACGTCAAATGCAAGTATTTTCAATGAAATAAGATCAACATGTAATGCGAGGGTACCGATTTGAACCAAACAAGACTTATAAACAGTGGATGAAATGAAGGTTTCTACCAACGGAGTTTGAACAGATAAGTTAAAGTCCAATTTCTCCGAAGTCAAATTTAAATGTTGAGCGCAAGTAGGAGAAATAAAGGAATGGGTATAACCGGTATCAAATAAGGTATATACTTCGCTAGAGTTTATGATAAGTTTAACCATGATGACCTCATCCGGGTTCCTTGCTTTCTAGGAGGTCAAAACAAACGCTCTCCTTTGCACTATTGGCTTTAACTTTTCTGGGGCGTCCTTTAGTGCCCCCATCTTAGCTTAGCTTATCTTCGGTGAACAACAAAATTGGGCTAGGTGACCTTCTCTTCCACAATTATAACATGCTTTGGACGACATCGCACAGTTTGGACTGATGTATCCCTCCCCTCCGCATTTAAAGCATATGATAGGTGGTCGTTCTCCTTTCTTAACAACAGGTGCTGATGCTGACGTCTTTCCATCATTGTTGAATCTCCTCTTCTTGAAATGTCCATTCTTATTTCTTTGGCCATGATTACCACCGAAGTGGTTACCATTTCTGTCATATTTATTCCCTCCACGCTTATTGTCACCGCTTCGATGAATATTATCACTGGTATTATCATTTTTCCGGCTGCTCTCTTTTGGTTCGGTTGACTCATTATCGCGCTCCAATAACTGAGCCATATTAACAACATCTGAATACAAACACAGTTTATGAGAGATAAGATATTGCCGTATCTCGTGTTTCAAACCTCTTAGAAACATTCGCGTCATTCTCTCCTCATTATCAACCAAATGAGACGCAAACCGGGATAGCTCGACAAACTTGGCTTCTTACTGGGACACGGTCATGTTGTTTTGCTCCAGTTTAATGAACTCTACCTCTTTCATGTGACGAATACTTTTGGTAAAGTATTTGTCGTTGAACAATTCTTGAAACTTTTCCCAAGACATCTTCAGTGCGGCAGGTTGAGTACACTTTACAGATTCCCACCAGTAATCTGCTTCTGCCCGTAACATGAAGGTGGCAAAGGGAATCTTTTGCTCCTCGGAGCAACCCAAGACCTCAAATATCTTGTTGATCTGTTTTATCAACGTCTCCGCCTTAAGTGGTTTTGGCTCTCCAAAAAACTCCGGTGGTCCCAACTTCTTGAACTGTTTGGCGGTGACCGTCCGAGAGTTGCTAGAGTTTCCACCTGCATTTTGGACAAGAGCCGCTCTCGCCTGATGTTTCATGAATTGCATGAAGCCTCGGAACATTCCATCGTTCATCATTTGGTCAGTGTTGTTGTTTGCCTAAGGATTATCGCCTTCCTAATGCACATTATCGTGATTATTGATTTGTGGAGACTCAACAGTCTCCTGTGCTCCATTGATGTTCACAACATTCTCGGATGCCATTTTCAAAGACTGCAATAAAACAAGGATTAATTAACACATCACATATTATCCCTATACTCTGACAAACCAATTAAATATCAAATAAACTTAGGTAGTTCTTGTCTCACATCTTAGTTAGGGATCATATCCCTAGGCTTTGATACCAACTGTGACGCCCCCAAAATAGGTATACATCACCTATTCTGAGTCGCCAAATACATGGTACAGAATGCAAATACGATCTTTAATATAAAACAAGAAAGTTGTGAGTTTTCATACAAATATTGTCTTCTAGACAATATCCACTCTCAGAATAAGTCCTCATTACATTTATTGTCACACTATTTAACACAATAGTGAGGACTACTAATACTATTATCTGGACTGTCACTCCGGTCCCTACTAGTCCCGGCTACGTTCTCATTTCCTGAAGAGAACAGTGAAAGAAAGGGTGAGCTCAACTAGCCCAGTAAGAAATATTATGACTAAGATAATGCATAATAAATTATCATTAGTCTTCAACAATGTTAAACTGATAAAATACAATAGGCATCAAGTTTAACTGCAGCGGAACATGCAATCTATTAAAAGAGTCAAGTAGAGAATAAAATCTACTATCTTTTAGGATTTAAAAGGTTTTTTTATCACTTTTATCGCTAGGACTCAGCTTAATAAATAATCCACATCATCCCTGCACTACGGCCAATGATATTCATTAGTATCACAACCACAAATTATCCATGCACTACAGGACAAAGATATTCATGTATCCATCAATGGTCATGATCATGCCAACAACTGTCCATCAACGCACTACGGGCCAATGAGGACATTTACCACATCATTTGTAACATTACGGTCATGATTATACCGAATAATCCCTAGTCATAATCATACCAAGTCCATCTATGTACTACATGCCACAGATGACTTTCAATAAAATATAAACATGAGGATGATGACAATGATATAAGAATTCAATAAAACAAGTTTAAGAATTAATTTATCCAGGAACTAATAAAGTCCAAATTGTCAACATGATACTTCTTTGTAGAGTAAAATTCAAGAATGCTCAGAAGAATATTTTCATGAAAAGATACTAGATGAAGCGCAAATATCAAAGATATTCCACTAATTTCATGGAGTATAGAAGTCAAAACTTTAACCAAACGAGTATAATAAAGAATGGAATAACAAAAGAAATCACCATGCATGCGGTACTTCGCATAAACAGTTTATTCCAATAGAATAATAAATAACGGAACCAGGTCTGGCGTAATACGCGCTGACAGGATATTCCAACAGAATAATAAAGAATGGAATAATAACAGAAATTACCATGCATGCGGTACTTCGTATAGACAGGTTATTCCAACAGAATAATAAATAACGAAATCAGGTCCGGCGTAAAACACACAGATAAGATATTCTAATAGAATAATAAAGACGAAACTAGGTCTGGCGTAAAATGCATAGACATGATATTCCAACAGAATAATAAAGACGGAACCAGGTCCGGAGTAAAACGCTAAGATAGGATGTTCCAACAGAATAATAAAGAATGGAATAACAACAGAAATTACCAAGTATAGGGTAGACCGCGTATACATGTTATTCCAACAAAATAATAATGAATGGAATAACAGAAGTTCTCTTCATGAATATAATAAAAAATTATACCCCTTACCTTATAAAAAACAGTACTCCGATGGTAGGGCGGGGATATACTTGAAGAAACTTGCAC
This sequence comes from Panax japonicus, assembly GCA_020205505.1. Lineage (NCBI taxonomy): Eukaryota > Viridiplantae > Streptophyta > Magnoliopsida > Apiales > Araliaceae > Panax > Panax japonicus. The sequence goes on from CM035092.1 coordinate 39,348,336, forward strand.
TACGCTCAAAGCTTTCTTAAACGCTAAAGAAATATGCTGAAGATTATAGAAGAATAATTCTCTCTACAGTTTCTCTCTCTAGAGTTTCAGTGAATTCGTAAGAAATAATGAAGGAATGAGCTTCTATTTATACAAGAATGGACTGAATAGTAACCAATCCATGAACGCTCTAGATCGATTTACTTTAAACGAACGATCCAGATTGGTTTACAATAAAATTTAATATATTCTATTTATAATCTAATAAAACAAATAACTTTTAAAAAGATTTTACTATGCAAACACTATGCATAATAAAATATAATATAATCTAATTATTGTCTAATAAAATAAATAACTTTATAAAAGTATTTTGTTTTATAAAAAAGATTTTACTATTAGCCTAATAAAATGAATAACTTTATAAAAATATTCTGTTTTATATAAAAAACTTTTCTGTTTTATAACATTAATAATAATAATAATAAAACAAAACTTCATCATCATTATTATTATTCACACTATTAATCGACTAGGTCGTTCCCAGGAAAGAGGAGGCTTTCCAATAAGGATTTCTCCCTTTTGGCGCGTAATTCGGCGACCAAACCTCTCATTGACAGAACTTCTAGACATCGTTAATATTATAAATAATAATATTAATAACTCTTTCATCTCAATTATTGATTTAATAATATATAAAATATTGACAATAATTGATTAAAACTGAATGACTTCTCATGTAAGCATCAATAATCAAAACCGTGTGCTACTATGCAACCACGCATATTACTGTATTTTTACTACCGAGTAGTTCAACAGTATTAACGATAAAACTTCCGCCGTTATTTTCAATAAAATATTTTTGTCATCTTCTCAATCTGACAATAATTATGTTGTGGGGTCCACTAATGATTGTGCCATCGTACAAATATTCGATGTTAAAACGAATATTCCCCGACCAATCGAATATTATATAACAACTTGCGTACTTTGCAAAATTTATAAATATTATCCACAGCTATAACATTATATCAAATTTATTCCATAATATTTAAAAAATGATATTTATAGAAAATTTATTTTTATTGATAAAAGTAGGGGTCTTACAACGACCACCAATTTTATGCTTCAAATGCGGAGGGGATGGAAATATCAGTCCAAACTGCGTGATGCAATCCAAAACATGTTATAATTGTGGAAAAGAAGGTCACCTAGCCTGATTTTATCATGCACCAAAATCAAGTCCAGCTGGGACGGTGGCACCAAAGGCAGATATGGACAAAACAAAGTCGGTGGTTTCAGGAAGAGCATTTTTTGTGACTTCTCAAAAAGCGAGTGACCCGAAAGAAGTTAGCACGTGTTAGTTAATTATAAATTCATGCGTAGTCTATACCTTATTAGATACCGGTTCTACCCATTCTTTTATCTCTCTTGCTTGCGCTCAATGCTAAAATTTAACTCTAGAGAATTTAGACTTTGACTTATCGATTGAAACTTTGTTAGAAAAAACCTTCATTCCATGTGTTCTCGAAGACTTCCTAGCCTACCCCTAGAGCGTGAAGTCGAATTTTGTATTAACCCCAGTACAAAACCCATTTCTAAAGCCCTTCAATATTTCTTCACCCAGAACGAACGTATTATGCTCCAAAGACGTTGGCTCGAGCTATTGAAGATTACGATTGTACCATTCAATATCATCGTGGAAGAGCGAACGTGGTAGCTGACACGTTAAATAGAAGATCATATGCGTTTACGAGTGCGATATGGTTAACACAAAGACCCATTTTTGTATAACTTATAAATGATGAAGATAGAGTTAAAGACTCTAGGGACCCACATTAAGATAACAAATATACGAGTAGAATCGACTTTAATTAATAAAGTTAAAGTCGTGCAAGCTACATACTCAGAGCTGATGAATGTGAAGAAGAAGGTTCAAGAGGGCGTTATTCTAGAAGCAAGAATCGATAAAGTGAGGAAATCTCAACCCTCGATTTTATTGGCCCATTTGAAATACTTGATCGAGTAGGAACTATGACCTATAGACTCTTTTTACCGTCAAGTATGTCGCGTGTTCATAATGTTTTTCACGTATCGATGTTACGTAAATATGTGGATGACCCGAAACACGTTATTAAATTAGAACTAGATGAGATAACAGAAGATTTAACGTATGAGGAGATACGTGTTAAAATCTTGGATAAGAAGGATCGTATTCAACACTCAAAGGTTATACCTCAAGAGTTAGAATCTGAAATGAAGTCAAGGTATTTTCATCTCTTCGGCATACCAGGTACGTACATAAATTTTTAGGGCGAAATTTCATAAGGAGGGGAGATTGTGAGACCCCAAATTTTATGAATAAAGATTTAAATTTCTCAAAATATTTTTTTTAATATTATGGTGTGGATTTGATATAATGTTATAGTTGTGGGTAATATTTCTAAATTTTGCAAAGTATGCAAGTTATTATATAATATTCGATTGGTCGGGGAATATTCATTTTAACAGGGAATATTCGTACGACGGCACATTCATTGGTGGAACCCACAACGGAAGTATTGTCGTAGTAAGAAAATGACATAATTATCTTTTTATAAAAATAACGGTGAAAATGTTGCCTTTAAAACTGTTGAACTACCTGATAGTAAAAGTACAATAATACGCGTGATTGCATAATAGCACACAGTATTGATTATTGATGCTTACGTGAAAAGTCACTCAATTATATTCAATTATTGCTACAGTTATTGCTGCATCATATCTCTCATATTATTGATTCAGTTATTGTCACAATATCATCTGTATAATATGATATAATATTAAATCAATAATTGAGACGACAAAAGTATTCATATTATTATTTGCAATATTTACAATGTCTAGAAGTTCTGTCAAGAAGATGTTTTGTCACCTAATTGCGCGCCAATAGGGAGAAATTCTTATTGGAAAGCCCCCTCTTTCCTGGGAACGACCTGGTTGTTAAATATTGTGAATTATAATATTAATGATGAATAAGTTCGTGTTGATTAAAGATGAAGTTTATAGTTCCATTGTATGGGAATTATTAGTGTTAGTGGAAATTAGCATTTATTTCGATAATAATTGATGTCTAGAAGTTATAGGGTAATTAATCGGATAAATGAGCAATTAATTTCTATTAATTCACATGCATATAACTATTAGTTCACATGTGTGTATTATTGATTCACATTCATGTACTATTAGGGGAGTTGATGCAAGATTGATAATACTTGCATGACTAAGTTAAAAATGGAGGTATAGATGGAGGTACTATACTGTAATTCGTATTTTCATATGTCTATAACTATTGATTCACATGATTTACTATTAATTCACATGATTTACTATTAGGGGAAATGGTGCAAGTTTGATAATACTTGCATGACTAAAAATTAAAAATGAAGGAAAAGTGGAAGGTATTATATTGTACCATTTCGATCCCCAAAACGTGCAATTATCAAAACTATATTTTCCTATAAATAGAAGCTCATTCTTCCTTCATTTCTCACCAATTCACTAAGATTCACAAGAGTAATTATTATAGAGAGAAATTATATAGAGAAAGAAGAAGAGAAATCTGCTACCTCACTATTCCAGTATCAGGTTTCTTTTAAGGTAAGGGGTATTATTCTTACGTATTCATGAAGAGAGTTATTTTCTTTCAATACTTGTAAGGGTTGTTATTTCATTCTTTATTATTATGTTGGAATAACCTGTCTATGCGAAGTACCGCATACATGGTGAAATTCTTCTGTTATTCCATTCTTTATTATTCTGCTGTAATAACATGTCTGTGCTGTCTATCGCATGCCTGGTGAAGTTGGTATTCCATTCTTTATTATTCTACTGGAATAACCTGTCTGTGCGGTCTATTGCATGCCTGGTGAATTATGTTGTTATTCCATTCTTTATTATTATGTTGGAATAACCTGTCTATGCGAAGTACCGCATACATGATGAAATTCTTTTTTTATTCCATTCTTTATTATTCTGTTGGAATAACCTGTCTGTGCGGTCTATCACATGCCTGGTGAATTCTGTTGTTATTCCATTCTTTATTATTCTGTTGGAATATTCTGTCTGTGCGGATTACGCATGACCCTGGTTCCATTCTTTATTATTCTATTGGAATATCCTGTCTGTGCGGATTACGTATGACCTGGTTTCATTCTTTATTATTTTGTTGGAATATCTTATCTGTGCGGATTACGCATGACCTGGTTCCGTTCTTAATTATTCTATTGGATTAACCTATCTGTTCGATCTATCGAATGCCTGGTGAATTCTTCTGTTATTCCATTCTTTATTATTCTGTTGGAATAACCGGTCTATGTGGATTACCGCATGCATGGTGAATGATCCTTCATATTATTCCTTATTAAATTGTGGAAATGATCTGTCTACGTGGATTACCGCATGGCAGGTGAAAATCCATTTGCAGTTTCGTATATTTTATTATACTCGTTTGAGATATCATTTCTTTTGTACTCGACATGAAATATCATTTTCTTTGGTGTTTTCTTTTACGAGTTACTATTCATGGGTTACTATTGACCCAATTACTATTCACTCTAGTATTATTCACTCGGGTATTCGGTGCACTTTTCATGCCAGAGTACTATTCATGAGTTACTATTCATAGGTTACTATATATTCACCCAGTTACTATTCACCCAAATATTATTCACTCGGGTATTTGGAGTACTTTTCATGTCGGGGTACTATTCATGAGGTACTATTCCCGAAGTACTATTCATAGGTAATATTCACAGGGTACTATTTAACCAAAAAATATATTATTTTCTGTCCAAATTATTTTTGGTACATGAATATTATTCTTGAATTTTACTCTACAAAGCAGTATCATGTTGACAATTTGAACATTATTGAATTCTAGATAAATTAAATTATAAATCTTTAAAATTTATCCTTGAACTTGTTTTATTGAATTATTATGTCATTGTCATCATCCCCATGCTTATATTGTAGTGAACGTCATCTTTGGCTTACGTGCATAGATGGACTTGGTATGATTATGACAAGGGATTATTTGGTATAATCATGACCGTAATGTGACGAATGATATGGTGAAAGTCTTCATTAGCCTGTAGTTCATTGATAGACAGTTGTGGGTATGATTATGACCAGGGATTATTCGGTATAATCATGACCATTGATGATTACATGAATATCCTTGATCGTGGTGCAAGGATGATTCGATTTTATTTATTAAGCTAAGTCTCAACGATAAAGTGGATGAAAAACTTTTTAAATCATAGAAGATAGTAGATTTTATGCTCTACTTGACTCTTCTAATGGGTTGCTTATTTCCGGTGCAGTTGTTGATCTAAAACTTGTTGTCTATTGTATTGTATCAGTTGTCATATTGTTAAAGGCTAAGGATAATTTATTCTGTATTATCTTAGTCATAATATTTCTTACTGGGCTAGTTGAGCTCACCCTTTCTTTTATTGTTCTCTTCAGGAAATGAGAATATAACTGGGACGAGTCAGGGAATGGAGTGATGGTCCAGGATAAATGTCTTTAGTAGTCCTCACTATTCTACGGAATAATGTGATAATAATTGTAATGAGGACACCATTGAGTGTGGATATTGTCTAGATGACAATATTCTTGTTTAAACTCTCACCTATGTTTTTTCGTATTTTACACGATTGTTGTATAATTAAGTTGTATTTGAATTTATGTACCATGTATCTGGCGACTCAAGATGGGTGATGTATACCTATTTTGGGGGCGTCACAGGTGTCATTCCTATCAACATTTTAAATGCATATGTGTTGTTCGATTCTGGTGCTACTTGTTCCTTTGTGTCTAATACTTTTTCTAAAAACCTGAATACACCATGTGAAAATTTAGACAAACCGTTCTGTGTAGAAATTGCAAACAATGAAAAGATTTCGGTTAAGACCATATATAGGAATTGTAGTGTGGAGATAAAGGGATACAATTTTTTGGTAGATCTTATTCCAATTTAGTTGGGAGAATTTGATGGAACTTAGGAATGGATTGGTTAGTTAACCATAATGCGATGATCTATTTTCATCAAAAATGTATAAACCTTTTGACTGCATCGAAGTTAAAGGTAGTGTTCAATGAAGGTTGTTCACCTAAGCAATCTAGATGTCTGACCATTACTCAGGCAGAAAGGTTACTTAGAAAAGGTTATTTAGGATATTTGACCTATATAGTTGATACTTGATAAGAAGGAGTAAAACTAGATCAAATACCTATAATTAAGGATTTTCCCAAAGTATTTCTAGATGACTTACCAGGTTTACCACCAGATAGGGAAATTGAGTTTGTTATTGATCTTGCACCGGGAACGACACCGGTTTCTAAGGCACCATATAGATGGCACCTGTAGCACTGAAAGAGTTAGTAGTACAACTACATGAACTCTTAGATAAAAAGTACATACAACCTAGTGTTTCACCTTTGGGAGTACATGTATTGTTTGTAAAGAAGAAGGATGGAACCATGAGGTTATGTATAGACTATAGAGAATTAAATAAATTAACCATTACGAATAAATATCCTTTACCAAGAATTGATGATTTGTTTGACCAATTAAAGGGGTCAAACACTTTTCAAAGATTGACCTTAGGATAGGTTATCATCAATTAAAAGTAAGAAAGGAAGACGTGCCGAAGATATCGTTTTGGACACGCTATGGACATTATGACTTTCTTGTAATGTCTTTTGGGTTGACAAATGCAGCGGTAGCATTTATGGACTTGATGAATCGAGTGTTTAAACCATGCTTAGACAAATTTATTATAGTGTTTATCGACGATGTTCTGGTATACTCGAAAACACGGGAAGAGCATGTTGAACACTTAGGAGTCATTTTGGAGATATTACGAAAGGAACAACTTTATGCAAAGTTCTCCAAGTGTGAATTCTGGTTAAATAGAGTTCAATTTTTAGGTCATGTAATTGCGAAAAATGGATTATCAGTAGATTCAACTAAGATCAAAATGATTGTGAATTGGGAACAACCACTAACTCCAACAGAAGTAAGATGTTTTCTCGGTTTAGGGGATTATTATCAACGGTTTATAAAATATTTTTCAAAAATAGAAACCCCATTAACCAATTTAACTTGAGAGACGGTGAAATACGTCTAGACAGATAAATATGAAGAAAGCTTCCAAGAGTTGAAGAAGCGACTTAGCATGGCTCCAGTGTTGTCCTTACCAGATGATACATGAGGCCTTGTAGTATTTAGTAATGTGTCACACAGAGGTTTAGGGTGTGTGTTGATACAACATGGGAAAGTGATCGCTTATGAATCACGACAACTCAAAGATTATGAGAAGAGGTATCCTACTCATGACCTAGAGTTAGCCGCGGTAGTTGTTGCTCTAAAAATTTGGTGGCATTACTTGTATGGGAAGAAGTGCGAGATATATACAGATCATAAAAGTCTGAAATATTTTTCCATAAAAGGAACTGAACTTAAGACAAAGAAGATGGTTAAAACTGATAAAAGATTTTGATTGTGAACTCTTATATCATCCTGGTAAAGCTAATGTCGTAGCTAATGCGTTAAGTAGAAATAATTAAGAAAATTTGAACGTAATAACCACCAATGATAGGTTAATAAAAGATTTTGAAAAACTAGAAATTGAGGTGGGATGTCCAACTACCTCTACCCAAAATTTATTCATTCTAGAGGAAGTTTCGTCTCTGCTTGATAAAATCAAAGAGATGTAAGAAAAGGATGAAGATTGTCAAAAATGTAAGTCTAATATAACTCATGTTAAGAATAACAAATTCAGAATAGACAAAGATGGAATAATAAGATATGAAGATAGAATTTGGGTTTCTTTAAACCAAGCCTTAAAAGTTCAAATCTTAAACGAAGCACATAGTTCTAAATTTTTCATACATCCTGGCAGTACTAAAATGTACAAAGACTTAAGTCGACATTTTCTGTGGTCGAATATGAAAAGAGAAATAGCTGAATGGGTAAGCAAATGTCTCACGTGTCAAAGGGTTAAGGCTGAACATCAAAAGCCGAGCGGTTTACTTCAACCCTTACCAATTCCTGAGTGGAAGTGGGAACATATAATCATGGACTTTGTGGTAGGTCTTCCAGCTACACAGAAGGGCCACAATGCCATTTGGGTAATAGTTGACCATCTAACCAAGTCAACTTACTTCCTACCTATTAAAGTTACTTACAACTTAGACCAAGTTGCCAAACTATACATTAATGAAATCATCTCTAGGCATGGAGTACCTGTTTCTATAGTGTCAGATCGAGATCCACACTTTACTTCAAATTTATGAAAAAGCCTTCAATAACATTTAGGAACACAATTAAGATTGAGTACAACTTATCACCCTCAAACTGATGGGCAAAGTGAGAGAACCATTTAAGCATTAGAGGATATGTTAAGAACATGTATCATTGATTTCAAAGCAAGTTGGGAAGATCAATTACCTTAGGTAGAATTTGCCTACAACAACAGTTATCATTCTAGCATAGGTATGCCACCCTATGAAGCCTTATATGGGAGGAAATGTAGAACACCTTTGTGTTGAGATGAAGTCGGGGAAAGACAAATGCTAGGACCTGAAATAATCCAACAAACTACTAAAACCATCAGAATTATACGTGAACAATTACAAGCATCACAAAATCGATAGAGGAAATACGCTAATCTACATCGTCAATAACAAAATATTAGCGTAGGAAGCCACGTATTCTTGAAAGTATCTCCTTGGAAGGTCAAGATACATTTTGTCAAGAAAGGAAAATTGAGTCTGAGATTCATTGGACCTTTTAAAATTTTGAGGAGGATAGGTGAAGTTGCATATGAAATAGCACTAACTTCTAGGTTAAACCATATTCATAATGTGTTTTATGTGTCCATATTTCATATGTAGAAGAACCTGTGCAGATCATCGATCATAAAGAACAAGTCTTGAGAAACAAAGTGATAGCATCAGTCAAAGTGATCTGGAGGAATCAGAACGTGGAAGAGGCTACATGGGAGATCGAAGATAAAATGCGAGAAAACTATCCCCAACAGTTTACTTAACTTATACTGTAATTTCGAGGATGAAATTCTTATTAGTGGGGGTGAATGTGAAAACCCAGAACCCAAATAAGACTCGGATATGTAAATTCAGTTATATTAATAAAATCTATTCGTTCTGAAAGTGTTTCGGGTTAATATATACTCTATTTTACAAATTAGGTCAAATAAATTTTTGTCTAAAAATTAACATGCTTGACACCTCGCGCTTAAAATTTTTCTTCTGAAAATGAACTTTTAAAAATATTTGTTTTGACAAGCTATTTTGTCGAGCTTACATTAACAAAATGCTTTTTCGTGCTTGTTAGGATTTATGAAAAATCTAAGTTAGGAACCCTAGATTATAAACCCTAATCCTAATTTATAAACCTAAACCCTAATTAGCTAGACTAAACCCTAATTAGGTTAAACTAACACCTAATCACGATTACTAAACTTTAATTAGGTACTAATTAACATCATTAAGTAACCCTAATCATAAAAACCAAAACCCTAATCAAGATTAATGAGGATTAGGGCAAAATTAAGCTACTAATTTGGTCAACTAGCTCACAAGTAGGTTGGTAGTCATCCACACAAGTTTCAAGACATCACATGACATGCTTCCAAACTCCCCAGCACCACTATAGTCACAGATCAGATCTTTTAGGAGGCAAGTAGGTGGAAAAATGGCCAAAAAGCTAAATTAGAAAATTCTATAAAAGGAAACCCTAGCTCAGTGAAAACCCACAAAAATTATAAGCCTATACACTCATATAACCTGCCTATACAAGCCCTAGTGATAGCAATAACAGATTCAATAGCCAAAAATCAAAATTAAGCAAGAAAAGGTGTAAACCCTAATTTATAGCTAAATCTTTGATGCTATGATTAATTTGTTGTTTAGATGTTAAGATATATGTAATAACATGTTAGAAAGTATACTAAGTTGATAGAACACATTTTCATAACATCTAAATGCATCAAATTAGTGTTTAAAGCAATCTAGAAATTTTAGAAAAATATGTCTAACATTTGAATGTCAGAGCTTGTAGATTCGTGTATGTTAATTGTTACATATGTTAATTGTATGTTATTTGTAGTATGACATGAGGTCTTTAATTTGGAAAAGAAAACTGGTTCATTGAAATCATATATTGCAAGATATAGGTGGTCAAAAGTGGTTGACCGATCACAAAGTTCTGTTTTCTAGGTTACCCAGATAACTCAAGAACAGGTTGAACCGGCTACTTTGACCAACCTTTTAATCGCTTTCTGTTTTATGTTTTAATGATTTGTTGTAATAAATTAATTCCTTGGCATACATAATACATATATATGACACTCAATTGCTTAAACAATTTATAGGATTACTGAAATTAATGGTCGAAAGTCGTTGACCGAGCATGACCATATTTTCTTGGTTACCCAGAAAACTGATGAACATGAAGAACAACCTTTGGTTGTACTTTAACCAACATAGATCGAGACCTTAAAACCATACTTTGTCCAAATAAGTGTTACATACATGTACCTTGACATATAGACCACCTATTACAACAAACAAAACATAAATCTAACACACGGATTGAAAGATATAGAAGCTACAAAACCGTTGACCAACCATGGCCACTGTTCTGGGTTACCCAGAAACTCAAGAATAGCTCTGACAACGACTTTGAACCACTATAACTTCTTGTTATATGTAGGTTAAAGCATGAATTTGGTCTGATGTTGTACTACTGTATGAGTACTATAACATCCATACTTGTCCAAACCAAGAATCATCAACAAAAGCAAATTAGATCAAGGTCAAAGTGGTCCCTAGGCCATGACCGACTGAAACCCAGAAACTCAAAAACACCTATAGCGACACTTCCTGCCACTATAGGGCTTTAGTGATAGACAGTAAATGTTTCTAATAAATTAATAAATAAAAAAAATAGAAATAATTAATAAATAAATATAAATAAATATAAAAAAAGTTTTACAAATTATTTTAAGTTATTATATTTAAATTTTAATATTTTTACATAAATATAATAAATATTTTATTTTATTTGGATATTATTAATAATTAAGTTAATAATAAAGTAATTAGAATAATTACTTATAAATAATAAATAATTATTGACAAATAATAATAAATGGTATAAAAATCATAATAAATGATTATAAAATATTTAAAAATAATAAACAAGTTTTTTATAATATTCTAAGTAAATTTTATTTATTTAGAAATAGAAATAATTGATTTAAAAATTATTTAACGGATAAATAAATAGTTAAAAATTAATTATAAGCTTCCTGAAATTATTATAAAGGATATTTAAATTATATAAAAATATAATAAAGCTTATAAATAAAATTTAGTCGATTTATCAACTTATTTAATACTCGGTAAAATTTTGGAAACCGAAACCATTTCAAACTTAACCCGAACGTATATAGTTTATGTATTTAAGTATTTTTATCAATACTAATGTGTTAGATTTATATGAATGAACATCTTAGGTGTTTATTAACAAATCAAAGAACGTTGCTTGATTGATCTTAGATCATGCAAGTACTCTATCCTTAAATCTCTTATCAAGCAAGTTTCTTAACCATGATTACTTTTGTAAGTCTAATAAACCTAAATTATTCGTTAAAACAAGATGTTTATCATTAATTGATGTTGATATACCAAACCTAAACTTGAATTACCATTTATTGTAAAGTTATTGTTATAGCTTCAGCATAACTAAGAAAAGAATTATTTATTCATATGATATTGTTTATTGAGCATAAACGGTTGTGTTAAACCAAAATTCTTTGGTAAGACATCTTTGGTCAATTAAAATATTGACATTTAGTGCATGTGAGCACTAATAAGATGAGATGCATACTCCTAGGATATTGAATAGGTTGATCCCCTATCTCATATTTAAACAAAATTTCTAAGTCTTTGTGACTGACAGAAATAAAAAGTCCAAAAATGGTAGCAACAATAAGTTAAATTTTGAACTGTTATACTTCTTCAAATTATATATTGTTATAAAATATAGAACCTTCCAGGCATATCATGGCTCACCCTTGCAAATTATTCCCTTTGCAATATTAGATGGTAACCTTGGCACTTCTGGAGTTAATAAATGGAAGTGTCCCAACGTAGATTAGTTTATATTACTGTGTAGTTGAATGTATTACTTTGTAATAAGATATTTAGTAAGAAGAATCATGTAATCGAACCTTACTGATATATATATATATATATATATATATATATATATATACACACACACACAACATCTTATACTTCCACAACCGTGTTTTCTTTACATATATAGACGTAATTAGAATTTCCAATTTAGTTTGAGATCCTTAGGAACTATTTATCTGAGTGATGGTATTGATAACATGGACTGTTCATGTTATTATTGATACTCTGGATTTTGGATAGATAGGTACTATCGATACGATAATATAATTTGCATGACATAGACTATACATCTGAGTGAGGGTATTGGTAATATGGAATGTTCATGTTATTATTGATACTCTAAATTTTGGATAGATAGATACTATTCCTAAATGTGACGCCCCCAAAATCTCTATATTCACTGTAATCAATTTCTGCGCACGTAAATATTCTATAAGATAATAATATCTATAAATCCAAGATTCACAGTACTCATACTAAATAGTAGTTCTCGTTAGAACAATCATTGTAACTGAGTACCCTCACTTGGAATACAGGTTCAGTATCTTATAGATATTTCTTCCATATCTATAATTCTTATCTATCTGACCTTCATAGTGTTAATGTTAGACTTATTGGAACTGAGTGAAGCGCTACCTCAGTGTATCAAAGAGCCAATGTCTGTTAACACTATCATTCAGATATATAGTTCATATAGATACTATACAGTTTTCTAATTCCATTAGAATAACAACAAAATACTTTAACTAATAATACACTAAACCAATAATATACCATTACATTGATTCAACATGTCGTTATTATTACATTATAGCTATCAACAGGGTTTCCATGTCTTAAGCCTTTTATCCACAATACTGGAACTTCTGGAATATATATTCTTTCTATCTACAAATGAAGAAAATATTTGCAGGGATGAGCTACAGAAAGCTTAACAAGTTTTGAACAATAAATGAATGTTATACATATATTAATTCTAAAATAAATGAACATAAAGTTAAGAATCTTTCCACACACACCAAAATTGGATTATATGAGTATAAAATTCAGAGTAGTGCCATAAATATATATCAAGATTTATCTGCCAAACCCTACACATTACGAGCTACTGTCAGTCATATAGACTTAGCAGCCCGGGTTAATTCGCTAAACCAAACAAAACTAGGAGTATGAATATCATCCTCTATGTAATGTCTAATCATTGCTATAAATGTCAGTGACAGTTTACCCGATCATTGCTATAAATGTCGGTGACGGCTCCTCACTGCCAAGGACAACCATAATTTCCCACCGACAGCTCCTCACTGTCGGTTCTAATAGTGTCAGCATATATATCGACACCAAACAAAATTTCTTTTTCACAAACTGTGATTTATACATTGATACCAAAAAAAATTGGTTTCCCACAAACTATGCTTTTATACATTTGTACCAAACAAAATTGGTTTCTCACAAACCATGCTTTGATATCAAATCAAATGCATTTTTCCATAATAACAACTCATATGACTTGGTTATGTTTGAACAAGAAATCATAACCTTTGAATAATAGAATTCTTAAACATTATGTATCACCAGATCATAACTGATAAATATCAAACTTTCATTTAATAAAGTAATTTAAATGAAACTAAAATTTGAAATATGATGTTTGCATAAAGTGCAGAAAAACTTGGCTGCCCGACGATCAACTAATTTATAATACTCAGAACTGTCTACGCAACCTAAATATGTTCATTGTAGTAATTAGAACCAATAACAATTGATATTTAATCAAATTCATAGTGTCTGGGTTGTATTCGATATTTGTTTGGTGTTTTATAACTTGATCAGATAGTTATTGTATTATCTTTCGAGTAAACTTTGTCTAAGACTTTACATGTTACTTTAAGTATTATTTATAATAATTTCTAGAGGTTTAAAACCATTTCTCAATGATTAATATTAATTTTAACTAATTTATTAATAATCAAAATGACTTTAGAGTCATTAATATTATTTTTAAGTAATTAATAATCATTTGTAATGATTTTTAAATCATTACTATTATTTTCAAATAATTTTACTATTATTGATAATGATTTTTAAATCATTATTTTCATTTTTAAATAATTTAATATTATTTTAAATGATTTATTATTATTATTATCTAATTCAAAAATGATTTTATCAATCATTAATATAATTATTAATCATTCATAATAATTATTAAATCATCAAATTTATTTTTAAATAATTTACTATCATTGATAATGATTTTTTAAATCATTAGTTTTCATTTATTATTATTTTAAATGATTTATTATCATTTTTACTAATTTATTTAATAACATTATTAATTAATTTTATTATCATTAATATTCAAATAAATTTAATATTAATAAAATTTCTTGTCAAAATATCAAAAATTATTTATTATAATTTAAAATGTATTTTAGGAATTAATTATTAATTTATAATAATTACTTAGTATTTATTTCTATTTATTATATTATTTTTATTAATTTACAAGCTAACCGTCGCTAATGCTGTTCTTCTCCAACTAAAGAACATGAAAGTCAACGCTCTGAGGGTACGTTTGACTGGCCTTAATTCTTAACTGACAACGTTTTTGATCATGCAAATGTTTTAAAAGTGTAGTACTGATGTAGTACTATGAGAATAAACTAATTGGATGATCTAATTACATTACATAAGTGAGTTATAGATGGTCAAAATACCCCTCAAGGCCTGATCTTGAGTTTCTGGGTTACCTAGAAACTCGATCAGTGTCAACTCCCTACTTAAACATCTAATAACTTGCATCCTATATATTAGATATGTGCTATAATGTAACCACTATATAGTATACATGTCATGCTACCATATTACAACTTTTAATGTGTCAAATTAACATCAGAAGGTTAAGATTTAACTGGTCAAACTGGCTGCCAGGCGTGGTTTTGTAACTTTCTGGGTTACCCAGAAATCTGGGTTTCCAGTTCGAGATACTACTTTCAATCCATTATATCTTGCACTCGTTTGATGTAATGAGTGATCAAATGGCAAGGGCTGGTATTTTACATGATAAAGTTCAAGAGTGTAATACTTATACGATCTATAAACTTGTCAGAGTGAAGATCAGAGCCTATAAAGATCTTGTCAGACCATGTTCTTGAGTTCTGGGTTTTCCAGAATTTTAAAAACATGATTGGTCAACGAGTTTTGACCACTAATATCTTGCAAGATATACAATCACTGATCCTGTTTTCACTTCTAGATTACTAAGCTCAGAACATACTACAAATATAATACATCAAACAACTCAAACCATTAATAGATTCGGATCTAAGGCGCCTGACAATCTGTTGTCAGACATACTTTTAGGGTTCTTGACTGTTTTCTCAAATCTTCATTTTGAAGCTTTTAAATGTTATAGATTGGTGTTTTAGCAACCCAGATCACTTATTAACATGTTATATCATATATATAAACATTCAATCACAACTTTTAATATAGCATCAAAGACCTAAAGTTAGGGTTTTTGTTCTTACCTTTTAAGACCAATTCTTGATTTGTTTTCTGATTCTGATTTTGTGTCGCTATGAACTGATTGGGGGTTGTAATATGAAGTATTTTAAGTCTAGAATTCGTGAGTCTAGAGAGGAGAAGTATAACTACACTTGGCCATTTAAAGTAAGGGTTTAATGGATTTTAATCCATGTTAAATTTGATTCATTGCATCCAATTATTGCTAGATGTCATGATATAGATGGTGTAGGCTAATTGAACAAATGTGGCAAATTTTTAAGTGTTGAGTCATAGAATTGGCTTTATCAGTTAAAATGGAAGATAAAGGGTATTTTAGTAACTTCCTATATACTATGGGTACTTTTGTGATTTCCCATTCAACCTTGTGGTTAATTTGGTCATTTATGTTATGGAATTAGACATATAGCAAATTTTGGTGATGAGTCATCAAGATTTGTGTTTATCTTTTGTTAAAAGATAAGCTCAAGGGTATTTCGGTCTTTTTACCCCTACTAAGGGTATTTTGGTAATTTCCCATATAACTTGAAGGGTATTTTGGACATCTCAAATATATATCCCATATATTTACACTTAATCTTTTAAAACTTAACATTTGAATTCCCGAATTAGGGTTTCGGGTTCCCGGAATTGAAATTAGGGTTTACCAGTTACGGTTTGCTATTTCTTACTTGATTTTCCTGATTAATCATATACATAGTCTTTCATTAATATACCTTGTTACTTCTCAGTAGGCACAATATAGATCTAGAAGGGGGGGTTGAATAGATCCTTAGAATTTCAAAATACTTTTTCTCTATTGAGTTGTATTGCTTATTAAGTAGCACATGACAAACTTAAGAATCTTTTCAAGCATAACGGAATAAGTAAAAGATCCCTTCATTGAAATATTCATAATCAGACATACATTTTTCGTAGAGTTACTTTAGTAGTAAGCAGTTAAAACATACATAGAAGTTATAACAGTTAATGTACATAATGTAAATGACATAAAGTAAAAGACACAAGGGGTTTTAAGTGGTTCAGAGACTCAAACTCCTAATCCACTCTTCTGCTTTCAATTAGCAGGATTTTCACAAAGGAAGGGTAACACCCTAAATCACTAAGATTCCTTCAAGGCCAGCAGCCTTGGGACTTCAGTTCACTAAGAACTCTTCAAGGCCAGCAGCCTTGTCTTTTTTAATCAGTCGTGGTCTTGAATATACAAGCTAAGAGAGTGTCAGCATATCTTAATTCTTTGACATCCTTGAGTTCACAAGATTAACATCCAGCTGCAGGTTGACCAGACATATGGTTCAGAAATTCTTCTTTCTTCTCTGGATAAGCATTACTTAGCAGGTATGGCCTTTTCATCTCTTTAGGCTGGTGGGTGTTTGAATCTTTTCTGTTGATATTTCTTGAGCTTTCTAGCCTGGTCTTCAGACAACAAGATTGACAACGAGCAAGGATTGGTCTTTTTGATATAATAATAAAGGACATGGACCAATCTGAGTAGCTTCAGGTGTATATGCACATTAACATGTACACAATATTTCCAACATGTGACCTCATCTGCATATAACAAGTGACTTACTACTAAACTAAGTTTAGAACAATATTTGTGCCTAGGATCAGACTCAAAGTGATTTACTTTTGAATATAGCATGAGAACCAGCTCTGATACTAATTGCTAGTTCCTAGTAGGCACAATATAGATCTAGAAGGGGGGGGGGTGAATAGATCCTTAGAATTTCAAAATACTTATTCTCTATTGAGTTTTATTGCTCATTAAGTAGTACATGACAAACTTAAGAATCTTTTCAAGCACACCGGAATAAGTAATAGATCCTCTTCATTGATATATTCATAATCAGATATACATTGTTCGTAGAGTTACTTTAGTAGTAAGCAGTTAAAACATACATAGTAGTTATAGCAATTAATGTACATAATGTAAATGACATAAAGTAAAAGACACAAGGGGTTTTAAGTGATTAAGAGACTTAAGCTCCTAATCCACTCTTCTGCTTTCAATTAGCAGGATTTCCACTAAGGAAGGGCAGCACCCTAAATCACTAAGATTCCTTCAAGGCCAGCAGCCTTGGGACTTCAGTTCACTAAGAACTCTTCAAGGCTAGCAGCCTTGGAACTTCTCTAGTACCCTAGGAACTCTTCAAGCCCAGCAGGCTTGGAAGTTCATTTAGTACCTCTGGACAAGGACCCCTCAGGCCCTGGCTTCTTATTGTTGTAGTTGTTATTGTTGTTGGTGCTGAGCTGCTAAGATGTCATTAAGCTCTGAACATCTTTTATACTTAGCAGCTTGGTGTGGTCCTCTATACATTCTACTTTGAATTTGGACCACATCTTCTTTGGTGCAGCTGATCTTCATTCTTTTCTACTCATCTTCATCTGGTATCAGCTATGCACCATCACCATCTTGGTTTGCTAAGTCTCTGTGCTTTTAGTAGACTTTGTCTGACATTTAATAATCCTTGAACCCTTCTTGGATACTTTGCAGATATGATTCTGCACTTGTTCCGTTTCAGATTTTGGTTCATGGTGATTATGAGAGTGGCTCTCTCGATCTTCTTTGTACTCAGCCATTTTCCTGAATGTTATCTTCTTGGCCTTCTCGGCTCTCAGCTTGGCTACCATCTTTAGTGGCATTCTCATCTTTGTTGAGTGAAGTTTTTTTATGTTTGTGTTCTTCTTTAAAGCTGCTTCACTTCCACCTTGGAAGTGTTACTAAGACTTGTTCTGTTGATCTTTGGCGGAACTCGTAGAGTCAAAAATAGCATTCACCAACTCAATGATTCTGCAACCTCACAATCATCAGCATCTTTTGATCTTTGAATCTCTGTTGATTTATATTACTTCCCAATCTTTTCGTTGAGAAGTAGCCGTTGAAAGCTATTCAAATTGCCTCGCAGATCTCGAGTTATTTGGTGCAAACTGTAGATGTGACATGACATCTTTTTCTGACTTCCTAACACTGCAGTTTACTGTTTCACCAACCCTATCAGATATGTCACTTTGATATCTTGGGCAGGTCGACGACTTTATTTAACCCTTTTCTGATTTCTCAATCAGAGGTTATCCTTGCATCGATGCTCTCAATAAGCTCTTGTCCAAATATTACCCTTCAGATTGAACCGTTGCCAATGCTTCAGTCTTCAGCAATTCGAACTCTACGATTCTGATGCATGTCTTCAAGGACCTGATCGTAGTGTCTTGTTGACTGGTAGAGACAACACTACGATCTTGAGGAGTGTTCAGTTGATCATTAGTGTAGAACACCTCTTCCTCTTTTTTTTGCAATGCTTCATTACTTTTGTTTGCCTCGACTGTTCTCAGATACTAATGGATTGATTCCTTGCCCTGGCCTCTTCTGAATAACAAGACACTTCAGATTTATGGCGTGTCCAGCTCGCTTTCTCCTTGTGATCTCCCGTTCACTTATCATTAATAGACTGACCCAATGCTTAATCACTTTAGCCTTATTATTCAGAGGCTGAACAGTATCTTAGTGTGTACTCCATCAGTTCCTTCTTTATTTAGCAAACACTACAATCTTGATTACTTCCAAGATCTTTGTCATCTTTCTTCTTAACAACTACTGCATTTGCTGACTTTCCTTAGTCAGTTACAGAAGTCTTCTTATGATCATCTTGTGGAAGACTTCATCTTGAATGGCTCCACAGCTCAATCTGGATGCTGATTGGGTTCATGCGTAGATCTTTTATTAGCTTAAATGCCATTCGTTGAGTGCTCTCTGGCTTCCTTTAGGTAGGCTCTATCCTTACAGTACCAACTAGAGGCTTTATTCCTTTGGATGTTCTGGACTTGCTCAATTGTTAAGAATCGTGTTTGCTCTACGATTCTTCTTTGGCTTTGTGAGCACATCTGTTGAGGTCTTAGCTCCGCACTCTACGATTCTGCTTCGGTTGTGCAGTTACTATGACTCTGAGAGAAGATCTTGACACTATGATTTCTGTCATTGTGGTTGTTGTCTTCATCTAATCTTGATCGACTACGATATCTGCCTTTGGTATGATTAGTATACTCTACGACTCTGAGTGTAGTCAACGATTCTTGACTTGGCTTTGGTAGATACTCAGTCGGCTCGTAGGCAGGTTTTCTCTACGATTCTGAACATGACTTCCTCAGTAGACTATGACTCCGAGGAAGTGCTGCTCTACACACTACGATCCTTCCTCGTCTCTCCTGAAAGTCTACAAACTCTGAGATCTACTATCTTGCAGGTTACGATTATGCCTCGATAGCTCTCGAGTTATTCTTAACTCTTCTGGCAGACTACGATTTCTGGTGCAGTGCTCGACGATCAGACAAGCCTATCTATTACATCATAAGATCTACCTAACATGCTTGATCTTTCTATATTTATAGTCTTTGTACATCATTTCTTTTTAAGGACTTTACAAAGTTGTTTTACTTATGTAGGATTAACCTAACACATTTGATCTATTCATTCTAAGTCCTTGTACATATGATATTCATTCATATATATATATATATATATTAATCAAATCATATATAAATAGGAATATCACTCACATGCATATTCCTGACATACCTAATATGATATTTCAGTATCATAACTTCCTCTTGATACCAATAATTAATATTAGGGTTCGTTTATAAGGGTTTAGAAATCTTAAGTTGAAAATTAGGGTTATTCGACACTAGATTAAGGTTTATAATCCCTTATTAGGGTTTACTAATTTTATAGCCTATTTGATAAATCATTGATCAACAATTCTATATCATACAAACACATATTCATTAATACAATTGTTGTAACTGTATTTTCTACTGAATTCCTATCCAGACTTAAGGTTAGTGTTTCTATTCTTTGTTAAGCACAACTCTACTCATATTTCTTAATCAATACACAAATTGACCACTTCTTTAGACTTGTATCACAGATACCTAGCACAATATTGGTAATCAATAAAAATATTAAATAAATAAAAAAATAAAAAATTTATTCGTAAAATTCCGGATCCTCACATTCTCCCCTCCTTATAAGGATTTCGTCCACGGAATCATCATCACTGTATACTTACCTTTATGTCTATCATTCGACATTTATTCCACTTTTAAATCTTTTTTGGGAATAAAAACAATTTCTGGGCTCGGCCTAAGTTTTATTTAACTTATCCTGACCCATAATTTCCTTAGGAACCATAGTCCCCTATCCATACATTCAACGCAAAATTAGGATTTTGAATTAATGTATTCTCCCCTCCTTATAAGATTTGATCTTACGAATCTTGATCCATTCTTTATTCAAAAGTTCATAAAATTGAATTTACACACTTAATTATAATATTTAAATCTAACCATTAAACACATAAAATATTTATCTATCCATTTCTTTATTTGTCGTTTACCCTAACTATTTGTCAAGTTAAAATCAATAACTATTTATCCTTATCTTAATTCCTTGGACTCAAATCCCTCCTTCAACATTTATTTTAATGTCATGCCTCTTTAATTATAGCACTTTTCGACTAATTGTCTCATATTTTATACCATTGGTATTTTAACCATAGTATTTTACCAACTGTGACCTCCATGGTTCATCCACAACATCTCACAATTGTACCTATTAGTTTGAAACCAACAACTTGACGTCCCTACGAAAAATCTGACTTTGATGCCTTCTATTTTACTAATTTGTTTTCAAATTCTGTATTTATATCTTATCACCCCATATCTATTTATCATCTTATTTAAGATGTATCCTCCTTCTCGTGACCTTTTCTGATAATTAACGCTTTTGGATAGAGTTAGCTGAAACTCTTATCTTAATATTAAATTTATTAAAATCTTTTATCAGTACCTTATTATTTCATTTAACTTTTAATGTTATTGTTAAATGTTTCCTCCTTCATAAATTTATTCTTGACCAGAAGAGTACTATCTATCACCAACATTATCTTTTATTATTAAGACTAAAAAATTTTATTCAAATCTTTTATAGTATCTTTCAAAATACTTTTTAAACTTATCATTAACTCATGTTCTACCATAATTCATCATATTTGATGCATAATTCTCTTCTTTATACCCAACAAATTTTTACACTTTGTAAATACCTTCCCAATTTAAAATATATTATATATCAACAAGTTTCACAAATTACACATCAGTTCACCTTACCAGTACTATTACATAATGTACATATCCCTAAATCATAGACCAAAAGATAAAATCTATTATCTTTATCGAACCTATTCAAAAGTTGTAACTTCTACCATATAGGTGTATTCACATATATTATTCAAGATATTATCCTAACATTCTTACTATTACAAAAGATCTCAAAATCTAACTTTTAACTTAAACGTCTCCGTTTCCTTCACCTACTGTTGACACTGTCTTACTGCTTCATTTCTCGATTTATCGGCTCCCTTCAATTCTGATGGTTCTGCTAATCTAAAGTTTAAGGTAATGCTTAAAGTATTGGGTTCAACTTCTGGTGGATTCTCTAACCTCCATTGTGAAGCGTCAAGTAATACGTTTACTAACTGTTGAGTTGGATTCGTCTCTAGCTGGTTCCCGTCAATCTCTGTTGGTGATTTCTTTTGTGATGCCATTTATCTTAAAAAATATAGCAACTAACTAAATATAAGCATAATAATCAATTAAGTAGACAAACAAGGTGTATATATTCAATTACATTTTATATACTCCAGGAAAATTGACCAGCTAATAATTTATATATCTTCATAAACTACAAATTCATATACTAAGAACAATATACTATTACAAACTACAACTCCTCTACTACCCTCTGTTCCCATTATCCTCTAATGCTCTTCATTCTCTTCTCTTTACTTAACCTTGATACTATCGATCTTCCCTTTTGTGAATATTCAAAATTTCTCCAGCGTTTACTTAAAATCTATACAATTTCTTCTGTTTGTAATGTTACTCCAATTTCCTTTCCTTGATCTTCTATTGTCCCTCTTTCAGGCTCTATATGAGCCTTATAAAAACTTCAATCTCCCTATTCACTTATCACCAACTTTGGTACTCTTCATGAGCATTCTCTAAATCTACCACAGATTTGTCTTTTATAGCTTCAACTACTTAGTTGTAAACTACTTCCCTTGATACTTCCTCTATTCTATCATTCAAATCCTTCTTCATTAGTACAACCTATTATGGTTCAAGTACCATCCCAAGTATAACAATCAACTTTTCTCTCAGTATATGAATACAGTTAAATCCTTCACTTACCCAAAATATCAATTCAATATCGTTAACTTATATAAAAAATCTATTCCTCCAACTTCAGCTGATGAATTTTCTTAATTCATTTCCAACAAACTTATCTTTAGTTTATCTCTTTATTACTTCTCCCTCCCTGATACTAAGTCTATAAATTTTAAACTTCTTACCATATTCATCTTCCAAATCACCCTTCCAGGCCACTTCATAGATCCATCACTATCTCCTTTCTTACAACCTCAATTGTCTCCATATGTTTAAACAAACATTTATAATCTCTTCATCCTTATAAATTCTCTTTGTCTATTCTAGACATTCCTAACATCTCTAAAATATTTCCATTAATGAGTATCTAACTCATTCCCTATCTCTAAGTTTATCTCCTTATTACCTTTATTACAATATCTTAGGTCATATCCTAAGGTATTCCTACCCTAGTTCTATAACATATTGCTCTGATACCAAATTGTGACGCCCTCAAATTCTCTACATTCATTATAGCCAATTTGGTGCTCACGTAAATATTCTATAAGATAATAATTTCTATAACTCCAAGATTCACAGTACTCATAGTAAATAGTAGTTCTCGTCAGAACAATCATTGTAACTGAGTACCCTCACTTGGATGTACAAGTTCAATATCTTATAGATATTTCTTCAATATCTATAATTCTTATCTATCTGACCTTCATAGTGTTAATGTTAGACTTATTGGAACTGAGTAAGTGCTACCTCAGTGCATCAGAGAGCCAATGTCTGTTAACACTATCATTCAGATATATAGTTCATATAGATACTGTACAGTTTTCTAATTCCATTAGAATAACAACTAATTTATACCATTACATTGATTAATAATATACCATTACTTTAACTAATTTATTAATAATCAAAATGACTTTAGAGTCATTAATATTATTTTTAAGTAATTAATAATCATTTGTAATGATTTTTAAAGCATCACTATTATTTTCAAATAAATTTACTATTATTGGTAATGATTTTTGAATCATTATTTTCATTTTTAAATAATTAAATATTATTTAAAATGATTTTTTTAATTATTATTTTTATCTAATTCAAAAATGATTTTATTAATCATTCATAATAATTATTAAATCATCAAATTTATTTATAAATAATTTACTATCATTGATAATGATTTTTTAAATCATTAGTTTTCATTTATTATTATTTGAAATGATTTATTATCATTTTTACAAATTTATTTAATAACATTATTAATTTATTTTATTATCATTAATATTCAAATAAATTTAATATTAATGAAATTTCATGTCAAAATATCAAAAATTATTTATTATAATTTAAAATGTATTTTAGGAATTAATTATTAATTTATAATAATTACTTAGTATTTATTTCTATTTATTATATTAATTTTATTAATTTACTAGCTAACTGTCGCTAAAGGTCACTTTTAGTGACAGAACCGTCGCTGATGCTGTTTTTCACCAACTAAAGAACATGAAAGTCAACACTCAGAGGGTACGTTTGACTGGCCTTAATTCTTAACTGACAATGTTTTTGATCATCCAAATGGTTCAAAAGTGTAGTACTGATGTAGTACTATGAGAATAAACTAATTGGGCAAACTAATTACATTATAGAAGTGAGTTATAGATGATTAAAATACCCCTCAAGGCCTATCTTGAGTTCCTGGGTTACCCAGAAACTCGATCAGTGTCAACTCCCTACTTCAACATCTAATAACTTGCATCCTATATATTATATGTGTGCTATAATGTAACCACTATATAGTATACATTTCATACTACCATAATACAACTTTTAATGTGTCAAAGTAACATCAGAAGGTCAAGATTTAACTGGTCAAACTGGCTTCCAAGCGTGGTTTTGCAATTTTCTGGGTTACCCAGAAATCTGGGTTTCCAGTTCGAGATACTACTTTCAATCCATTATATCTTGCACTCGTTTGTTGTAATGAGTGATCTATTAGCATGGTCTGGTAGTCTACATGACAAAGTTCAAGAGTGTAACACTTATATGATCTATACACTAGTCTAAGTGAAGATCAGAGCCTATAAAGATCTTGTTAGACCATGTTCTCGAGTTCTGGGTTTTCCAGAATTTTAAAAACATGATTGGTCAACGGGTTTTGACCACAAATATCTTGCAATATATACATCCACTGATCCTGTTTTTACTTCTACTTAACTAAGCTCACAACATACTACAAATATAATACATCAAACAACTCAAACCATTAATAGATTCGAACTTTTCAGAATATTTGTTTTGACAAGCTATTTTGTCGAGCTTACACTACAAAATGCTTTATCGTGCTTGTTAGGAATTATGAAAAATCTAAGTTAGGAACCCTAGATTATAAACCCTAACCCTAATTTATAAACTTAAACCGTAATTAGCTAGACTAAACCCTAATTTGGTTATCCTAACACCTAATCACGATTACTAAACTTTAATTAAGTACTAATAAACATCATTAAGTAGCCCTAATCATAAAAACCAAAACCCTAATCAAGATTAATCAGGATTAGGGCAAAATTAAGCTACTAATTTGGTCAACTAGCTCACAAGTAGGTTGGGAGTCATCTACACAAGTTTCAAGACATCATATGACATGCTTCCAAACTCCCAAGCACCACTATAGTCACAGATCAGATCTTTTAGGAGGCAAGTAGGTGGAAAAATGACCAAAAAGCCAAATTTGAAAATTCTATAAAAGGAAACCCTAGCTCAGTGAAAACCCTAAAAAATTAGAAGCCTATACACTCATATAACCTGCCTATACATGCCCTAGTGATAGCAACAACAGATTCAATAGCCAAAAATCAAAATCAAGCAAGAAAAAATAAAAACCCTAATTTATAGCTAGATCTTTGATGCTATGATTAATTTGTTGTTTAGATGTTTAAATATATGTAATAACATGTTAGAAAGTATACTAAGTTGATAGAACACGTTTTCATAACATCTAGATGCATCAAATTAGTGTTTTAAGCAATCTAAAAATTTTGGAAAAATAGGTCTGACATTCGAATGTCAGAGCTTGTAGATTCGTGTACGTTAATTGTTATGTATGTTAATTGTATGTTATTTTTTGTATGACATGAGGTGTTTAATTTGGAAAAAAAAACAGGTTCAATGAAATCATATATTGCAAGATATAGGTGGTCAAAAGTGGTTGACCGATCACGAAGTTCTGTTTTCTGGGTTACGCAGATAACTCAAGAACAGGTTGAACCGGCTACTTTGACCAACCTTTTAATCGCTTTCTGTTTGATGTTTTAATGATTTATTGTAATGAATTAATACCTTGAAATACATAATACATATCTATGACACTCAATTGCTTAAACAATTTATAGGCCGATTACTGGAATTAATGGTCAAAAGTCGTTGACCAAGCATGACCATGTTTTCTAGGTTACCCAGAAAACTGATGAACATGAAGAACAACCTTTGGTTGTACTTTGACCAACATTGATCGAGACCTTAAAATCATACTTTGTCCAAATTAGTGTTACATACATGCACTTTGACATATAGACCACCTATTACAACAAACAAAACATAAATCTATTAGACGGATTGAAAGATATAGAAGCTACAAAACTGTTGACCAACCATGGCCACTGTTCTGGGTTACCCAGAAACTCGAGAATAGCTCTGACAGCGACTTTGAACCTCTATAACTTCTTGTTATATGTAGGTTAAAGCATGAATTTGGTCTTATGTTGTACTACTGCATGAGTACTATAACATCTATACTTGTCCAAACCAAGAATCATCAACAAAAGAAAATTAGATCAAGGTCAAAGTGGTCCCTAGGCCATGACCGACTGAAACCCATAAACTCAAGAACACTTATAGCGACACTTCTTGCCACTATAGGGTTTTAGTGATAGACAGTAAATGTTTTCTAAGAAATTAATTAATAAAAAAAATTAGAAATAATTAATAAATAAATATAAAAATAGTTTTACAATTTATTTTAAGTTATTATAATTAAATTTTAATATTTTTACATAAATTTAATAAATATTTTATTTTATTTGGATATTATTAATAATTAAGTTAATAATAATGTAATTAGAATAATTACTTATAAATAATAAATAATTATTGAAAAATAATATTAAATGATATAAATATCATAATAAATGATTATAAATTATTTAAAAATAATAAACAAGTTTTTTTATAATATTCTAAGTAAATTTTATTTATTTAGAAATAGAAATAAATGATTTAAAAATTATTTAACGGATAAATAAGTACTTAAAAATTATTATAAGCTTCCAAAAATTATTATAAAGGATATTTAAATTATCTAAAAATATAATAAAGCTTATAAATAAAATTTAGTCAATTTATCAACTTATTAAATACTTGGTAAAGTCTTTGGAAATCGAAACCATATCAAACTTAACCCGAACGTATGTAGTTTATGTATTTAAGTATTGTTATCAATACTAATGTGTTAAATTTATATAAATGAACATCTTAGGTGTTTATTAACAAATCAAAGAATGTTGCTTGATTGATCTTAGATCATGCAAGTTTTCCATCCTTAAATCTCTTATCAAGCAAGTTTCTTAACCATGATTACTTTTGCAAGTCTACTAAACCTAAATTATTCGTTAACACAAGATGTCTATCTTGAATTGCTGTTGATATGATATACCAAACCTAAACTTGAATTACCATTTATTGTAAAGTTACTGTTATAGCTTCAACATAACTAAGAAATAAATTATTTATTCATATGATATTGTTTAATGAGCATAAATATTTGTGTTAAACCAAAATTCTTTGGTAAGACATCCTATACCGAAGTTGTGTATCACGAAAAGGGATCTATGTTTGGTCAATTAAAATATTGACGTTTAGTGCATGTGAGCACTAATAAGATGAGATGCATACTCCTAGGATATTGAATAGGTTGATCCCATATCTCATATTTAAACAAAGTTTCTAAGTCTTTGTTACTGACAGAAATAAAAAGTCCAAAAATGGTTGAAAAAGAAATTCCAAAAATTGTAGCAACAATCAGTTAAATTTTGAACTGTTATACTTCTTCAAATCATATATTGTTATAAATATAGAACCTGCCGGGCATATCATGGCTCACCCTTGCAAATTATTCCCTTTGCAATATTAGATAGTAACCTTGACACTTCTAGAGTTAATAAAGGGAAGCGTCCCTACTTAGATTAGTTTATATTACTGTGTAGCTGAATGTAATACTTTGTAATAAGAAAGTCAGTATGAAGAATCATGTAATCGAACCTTATTGATATATATATATATATATATATATAACATCTTTTACTTCTGCAACCATGTTTTCTTTACATATATAGACGTAATTAGAATTTCGAATTTAGTTTGAGATCCTTGGGAACTATTTATCTGAGTGATGGTATTGAGAACATGGACTGTTCATGTTGTTATTGATACTCTGGATTTTGGATAGATAGATACTATCGATACAATAATATAATTCGCATGACATAGACTATACATTTGAGTGATGGTATTGGTAATATGGAATGCTCATGTTATTATTGATAATCTGAATTTTGGATAGATAGATACTATTCATAGATGTGATGCCCCCAAATTCTCTACATTCACTGTAGCCAATTTGGTGTTCACGTAAATATTCTATAAGATAATAATATCTATAAATCAAATATTCATAGTACTCATAGTAAATAGTAGTTCTCGTCAGAACAATCATTGTAACTAAGTACCCTCACAGCCTCACTTGGATGTACAGGTTCAGTATCTTATAGATATTTCTTCCATATCTATAATTCTTATCTATCTGACCTTCATAATGTTAATGTTAGAGTTATTGGAACTGAGTGAAGCGCCACCTCAGTGCATCAGAGAGTCAATTTCTGTTAACACTATCATTCAGATATATAGTTCATATAGATACTGTACAGTTTTTTAATTCCATTATAATAACAACTAAATACTTTAACTAATAATACACTAAACCAATAATATACAATTACATTGATTCAACATGTCGTTATTATTACATTATAGCTATCAACAGGGTTTCCATGTCTTAAGCCTTTTATGCACAATACCAGAACTTCTGGAATATATTCTTTCTATCTGCAAATGAAGAAAATATTTGCAGGGATGACCTATAGAAAGCTAAACAAGTTTTGAACAATAAATGAATGTTATACATATATCAATTGAGTTTTTCCACACATACCAAAACTGGATTATATGAGCATAAAATTCAAAGTAGTGCCATAAATATATACTAAGGTTTATCTGCTAAACCCTACACATTACGAGCTACTGTCAGTCATATAGACTTAGCAGCCCGGGTTAATTCGCTCAACCAAACAAAATTAGGAGTATGAATATCATCCTCTATGTAATGTCCGATCATTGCTATAAATGTCAAAGACAGTTTACCCAATCATTGCTATAAATGTCGGAGACAGCTCCTCACTGCCAAGGACAACCATAATTTCCCACCGAAAGCTCCTCACTGTCGGTTCTAATAGTGTCAGTATATATATCGGCACCAAACAAAATTTCTTTTTCACAAACTGTGATTTATAAATTGATACCAAAAAAAATTGATTTCTCACAAACTATGCTTTTATACATTTGTACCAAATAAAATTGGTTTCTCACAAACTATGCTTTGATATCCAATAAACGCATTTTTCCATGATAAAAACTCATATGACTTGGTTAAGTTTGAACATGAAATCATAACCTTTGAATAACAGAATTCTTAAACATTATGTATCACCAGATCATAGCCGATAAATATCAAACTTTCATTTAATAAAGTAATTTAAATGAAACTAGCATTTGAAATATGAGGTTTGCATAAAGTGCAGAAAAACTTGCCTGCCCGATGATCAACTAATTTATAATACTCAGAACTATCTACACAACCTAAATATGTTCATTGTAGTAATTAGAACCAATAACAATTGATATTTAATCAATTTCATAGTGTCTGGGTTGTATTCGATATTTATTCGGTATTTTATAACTTGATCAGATAGTTATTGTATTATCTTTTGAGTAAATTTTGTCTAAGACTTTACATATTACTTTGAGTATTATTTACAATAATTTCTAGATGCTTAAAACCATTTCACAATGATTAATATTAATTTTAACTAATTTATTAATAATCAAAATAACTTTAGAGTCATTAATATTATTTTTAAGTAATTAATAATCATTTGTAATGATTTTTAAATCATTACTATTACAGATAATGATTTTTAAATCATTATTTTCATTTTTAAATAATTTAATATTATTTAAAATGATTTATTATTTTTATTATTATCTAATTCAAAAATGATTTTATCAATCCTTAATATAATTATTAATCTTTCATAATAATTATTAAATCATCAAATTTATTTTTAAATAATTTACTATCATTGATAATGATTTTTTAAATCATTAGTTTTCATTTATTATTATTTAAAATGATTTATTATCATTTTTACTAATTTTTTTAATAACATTATTAATTAATTTTAATATCATTAATATTTAAATAAATTTAATTTTAATGAAATTTCATGTCAAAATATCAAAAATTATTTATTATAATTTAAAATATATTTTAGGAATTAATTATTAATTTATAATAATTATTTAGTATTTATTTCTATTTATTATATTATTTTTATTAATTTACTAGCTAACTGTCGCTAAAGGTCACTGTTAGTGACAGAACCGTCGCTGATGCTGTTCTTCACCAACTAAAGAACATGAAAGTCAACGCTTAGAGGGTACGTTTGACTGGCCTTAATTCTTAACTGACAATGTTTTTGATCATGCAAATGGTTCAAAAGTGTAGTACTGATATAGTACTATGAGAATAAACTAATTGGGTGATCTAATTACATTACATCAGTGAGTTCTTGACTATTTTCTCAAATCTTC
This sequence comes from Panax japonicus, assembly GCA_020205505.1. Taxonomy (NCBI): domain Eukaryota; kingdom Viridiplantae; phylum Streptophyta; class Magnoliopsida; order Apiales; family Araliaceae; genus Panax; species Panax japonicus. Next base: position 39,379,323 of record CM035092.1, read on the forward strand.
ATTTTGAAGCTTTTAAATGTTATAGATTGGTGTTTTAGCAACCCAGATCACTTATTAACATGTTATATCATATATATAAACATTCAATCACAACTTTTAATATAGCATCAAAGATCTAAAGTTAGGGTTTGTGTTCTTACCTTTTTAGACCAATTCTTGATTTGCTTTCTGATTCTGATTTTGTGTCGCTATAAACTGATTGGGGGTTGTAATATGAAATATTTTAAGTCTAGAATTCGTGAGTCTAGAGAGGAGAAGGATAACTACACTTGGCCATTTAAAGTAAGGGTTAAATGGATTTTAATCCATGTTAAATTTGATTCATTGCATCCAATTGTTGCTATATATCATGATATGGATGGTGTAGGCTAATTGAACACATATGGCAAATCTTTAAGTGTTGAGTCATAGAATTGGCTTTATCACTTAAAATGGAAGATAAAGGTATTTTAGTAACTTCCTATATACTAAGGGTACTTTTGTAATTTCCCTTTCAACCTGGTGGTTAATTTGGTCATTTATGTTATGTAATTAGACATATGGCAAATTTTGGTGATGGGTCATCAAGATTTGTGTTTATCTTTTGTTAAAAGATACGCTCAAGGGTATTTTGGTCTTTTTACCCCTACTAAGGGTATTTTGGTAATTTCCCCTATAAATTGAAGGGTATTTTGGAAATCTCAAATATATCCCATATATTTACACTTAAGCTTTTAATACTTAACATTTGAATTCCCAAATTATGGTTTTAAATATCTGAATTAGGGTATTGGGTTCCCGAAATTGAAATTAGGGTTTACTAGTTAAGGTTTGTTATTTCTTACTTGTTTTTCCTGATTAATCATATACTTAGTCTTACATTAATATACCTTGTTAGTTACCAGTAGGCACAATATAGATCTAGAAGGGGGGTTGAATAGATCCTTAGAATTTCAAAATTCTTTTTCTCTATTTAGTTGTATTGCTCATTAAGTAGCACATGACAAACTTAAGAATCTTTTCATGCACAACGGAATAAGTAAAAGATTCCCTTCATTGATATATTCATAATCAGATATACATTGTTCGTAGAGTTACTTTAGTAGTAAGCAGTTAAAACATACATAGCAGTTATAGAAGTTAATGTACATAATGTAAATGACATAAAGTAAAAGACACGAGGGGTTTTAAGTGGTTCAGAGACTCAAGCTCCTAATCCACTCTTCTGTTTTCAATTAGCAGGATTTCCACTAAAGAAGGGCAGCACTCTGAATCTTTATGATTCCTTCAAGGCCAACAGCCTTGGGACTTCAGTTCACTAAGAACTCTTCAAGGCCAGCAGCCTTGGAACTTCTCTAGTTCCCTAGGAACTCTTCAAGCCCAGCAGGCTTGGAACTTCATTTAGTCCCTCCGGACGAGGACCTCTTAGGCCCTGGCTTCTTATTGATGTAGTTGTTGTTGGTGGTGGTGCTGAGCTACTAAGATGTCATTAAGTTCTGAACATTTTTTGTACTTAGCAGCTTGATGTGGTCCTCTATACATTCTGCTTCGAGTATGGACCACATCTTCTTTGGTGCAGCTGATCTTCATTATTTTCTGCTCTTATTCATCTAGTATCAGCTTTGCACCATCACCATCTGTGTTTGCTAAGTCTCTCTACTTTTAGTAGACTTTGTCTGACACTTAGCAATCCCTGAACCCTTCTTGGATACTTTACAGATATGATTCTGCACTTGTTTAGTTTTAGCTTTCGGTTCATGGTGATTCTGAGAGTGGCTCTCTTGATCTTCTTTGTACTCAGCCACTTTCCTGAATGTTATCTTCTTGGCCTTCTCGGCTCTCAACTTGGCTGCCATCTTTAGTGGCATTCTCATCTTTGTTGAGTGAAGCTTTGATCTGTTTGTGTTATTCTTTAATGCTGCTTCACTTCCACCTTAGTGGTCTCACTGTCACTAAGACTTGTTCTGTTGATCTTTGGTGGAACTCGTAGAGTCAAAAATAGCATTCACCAACTCAACGATTCTGTAACCTCACAATCATCTGTATCTTTTGATCTTTGAAGCTTTGTTGATTTATACTACTTCCCAATCTTTCCATTTGAAAGTAGCAGTTCAAAGCTATTTAAATTGCCTCACAGATCTCGAGTTATTTGGTGCAGACTGCAGATGTGACATGACATCTTTTTCTGACTTCCTGACACTACATTCTGCTATTTCACCAACCCTGTCAGATATGTCTCTTTGATATCTTGGGCAGGTCGACGACTTTATTTCATCCTTCTGATTTCTCGATTAGAGGTTGTCCTTGCATCGATGCTCTCAATAAGCTCTTGTCCGAATATTACCATTCAGATTGAACCATTTCCAATGCTTCAGTCTTCAGCAATTCAAACTCTACTATCCTGATACATGTCTTCATGGACCTGATCGTAGTGTCTTGTTGACTGGTAAAGACAACACAACGATCTTGAGGAGTGTTCACTTGATCTTTAATGTAGAATACCTCTTCCTCTTTTTGTGTAGTGCTTCATTACTTCTGTTTGCCTCGACTATTCTTAGATACTAATGGCTTGATTCCTTGCCCTAGCCTCATCTAAATTACAAGACACTTCAGATTTTTGGTGTGTCCAGCACGATTTCTCCTTGTGATATCCCGTTCACTTATCATCAATGGACTGACCCAATGCTTAATCACTTTAGCCTTGTTATTCAGAGGCTGACCAGTATCTTAGTGTGTACTCCATCAGTTCCTTATTTGTTTGGCAAACACTACGATCTTGATTACTTCCAATAAGTCCTTATTACATTTTTTATCACACTATTTAACAGAATAGTGAGGACTACTAGCTAATACTATCATCCGGACCATCACTCCGTTCCCTGACTCGTCCCAGCTACGTTCTCATTTCCTGAAGAGAACAGTGAAAGAAAGGGTGAGCTCAACTAGCCCAGTAAGAAATATTATGACTAAGATAATTCAGAATAAATTATCATTAGTCTTCAACAATGTTAAACTGATAATATACAATAGACATCAAGTTTAACTGCAACGGACATGCAATCCATTAAAAGAGTCAAGTAGAGAATAAAATCTACTATATTTTATGATTTAAAAGGTTTTTCATCACATTTATCGCTGAGACTCAGCTTATTAAATAATCCACATCATCCCCGCACTACGGCCAAGAATATTCATCAGGGTCACTACCACAAATTATACATGCACTACGGGCCAAGGATATTCGTGTATTCATCAATGGTCATGATTATGACAATAACTGTCCATCAATGCACTACGGGCCAATGAGAATTTTTATCACATCATTTGTAACATTACGGTCATGATTACACCGAATAATCCATGGTCATAATCATACCAAGTCCTCACTATAAGCCACAGATGACTTTTAAAAAAATATAAACACGAGGATGATGACAATGATATAAGAATTCAATAAAACAAGTTCACGAATTAATTTATTCAGGAACTAATAACGTCCAAATTGTCAACATGATACTGCTTTGTAGAGTAAAATTCAAGAATGCTCAGAAGAATATTTCCATGAAAAATACTGGATGAAGATCAAATATCAAGAATATTCCACTAATTTCACGGAGTATAGAAGTCAAATTTTAACCAATTGAGTGTAATAACGAATCGAATAACAAAAGAAATCACCATGCATGCGATACTTTGCATAGACAGGTTATTCCAACAGAATAATAATAACGGAACCAGGTCAGGTGAAATTCACACTGACAGGATGTTCCAACAGAATAGTAAGTGCGGAATAATAAATAATAGAACCAGGTCCGGCGTAAAATGCACAGACAGGATATTTCGACAGAATAATAAAGATAGAATAATAAATAATGGAACCAGGTCTTGCGTAAAAAGCACAGACAGGATATTACGATATAATAATAAAGACGGAATAATAAATAATGGAACCAGGTCCGATGTAAAACACACAGACAGGATATTCCAAAAGAATAATAAAGACAGAATAATAGAAGAATGTCACAAAGTATAGGGTAGTCCGCGTATACAGATTATTCCAACAGAATAATAAAGAAATGGAATAACAGAAGTTCTCTTCTTGAATACAAAAGAAATAATACCCCTTATCGTAAAAGAACTGAATATAAGAGTAGTTAAGTAGCAGAAAACTTTTCTTCTTTCTTTCTATAATTTTCTCTCTCTAAAGTTTTAGTGAATTCGTAAGAAATAATGAAGGAATGAGCTTCTATTTATAGGAGAATGGAAGTGCAATATGCATGGATGAAATATTGCATGATGATGATGACAATGATATAAGAATTCAATAAAACATTTTCATGAATTAATTTATTCAGGAACTAATAACGTCCAAATTGTCAACATGATACTGCTTTGTAGAGTAAAATTCAAGAATGCTCAGAAGAATATTTCCATGAAAAATACTGGATGAAGCGCAAATATCAAGGATATTCCACTAATTTCATGGAGTATAAAAGTCAAAATTTTAACCAATTGAGTATAATAACGAATGGAATAACAAAAGAAATCACCATGCATGCTGTACTTCGCATAGACAGGTTATTCTAACAGAATAATAATGACGGAACAAGGTCAGCTGAAATTCACACAACCAGGATGCTCCAACAGAATAATAAGTGCAGAATAATAAATAATGGAACCGGGTCTGGCGTAAAATGCACAGACAGGATATTGACAGAATAATAAAGACGAAATAATAAATAATGGAACCAGGTCCGACGTAAAACGCACAGACAGGATATTTCGATAGGATAATAAAGACAGAATAATAAATAATGGAACCAGGTCTGGTGTAAAACACACAGACAGAATATTCCAACAGAATAATAAAGATAGAATAATAGAAGAATGTCACCAAGTATAGGGTAGTCCGTGTATACAGGTTATTCCAACAGAACAATAAAGAAATGGAATAATAGAAGTTCTCTTCTTGAATACAAAAGAAATAACACCCCTTACCATAAAAGAACTGAATATAAGAGTAGTTAAGTAGCAGAAAACTTTTCTTCTTTCTTTCTATAATTTTCTCTCTCTAGAGTTTCAGTGAATTCGTAAGAAATAATTAAGGAATGAGCTTCTATTAATAGGAGAATGGACGTGCACTATGCATGGATGAAATAATTTTGCAGACTTACGTATCAAGGTTTTTGATATCATACCAATGCAAATGTTAATCAACTAACCAATAGAATCCAAGCAAAAATTAAAATATAAGACATATATTTATAAACACATGCTAAATAAATAAATATATATATATATATATATAATATATATATCTACCACTTAATTTTTCTCCCCCATAACCAACATCAATCCCCCACCCACCCAAAAATCAATTTCACTACACTCTTACACATCACTATCACACTACCACTTTTTCACAATTTTCCACTCACACACACATCACACACCTATCACTTTCACATATCATTTTCTCCCACCATACACTCAATACATACATATACTTCGATACGTATACATATGGGCCCCACATGTGGGCCTCACCTTTATAAAAATTTTCTACCGAATATTTTGAAAAATGGGTAAATAAGGGTCCATAAAATAAGAAAATATTCATAAAAATCACCTTAATAATTTTAACAACATTTATCATCTTTATTATGATTCACAATATTAATCGACCAGGTCGTTCCTAGGAAAGAGGGGTCTTTCCAATAAGGATTTCTCCCTATTGGCGCGCAATTAGATTATCTAAACTCTCCTTGACAGAACTTCTAGACATCGTTAATATTGCAAATAATAATATTAATAACTTTGTCATCTCAATTATTGATTTTATAAATATATAAAATATCGACAATAATTGAATCAAATAACATGAGATACTATGCAACAATTACTATAGCAATAATTGAACAAAACTGAATGACTTCTCACGTAAGCATCAATAATCAATACCGTGTGCTACTATGCAACCACGCGTATTACTGTATTTTACTACTGAGTAGTTCAACAGTATTAACGATAAAACTTCCGCCGTTATTTTCATAAAAATAATTTTGTCATTTTCTCAATCTGACAATAATTCCGTTGTGGGGTCCACCAATGATTGTGTCGTCATATGAATATTCCCCGACACAAAGAATATTCCTTGACCAATCGAATATAATATAGCAACCTACATACTTTGCAAACTTTATAAATATTACCCACAACTACAACATTATATCAAATCCATACCATAATATTAAAAAAAAATATTTCGAGAAAATTAAATATTTATTCATAAAATATGGGGTCTCACAATCTCCCCTTTTTAAGAAATTTCGCCCTCGAAATTAGGGTACGCACTTGGTATGTTAAAGAGGTAAGGATACCTTTGATTCAATTTCAGATTCTAACTCCCAGGTCATTTCCTCAACATTGTGGTTCCTCCATAAAACTTAGACTTGAGGTATAACCTTGGATCGTAGAATATGTTCATTCTTATCCAATATTTGAACAGGAACCTCTTCATACGTTAAATCTTCCGCTATATCGTCCAGTTCTAACTCAATAATGTGGTTCAGATCGTCCACATATTTACGTAACGTCGATACGTTAAAAATGTTATGAACATGTGACATACTTAGCGGTAAAACGAGTCTATAAGCCACAGTTCCTACTCGACCGAGGATTTCAAATGGGCCAATTAAATTGAGTGTTGTGATTTCCTTTCTTCGTCAATTCTTGCTTCTAGAATAACGCCCTCTTGAACCTTCTTCATTCATCAGCTCTAAGTATGTAGCTTGAGCTGATTTAACTTTATCGATTAAAGTCGATTCTACTCGTATATTTGTTATCTTTACGTGGGTCCCTAGAGTCGTTAACTCAATCTTCATCATTTGTAAGTTATACGAAATGGGCCTTTGCGTTGACAATATCGCACTCGTACCCGCATATGATCTTCTACTCAATGCGTCAGCTACCACATTTACTTTTCCAGGATGGTATTGGTTGGTATGATAATAATCTTTCAACAGTTCAAGCCAACGTCGTTGTCGCATGTTGAGTTCCTTTTGAGTGAACAAATATTTGAGGCTTTTATGATCCGTAAAGATTACCACTTTCTCCCCATACAAGTAATGCCTCCATATCTTTAGTGCGAAGACAATAGCTGCCAACTCTAGATCATAAGTAGGATAATTCCTCTCATATTCTTTGAGTTGTCGTGAGGCATAGGCTATGACTTTCCCATGTTGCATGAGAACACATCCTAACCCTTTGCCCGAAGCATCACTGTAATGACAAATCCCTCTGAACCAGATGGTATTGTTAGAACAGGTGCTGAAATGAGTCTCCTCATGAGTTCTTCAAAACTCTTTTCACATTCATCGCTCCAACCGAGCTTTGTATCTTTCCGAGTCAGCTGAGTTAGTGGAGTAGCGATTTGAGAAAATCTTTCCACGAATCTCCGATAATAACCAGCTAAACCGAGAAAGCTACGTACTTCGGTCACTGATTTAGGTTGCTCCCAGCTTTGAATAGATTCAATCTTTGCTGGGTCAACAGATATTCCATGACTTGATACCACGTACCCAAGGAATGCTACTTCCTGAAGCCAGAACTCGTATTTCTTTAACTTGGCAGAAAGCTTATATTCACAAAGCTTTTGGAGTATCAGCCTCAAGTGTTACTCATGATCTTCATTAGTTTTTGAATATATGAGGATGTCATCAATAAAGACGACCATAAAGTGATCCAAATATTCTTTGAATACTCAGTTCATCATATCCATGAAGGCAGCAGGAGCATTAGTCAATCTAAAAGACATGACTAGGAAATCATAATGCCCGTACCGAGTTCTGAAAGCCGTCTTTGGAATGTCATCGGTTCTAATCTTCAACTGGTGATATCCGGAACGAATATCAATCTTCGAAAAGAATTTGGCTCCTTCCAACTGGTCAAACAGGTCATCAATACGTGGCAATGGGTACCTATTTTTGATGGTGACATGATTCAACTCGCGATAATCAATACAAAGTCGCATACTCCCATCTTTCTTCTTCACGAATAGAACAGGAGCACCCAAGGAGAAGTACTAGGACGAATAAAGCCAATGTCTAACAATTCCTGCAGTTAGGTCTTTAACTCCTGAAGTTCAATAGGAGCCATTTGATATAGGGCTTTGGAAATGGGTTTTGTACCAGGTTCAAGGTCGATACAAAATTCAATTTCACGCTCTGGGGTAGGCCAGGAAGTTCTTCAGGAAATACGTCAAGGAATTCATTAACAATAGAAATATCATTCACAACTGACGTATTTTTGTTTAGATCCGTGACATGAGCTAAGAAAGCTTGACATCCGTTTTTCAATAAACGAATAGCTTTATGGTTTGAGATGACAATGATTGATTTTAATGGTTTGGTTGATTGAATTCGCATAATAGGTTGATTAGGAATATGAAAGCTAACAATCTTTCGAAAACAATCAATTTTTGCATGATGAGTAGTTAACCAATCAATCCCTAGAATCACATAAAATGCAAGTATTTTTAAAGAAATAAGATTGACAGGTAATGTGCGGTTACCAATTTGAATTAAACAAGACTTATAAACCATGGATGTAATGAAGGTTTCTCCCAACGGAGTTTCAACAGATAAGTTAAAGTCCAATTTCTCCGGAGTCAAATTTAAACGTTGAGCGTAAGTAGGAGAAATGAAAGAGTGGGTAGAACCAGTATCAAATAAAGTATAACCTTTGCTAGAGTTTATGATTAGCTTACCCGTGATGACCTCGTTCTGGTTCTTTTCTTTCTGGGAGGTCACAACAAACGCTCTCCCTTGCACTACCGACTTTGCCTTTTCTGGGACGGCTTTTGGTCCCTCCATCCTAGCTCAACTTGTCTTCAGTGAACGACAAAATCAGGCTAGGTGACCTTCTCTTCCACAATTATAACATGCTTTGGACGGCATCGCGTATTTTGGACTAATATGTCCCTCCCCTCCACATTTGAAGCATATGATAGGTGGTCGTTCTCCTTCTTTAACAACAGGTGTTGGTGCTGACGTCTTTCTATTATTGTTGAATCTCCTCTTCTTGAAATGTCCATTCTGACTATTTTGACCCTGATTACCACCGAAGTGGTTACCATTTCTGGCATGTTGATTCCCTCCACACTTATTGTCACAGTTTCGATGACTGTTATCTCTGGTATTATCATTTTGCCGGCTACTCTCTTTTGTTTGGGTTGATTCATTATCATGCTCCAATAACTGAACCCTATTAACAACATCTGAATACAAACACAGTTTATGAGAGATAAGATATTGACATATCTCAGATTTCAAACCTCTTAAAAACATTCGCATCATTCTCTCCTCATTATCAACCAAATAGGACGCAAACAGGGAAAACTCGGCAAACTTGGCTTCGTACTGCGATACGGTCATGTTGTTTTGTTCTAGCTTGATGAACTCTACCTCTTTCACACGACGAATTCTTTCGGGAAAGTACTTGTCGTTGAACAGTTCCTGAAACATTTACCGAGACATCTTCAGTGCGGCAGGTTAAGTACGCTTTACAGATTCCCACCAGTAATCTGCCTCTGCCCGCAACATGAAGGTGGCAAAGGGAACCTTTTGCTCCTCGGAGAATCCCAAGACATCAAATATCTTGTTGATTTGCTTAATCCACGTCTCCGCCTTAAGTGGTTTTGGCTCTCAAAAAAACTTCGGTAGTCCCAGTTCCTTAAACTGCTTGGTGGTGACCATCCGAGAGTTGCCAGTGTTTCCACCTTCATTTTGGACAGGAGCCGCTCTTGCCTGATGTTGCATGAATTGAATGAAGCCTCGAAACATTCCATCGTTCATCATTTGGTTAGTGTTGTTGTTTGCCTGAGGATTGTCGCCTCTCTGATGCACATTATCCTAACTATTGATCTGTGGAGACTCAACGGTCTCCTGTGCTCCATTGATGTTCTCAACATTCTTGAATGCCATTTCAAATACTGCCACAAAAAAGAGTTAAATAACATATCACATATTATCCTTATACTCTGACCGACCAATTAAATACCAAATAAACTTAGATAGGTCATACTAGCGAAAGAATTCTCCGCCTTTCCCCTCCTAGTTCTTGTCTCACATCTTAGCCAGAGATCATATCCCAAAGCTTAGATACCAACTGTGACACCCCCAAAATAGGAATACATCACCTATTCTGAGTCGCCAAATACATGGTACAGAATTAAAATACAATCTTAATTATACAACAAGTGAGCTGTGAGTTTAAATACAAATACTATCTTCTAGACAATATCCACTCTCAAAATAAGTCCTTATTACATTTATTATCACACTATTTAACAGAATAGTGAGGACTACTAGCTAATACTATCATCCGGACCATCACTCCGTTCCCCGACTCGTCCCAGCTACGTTCTCATTTCGTGAAAAGAACAGTGAAAGAAAGGGTGAGCTCAACTAGCCCAGTAAGAAATATTATGACTAAGATAATGCAGAATAAATTATCATTAGTCTTCAACAATGTTAAACTGATAATATACAATAGAAATCAAGTTTAACTGCAGCGGACATGCAATCAATTAAAAGAGTCAAGTAGAGAATAAAACCTACTATCTTTTATGATTTAAAAGGTTTTTCATCGCTTTTATCGCTGAGACTCAGCTTATTAAATAATCTACATCATCCCTGCACTACGGCCAAGGATATTCATCAGGGTCACGACAACAAATTATCCATGCACTACGGGCCAAGGATATTCGTGTATTCATCAATGGTCATGATCATGCCCATAACAGTCCATCAATGCACTACGATCCTTCCTCGTCTCTCCTGGAAGTCTACGAACTCTGAGATCTACTATCTTGGAGGCTACGATTCTGCCTCGATAGCTCTCGAGTTATTCTTGACTCTTCTGGCAGACTACGATTTCTGGTGCAGTGCTTGACGATCAGACAAGCCTATCTATTACATCATAAGATCAACCTAACATGCTTGATCTTTCTATATTTATAGTCTTTATACATCATTTCTTTTTAAGGACTTTACAAAGCTGTTTTACCTATGTAGGATCAACCTAACACATTTGATCAATTCATTCTAAGTCCTTGTACGTATGTTTCTATTATCTATCAAGGGACTTTACAGCTTTTCTTAATTCAAGCATACTTTCATATTCATTCTTTCATATATATATATATATATATATATATATATATATATATATATATATATATATATATATATTTTAATCAAATCATATATAAATAGGAATATCATTCACATGCATATTCCTGACATACCTAATACGATATTTCAGTATCATAACTTCCTCTTGATACCAATAATTAATATTAGGGCTCGTTTATCAGGGTTTAGAGATCTTGAGTTGAAAATTAGTGTTATTCAACACTCGATTAAGGTTTCTAATCCCTTATGAGGGTTTACTATGTTTATACCATATATGATCAATCATTGATCAACAATTCTGTGACGCCCCCAAACTAAGAATACATCACCTATTCTGAGTCGCCAAATACATAATACAGAATAAAAATACAATCTTAATTATACAACAAGAGAGCTCTGAGTTTAAATACAAATACTATCTTCTAGACAATATCCACTCTCAAAATAAGTCCTTATTACATTTTTTATCACACTATTTAACAGAATAGTGAGGACTACTAGCTAATACTATCATCCGGACCATCACTCCGTTCCCTGACTCGTCCCAGCTACGTTCTCATTTCCTGAAGAGAACAGTGAAAGAAAGGGTGAGCTCAACTAGCCCAGTAAGAAATATTATGACTAAGATAATTCAGAATAAATTATCATTAGTCTTCAACAATGTTAAACTGATAATATACAATAGACATCAAGTTTAACTGCAACGGACATGCATTCCATTAAAAGAGTCAAGTAGAGAATAAAATCTACTATATTTTATGATTTAAAAGGTTTTTCATCACATTTATCGCTGAGACTCAGCTTATTAAATAATCCACATCATCCCCGCACTACGGCCAAGAATATTCATCAGGGTCACTACCACAAATTATACATGCACTACGGGCCAAGGATATTCGTGTATTCATCAATGGTCATGATTATGACAATAACTGTCCATCAATGCACTACGGGCCAATGAGAATTTTTATCACATCATTTGTAACATTACGGTCATGATTACACCGAATAATCCATGGTCATAATCATACCAAGTCCTCACTATAAGCCACAGATGACTTTTAAAAAAATATAAACACGAGGATGATGACAATGATATAAGAATTCAATAAAACAAGTTCACGAATTAATTTATTCAGGAACTAATAACGTCCAAATTGTCAACATGATACTGCTTTGTAGAGTAAAATTCAAGAATGCTCAGAAGAATATTTCCATGAAAAATACTGGATGAAGATCAAATATCAAGAATATTCCACTAATTTCACGGAGTATAGAAGTCAAAATTTTAACCAATTGAGTGTAATAACGAATCGAATAACAAAAGAAATCACCATGCATGCGATACTTTGCATAGACAGGTTATTCCAACAGAATAATAATAACGGAACCAGGTCAGGTGAAATTCACACTGACAGGATGTTCCAACAGAATAGTAAGTGCGGAATAATAAATAATAGAACCAGGTCCGGCGTAAAATGCACAGACAGGATATTTCGACAGAATAATAAAGATAGAATAATAAATAATGGAACCAGGTCTTGCGTAAAAAGCACAGACAGGATATTACGATATAATAATAAAGACGGAATAATAAATAATGGAACCAGGTCCGATGTAAAACACACAGACAGGATATTCCAAAAGAATAATAAAGACAGAATAATAGAAGAATGTCACAAAGTATAGGGTAGTCCGCGTATACAGATTATTCCAACAGAATAATAAAGAAATGGAATAACAGAAGTTCTCTTCTTGAATACAAAAGAAATAATACCCCTTACCGTAAAAGAACTGAATATAAGAGTAGTTAAGTAGCAGAAAACTTTTCTTCTTTCTTTCTATAATTTTCTCTCTCTAAAGTTTTAGTGAATTCGTAAGAAATAATGAAGGAATGAGCTTCTATTTATAGGAGAATGGAAGTGCAATATGCATGGATGAAATATTGCATGATGATGATGACAATGATATAAGAATTCAATAAAACATTTTCATGAATTAATTTATTCAGGAACTAATAACGTCCAAATTGTAAACATGATACTGCTTTGTAGAGTAAAATTCAAGAATGCTCAGAAGAATATTTCCATGAAAAATACTGGATGAAGCGCAAATATCAAGGATATTCCACTAATTTCATGGAGTATAAAAGTCAAAATTTTAACCAATTGAGTATAATAACGAATGGAATAACAAAAGAAATCACCATGCATGCTGTACTTCGCATAGACAGGTTATTCTAACAGAATAATAATGACGGAACAAGGTCAGCTGAAATTCACACAACCAGGATGCTCCAACAGAATAATAAGTGCAGAATAATAAATAATGGAACCGGGTCTGGCGTAAAATGCACAGACAGGATATTGACAGAATAATAAAGACGAAATAATAAATAATGGAACCAGGTCCGACGTAAAACGCACAGACAGGATATTTCGATAGGATAATAAAGACGGAATAATAAATAATGGAACCAGGTCCGGTGTAAAACACACAGACAGAATATTCCAACAGAATAATAAAGATAGAATAATAGAAGAATGTCACCAAGTATAGGGTAGTCCGTGTATACAGGTTATTCCAACAGAACAATAAAGAAATGGAATAATAGAAGTTCTCTTCTTGAATACAAAAGAAATAACACCCCTTACCATAAAAGAACTGAATATAAGAGTAGTTAAGTAGCAGAAAACTTTTCTTCTTTCTTTCTATAATTTTCTCTCTCTAGAGTTTCAGTGAATTCGTAAGAAATAATTAAGGAATGAGCTTCTATTTATAGGAGAATGGACGTGCACTATGCATGGATGAAATAATTTTGCAGACTTACGTATCAAGGTTTTTGATATCATACCAATGCAAATGTTAATCAACTAACCAATAGAATCCAAGCAAAAATTAAAATATAAGACATATATTTATAAACACATGCTAAATAAATAAATATATATATATATAATATATATCTACCACTTAATTTTTCTCCCCCATAACCAACATCAATCCCCCACCCACCCAAAAATCAATTTCACTACACTCTTACACATCACTATCACACTACCACTTTTTCACAATTTTCCACTCACACATACATCACACACCTATCACTTTCACATATCATTTTCTCCCACCATACACTCAATACATACATATACTTCGATACGTATACATATGGGCCCCACATGTGGGCCTCACCTTTATAAAAATTTTCTACCGAATATTTTGAAAAATGGGTAAATAAGGGTCCATAAAATAAGAAAATATTCATAAAAATCACCTTAATAATTTTAACAACATTTATCATCTTTATTATGATTCACAATATTAATCGACCAGGTCGTTCCTAGGAAAGAGGGGTCTTTCCAATAAGGATTTCTCCCTATTGGCGCGCAATTAGATTATCTAAACTCTCCTTGACAGAACTTCTAGACATCGTTAATATTGCAAATAATAATATTAATAACTTTGTCATCTCAATTATTGATTTTATAAATATATAAAATATCGACAATAATTGAATCAAATAACATGAGATACTATGCAACAATTACTATAGCAATAATTGAACAAAACTGAATGACTTCTCACGTAAGCATCAATAATCAATACCGTGTGCTACTATGCAACCACGCGTATTACTGTATTTTACTACTGAGTAGTTCAACAGTATTAACGATAAAACTTCCGCCGTTATTTTCATAAAAATAATTTTGTCATTTTCTCAATCTGACAATAATTCCGTTGTGGGGTCCACCAATGATTGTGTCGTCATATGAATATTCCCCGACACAAAGAATATTCCTTGACCAATCGAATATAATATAGCAACCTACATACTTTGCAAACTTTATAAATATTACCCACAACTACAACATTATATCAAATCCACACCATAATATTAAAAAAAAATATTTCGAGAAAATTAAATATTTATTCATAAAATATGGGGTCTCACAATCTCCCCTTTTTAAGAAATTTCGCCCTCGAAATTAGGGTACGCACTTGGTATGTTAAAGAGGTAAGGATACCTTGATTCAATTTCAGATTCTAACTCCCAGGTCATTTCCTCAACATTGTGGTTCCTCCATAAAACTTAGACTTGAGGTATAACCTTGGATCGTAGAATATGTTCATTCTTATCCAATATTTGAACAGGAACCTCTTCATACGTTAAATCTTCCGCTATATCGTCCAGTTCTAACTCAATAATGTGGTTCAGATCGTCCACATATTTACGTAACGTCGATACGTTAAAATGTTATGAACATGTGACATACTTAGCGGTAAAACGAGTCTATAAGCCACAGTTCCTACTCGACCGAGGATTTCAAATGGGCCAATTAAATTGAGTGTTGTGATTTCCTTTCTTCGTCAATTCTTGCTTCTAGAATAACGCCCTCTTGAACCTTCTTCATTCATCAGCTCTAAGTATGTAGCTTGAGCTGATTTAACTCTATCGATTAAAGTCGATTCTACTCGTATATTTGTTATCTTTACGTGGGTCCCTAGAGTCGTTAACTCAATCTTCATCATTTGTAAGTTATACGAAATGGGCCTTTGCGTTGACAATATCGCACTCGTACCCGCATATGATCTTCTACTCAATGCGTCAGCTACCACATTTACTTTTCCAGGATGGTATTGGTTGGTATGATAATAATCTTTCAACAGTTCAAGCCAACGTCGTTGTCGCATGTTGAGTTCCTTTTGAGTGAACAAATATTTGAGGCTTTTATGATCCGTAAAGATTACCACTTTCTCCCCATACAAGTAATGCCTCCATATCTTTAGTGCGAAGACAATAGCTGCCAACTCTAGATCATAAGTAGGATAATTCCTCTCATATTCTTTGAGTTGTCGTGAGGCATAGGCTATGACTTTCCCATGTTGCATGAGAACACATCCTAACCCTTTGCCCGAAGCATCACTGTAATGACAAATCCCTCTGAACCAGATGGTATTGTTAGAACAGGTGCTGAAATGAGTCTCCTCATGAGTTCTTCAAAACTCTTTTCACATTCATCGCTCCAACCGAGCTTTGTATCTTTCCGAGTCAGCTGAGTTAGTGGAGTAGCGATTTGAGAAAATCTTTCCACGAATCTCCGATAATAACCAGCTAAACCGAGAAAGCTACGTACTTCGGTCACTGATTTAGGTTGCTCCCAGCTTTGAATAGATTCAATCTTTGCTGGGTCAACAGATATTCCATGACTTGATACCACGTACCCAAGGAATGCTACTTCCTGAAGCCAGAACTCGTATTTCTTTAACTTGGCAGAAAGCTTATATTCACAAAGCTTTTGGAGTATCAGCCTCAAGTGTTACTCATGATCTTCATTAGTTTTTGAATATATGAGGATGTCATCAATAAAGACGACCATAAAGTGATCCAAATATTCTTTGAATACTCAGTTCATCATATCCATGAAGGCAGCAGGAGCATTAGTCAATCTAAAAGACATGACTAGGAAATCATAATGCCCGTACCGAGTTCTGAAAGCCGTCTTTGGAATGTCATCGGTTCTAATCTTCAACTGGTGATATCCGGAACGAATATCAATCTTCGAAAAGAATTTGGCTCCTTCCAACTGGTCAAACAGGTCATCAATACGTGGCAATGGGTACCTATTTTTGATGGTGACATGATTCAACTCGCGATAATCAATACAAAGTCGCATACTCCCATCTTTCTTCTTCACGAATAGAACAGGAGCACCCAAGGAGAAGTACTAGGACGAATAAAGCCAATGTCTAACAATTCCTGCAGTTAGGTCTTTAACTCCTGAAGTTCAATAGGAGCCATTTGATATAGGGCTTTGGAAATGGGTTTTGTACCAGGTTCAAGGTCGATACAAAATTCAATTTCACGCTCTGGGGTAGGCCAGGAAGTTCTTCAGGAAATACGTCAAGGAATTCATTAACAATAGAAATATCATTCACAACTGACGTATTTTTGTTTAGATCCGTGACATGAGCTAAGAAAGCTTGACATCCGTTTTTCAATAAACGAATAGCTTTATGGTTTGAGATGACAATGATTGATTTTAATGGTTTGGTTGATTGAATTCGCATAATAGGTTGATTAGGAATATGAAAGCTAACAATCTTTCGAAAACAATCAATTTTTGCATGATGAGTAGTTAACCAATCAATCCCTAGAATCACATAAAATGCAAGTATTTTTAAAGAAATAAGATTGACAGGTAATGTGCGGTTACCAATTTGAATTAAACAAGACTTATAAACCATGGATGTAATGAAGGTTTCTCCCAACGGAGTTTCAACAGATAAGTTAAGTCCAATTTCTCCGGAGTCAAATTTAAACGTTGAGCGTAAGTAGGAGAAATGAAAGAGTGGGTAGAACCAGTATCAAATAAAGTATAACCTTTGCTAGAGTTTATGATTAGCTTACCCGTGATGACCTCGTTCTGGTTCTTTTCTTTCTGGGAGGTCACAACAAACGCTCTCCCTTGCACTACCGACTTTGCCTTTTCTGGGACGGCTTTTGGTCCCTCCATCCTAGCTCAACTTGTCTTCAGTGAACGACAAAATCAGGCTAGGTGACCTTCTCTTCCACAATTATAACATGCTTTGGACGGCATCGCGTATTTTGGACTAATATGTCCCTCCCCTCCACATTTGAAGCATATGATAGGTGGTCGTTCTCCTTCTTTAACAACAGGTGTTGGTGCTGACGTCTTTCTATTATTGTTGAATCTCCTCTTCTTGAAATGTCCATTCTGACTATTTTGACCCTGATTACCACCGAAGTGGTTACCATTTCTGGCATGTTGATTCCCTCCACACTTATTGTCACAGTTTCGATGACTGTTATCTTTGGTATTATCATTTTGCCGGCTACTCTCTTTTGTTTGGGTTGATTCATTATCATGCTCCAATAACTGAACCCTATTAACAACATCTGAATACAAACACAGTTTATGAGAGATAAGATATTGACATATCTCAGATTTCAAACCTCTTAAAAACATTCGCATCATTCTCTCCTCATTATCAACCAAATAGGACGCAAACAGGGAAAACTCGGCAAACTTGGCTTCGTACTGCGATACGGTCATGTTGTTTTGTTCTAGCTTGATGAACTCTACCTCTTTCACACGACGAATTCTTTCGGGAAAGTACTTGTCGTTGAACAGTTCCTGAAACATTTACCGAGACATCTTCAGTGCGGCAGGTTAAGTACGCTTTACAGATTCCCACCAGTAATCTGCCTCTGCCCGCAACATGAAGGTGGCAAAGGGAACCTTTTGCTCCTCGGAGAATCCCAAGACATCAAATATCTTGTTGATTTGCTTAATCCACGTCTCCGCCTTAAGTGGTTTTGGCTCTCAAAAAAACTTCGGTAGTCCCAGTTCCTTAAACTGCTTGGTGGTGACCATCCGAGAGTTGCCAGTGTTTCCACCTTCATTTTGGACAGGAGCCGCTCTTGCCTGATGTTGCATGAATTGAATGAAGCCTCGAAACATTCCATCGTTCATCATTTGGTTAGTGTTGTTGTTTGCCTGAGGATTGTCGCCTCTCTGATGCACATTATCCTAACTATTGATCTGTGGAGACTCAACGGTCTCCTGTGCTCCATTGATGTTCTCAACATTCTTGAATGCCATTTCAAATACTGCCACAAAAAAGAGTTAAATAACATATCACATATTATCCTTATACTCTGACCGACCAATTAAATACCAAATAAACTTAGATAGGTCATACTAGCGAAAGAATTCTCCGCCTTTCCCCTCCTAGTTCTTGTCTCACATCTTAGCCAGAGATCATATCCCAAAGCTTAGATACCAACTGTGACACCCCCAAAATAGGAATACATCACCTATTCTGAGTCGCCAAATACATGGTACAGAATTAAAATACAATCTTAATTATACAACAAGTGAGCTGTGAGTTTAAATACAAATACTATCTTCTAGACAATATCCACTCTCAAAATAAGTCCTTATTACATTTATTATCACACTATTTAACAGAATAGTGAGGACTACTAGCTAATACTATCATCCGGACCATCACTCCGTTCCCCGACTCGTCCCAGCTATGTTCTCATTTCGTGAAAAGAACAGTGAAAGAAAGGGTGAGCTCAACTAGCCCAGTAAGAAATATTATGACTAAGATAATGCAGAATAAATTATCATTAGTCTTCAACAATGTTAAACTGATAATATACAATTAAAATCAAGTTTAACTGCAGCGGACATGCAATCAATTAAAAGAGTCAAGTAGAGAATAAAACCTACTATCTTTTATGATTTAAAAGGTTTTTCATCGCTTTTATCGCTGAGACTCAGCTTATTAAATAATCTACATCATCCCTGCACTACGGCCAAGGATATTCATCAGGGTCACGACAACAAATTATCCATGCACTACGGGCCAAGGATATTCGTGTATTCATCAATGGTCATGATCATGCCCATAACAGTCCATCAATGCACTACGATCCTTCCTCGTCTCTCCTGGAAGTCTACGAACTCTGAGATCTACTATCTTGGAGGCTACGATTCTGCCTCGATAGCTCTCGAGTTATTCTTGACTCTTCTGGCAGACTACGATTTCTGGTGCAGTGCTTGACGATCAGACAAGCCTATCTATTACATCATAAGATCAACCTAACATGCTTGATCTTTCTATATTTATAGTCTTTATACATCATTTCTTTTTAAGGACTTTACAAAGCTGTTTTACCTATGTAGGATCAACCTAACACATTTGATCAATTCATTCTAAGTCCTTGTACGTATGTTTCTATTATCTATCAAGGGACTTTACAGCTTTTCTTAATTCAAGCATACTTGCATATTCATTCTTTCATATATATATATATATATATATATATATATATATATTTTTTTTTTTTAATCAAATCATATATAAATAGGAATATCATTCACATGCATATTCCTGACATACCTAATACGATATTTCAGTATCATAACTTCCTCTTGATACCAATAATTAATATTAGGGCTCGTTTATCAGGGTTTAGAGATCTTGAGTTGAAAATTAGTGTTATTCAACACTCGATTAAGGTTTCTAATCCCTTATGAGGGTTTACTATGTTTATACCATATATGATCAATCATTGATCAACAATTCTGTGACGCCCCCAAACTAAGAATACATCACCTATTCTGAGTCGCCAAATACATAATACAGAATAAAAATACAATCTTAATTATACAACAAGAGAGCTCTGAGTTTAAATACAAATACTATCTTCTAGACAATATCCACTCTCAAAATAAGTCCTTATTACATTTTTTATCACACTATTTAACAGAATAGTGAGGACTACTAGCTAATACTATCATCCGGACCATCACTCCGTTCCCTGACTCGTCCCAGCTACGTTCTCATTTCCTGAAGAGAACAGTGAAAGAAAGGGTGAGCTCAACTAGCCCAGTAAGAAATATTATGACTAAGATAATTCAGAATAAATTATCATTAGTCTTCAACAATGTTAAACTGATAATATACAATAGACATCAAGTTTAACTGCAACGGACATGCAATCCATTAAAAGAGTCAAGTAGAGAATAAAATCTACTATATTTTATGATTTAAAAGGTTTTTCATCACATTTATCGCTGAGACTCAGCTTATTAAATAATCCACATCATCCCCGCACTACGGCCAAGAATATTCATCAGGGTCACTACCACAAATTATACATGCACTACGGGCCAAGGATATTCGTGTATTCATCAATGGTCATGATTATGACAATAACTGTCCATCAATGCACTACGGGCCAATGAGAATTTTTATCACATCATTTGTAACATTACGGTCATGATTACACCGAATAATCCATGGTCATAATCATACCAAGTCCTCACTATAAGCCACAGATGACTTTTAAAAAAATATAAACACGAGGATGATGACAATGATATAAGAATTCAATAAAACAAGTTCACGAATTAATTTATTCAGGAACTAATAACGTCCAAATTGTCAACATGATACTGCTTTGTAGAGTAAAATTCAAGAATGCTCAGAAGAATATTTCCATGAAAAATACTGGATGAAGATCAAATATCAAGAATATTCCACTAATTTCACGGAGTATAGAAGTCAAAATTTTAACCAATTGAGTGTAATAACGAATCGAATAACAAAAGAAATCACCATGCATGCGATACTTTGCATAGACAGGTTATTCCAACAGAATAATAATAACGGAACCAGGTCAGGTGAAATTCACACTGACAGGATGTTCCAACAGAATAGTAAGTGCGGAATAATAAATAATAGAACCGGGTCCGGCGTAAAATGCACAGACAGGATATTTCGACAGAATAATAAAGATAGAATAATAAATAATGGAACCAGGTCTTGCGTAAAAAGCACAGACAGGATATTACGATATAATAATAAAGACGGAATAATAAATAATGGAACCAGGTCCGATGTAAAACACACAGACAGGATATTCCAAAAGAATAATAAAGACAGAATAATAGAAGAATGTCACAAAGTATAGGGTAGTCCGCGTATACAGATTATTCCAACAGAATAATAAAGAAATGGAATAACAGAAGTTCTCTTCTTGAATACAAAAGAAATAATACCCCTTACCGTAAAAGAACTGAATATAAGAGTAGTTAAGTAGCAGAAAACTTTTCTTCTTTCTTTCTATAATTTTCTCTCTCTAAAGTTTTAGTGAATTCGTAAGAAATAATGAAGGAATGAGCTTCTATTTATAGGAGAATGGAAGTGCAATATGCATGGATGAAATAATTTTGCAGACTTACGTATCAAGGTTTTTGATATCATACCAATGCAAATGTCAATCAACTAACCAATAGGATCTAAGCAAAAATTAAAATATAAGACATATATTTATAAACACATGTTTGATATATATATATATATATATATATATATATATATATATATATATATAATATCTACCACTTAATTTTTCTACCCCATAACCAACATCAATCCCCCACCCACCCAAAAATCAATTTCACTACACTCTTACACATCACTATCACACTATCACTTTTTCACCATTTTCCACTCACACACACATCACACACCTATCAGTTTCACATGTCATTTTCTCCAACCATACACTCAATACATACAAATACTTCGATACGTATACACTTCCATTTCCAAAATCATTTTTACAACATAAATGGGCCCCACCTTTATAAAAATTTTCTACCGAATATTTTGAAAAATGGGTAAATAGGGGTCCATAAAATAAGCAAATCTTCATAAAAATCACCTTAATAATTTTAACAACATTTATCATCTTTATTATAATTCACAATATTAATCGACCAAGTCGTTCCTAGAAAAGAGGGGTCTTTCCAATAAGGATTTCTCCCTATTGGCACGCAATTAGATTATCTAACCTCTCCTTGTCAGAACTTCTAGACATCGTTAATATTGCGAATAATAATATTAATAACTTTGTCATCTCAATTATTGATTTTAACAATATATAAAATATCGACAATAATTGAATCAAATAACGTGAGATACTATGCAATAATTACTATAGCAATAATTGAACAAAACTGAATGACTTCTCACGTAAGCATCAATAATCAATACCGTGTGCTACTCTGAAACCACGCGTATTACTGTACTTTTACTACCGAGTAGTTCAACAGTATTAATGGTAAAACTTCCGTCGTTATTTTCATAAAAATATTTTTGTCGTTTTCTCAATCCGACAATAATTCCGTTGTGGGGTCCACCAATGATTGTACCGTCGTACGAATATTCCCCGACACAAAGAATATTCCCTGACCAATCGAATATAATATAACAACTTGCATACCTTGCAAAATTTATAAATATTACCCATAACTATAACATTATATCAAATCCACACCATAATATTTATATCATACAAACACATATTCATACAAATTCTATATCATACAAACACATATTCATTAATACAATTATTGTAATTTTATTGTTTTAACTATATCATACAATTGTTGTAACATATTCATTAATACAAAACGTCCCTACGAAAAATCTGACTTTGATGTCTTCTGTTTTATTAATTTGTTTTCAAATTCTGTCTTTATATCTTATCACCCCATATTTATTTATCATCTTATTTAAGATGTATCCTCCTTCTCGTGACCTTTTTTGATAATTAACGCTTCTAGATAGAGTTAGCTGAAACTCTTATCTTAATCTTAAATTTATTAAAATCTTTTATCAGTACCTCGTTGTTTCATTTAACTTTTAATTTTATTGTTAAATGTTTCCTCCTTCATAAATTTCTTCTTGACCAAAAGAATACTATCTATCACCAACATTATCTTTTATTATTAAGACTAAAAAATTTATTCAAATCTTTTATAGTATCTTTCAAAATACTTTTTAAACTTATCATTAATTCATGTTCTTCCATAATTCATCATATTTGATGCATAATTCTCTTCTTTATACCTAACAAATTTTTACACTTTGTAAATACCTTCCCAATTTAAAATATATTATATATCAACAAGTTTCACAAATTACACATCAGTTCACCTTACCAGTACTATTACATAATGTACATATCCCTAAATCATAGACCAAAAGATAAAATCTATTATCTTTATCGAACTTATTCAAAAATTGTAACTTCTACCATATAGGTGTATTCACATATACTATTCAAGATATTATCCTAACATTCTTACTATTACAAAAGATCCTAAAATCTAACTTTTAACTTAGACGTCTTCGCTTCCTTCACCTATTGTTGACACTGTCTTACTGCTTCATTTCTTGATTTATCGGTTCCCTTCAATTTTGATGGTCCTACTAATCTAAAGTTTAAGGTAATGCTTAAAGTATTGGGTTCAACTTCTAGTGGATTCCCTGACCTCCATTGTGAAGCGTCAAGTAATACGTTTACCAACTATTGAGTTGGATTTGTCTTTAGCTGGTTCCCGTGAATCTATGTTGGTGATTTCTCTTATGATGCCATTTTATCTAAAAAACATATAGCAACTAACTAAATATAAGCATAATAATCAATTAATTAGACAAACAATGTGTAATATTCAATTACATTCTATATACTTCAAGAAAATTGGCCAGCTAATAATTTATATATCTTCACTAGTTTTCTCCCAATGAATTCTTATACTAAGAACATTATACTATTACAAACTACAACTCCTCTACTACCCTCTGTTCCCATTAGCCTCTCATGCTCTTTATCCCCTTCTTTTTACTTAACCTTGATACTTTCGATCTTCCCTTTTGTGAATATTCAAAATTTCTCCAGCGTTTACTTAAAATCTATACAATTTCTTCTGTTTGTAATGTTACTCCAATTTCCTTTCCTTCATCTTCTATTGTCCCTCTTTCAGGATATATATGAGCCTTATAAAAACTTCAATCTCCCTCTTCACTTATCACCAACCTTAGTACTCTTCATGATCATTCTCTAAATCTACCACATATTTGTCTTTTATAGCTTCAACTACTTAGTTGTAAACTACTTCCCTTGATACTTCCACTATTCTATCCTTCAAATCATTCTTCATTATTACAACCTATTATAGTTCAAGTACTATCCCAAGTATAACAATTAGCTTTTCTCTCAGTATATGAATACAGTTAAATCCTTCACTTATCGAAAATATCAATTCAATATCGTTAACTTATATAAAAAATCTATTCCTCCAACTTCGGCTGATGAATTTTCTTAATTCATCTCCTACAAACTTATCTTTAGTTTATCTCTTTATTACTTCTCTCTCCCTGATACTAAGTCTATAAATTTTAAACTTCTTACCATATTTATCTTCCAATATCACCCTTCCAGGCCACTTCCTAGATCCATCACTATCTCCTTTCTTACAACCTTAATTATCTCCGTATGTTTAAAAAAAATTTATGATCTGTTCATCCTTATAATTTCTCTTTGTCTATTCTAGACATTCCTAACATCTCCAAAATATTTCCATGCAATGAGTATCTAACTCATTCCCTATCTCTAAGTTTATCTCCTTATTACCTTCATTACAATATCTCAGGTCATAACCTAAGGTATTCCTACCCTAGTTCTATAACCTACTGCTCTGATACCAAATTGTGACGCCCTCAAATTCTCTACATTCATTATAGCCAATTTGGTGTTCACGAAAATATTCTATAAGATAATAATTTCTATAAATCCAAGATTCACAGTACTCGTAGTAAATAGTAGTTCTCGTAAGAACAATCATTGTAACTGAGTACCCTCACTTGGATGTACAGGTTCAGTATCGTAGATATTTCTTCCATATCTATAATTCTTATCTATCTGACCTTCATACTGTTAATGTTAGAGTTCTTGGAACTGAGTGAAGCGTTACCTCAGTGCATCCGAGAGCCAATGTGTGTTAACATTATCATTCAGATATATAGTTCATATAGATATTGTACACTTTTCTAATTCCATTAGAATAACAACTAAATACTTCAACTAATAATACACTAAACCTATTATATACCATTACATTGATTCAACATGTCGTTATTATTACATTATAGCTATCAACAGTGTATCCATGTCTTAAGCATTTTATCCACAATACCGGAACTTCTAGAATATATTATTTCTATCTGCAAATGAATAAAATATTTGCAGGGATGAGCTACAGAAAGCTCGGCAAGTTTTGAACAATAAATGACTGTTATACATATATCAATTCTAAAATAAATGAACATAAAGTTAAGAGTTTTTCCACACACACCAAAACTGGATTATATGAGCATAAAATGTATTTTAGGAATTAATTATTAATTTATAATAATTATTTAGTATTTATTTTGTATTTATTATATTATTTTTATTAATTTACTAGCTAATTGTCGCTAAAGGTCACTTTTAGTGATAGAACTGTCGCTGATGCTGTTTTTCACCAACTAAAGAACATGAAAGTCAACGCTCAGAGGGTACGTTTGACTGACCATAATTCTTAACTGACAATGTTTTTGATCATGCAAATGGTTCAAAAGTGTAGTACTGATGTATTACTATGAGAATAAACTAATTGGGTGATCTAATTACATTACATAAGTGAGTTATAGAAGGTCAAAATACCCTTCAAGGCCTATCTTGAGTTCCTGGGTTACCCAGAAACTCGATCAGTGTCAACTCCCTACTTCAACATCTAATAACTTGCATCCTATATATTAGATGTGTGCTATAATGTAACCACTATATAGTATACATGTCATACTACCATAATACAACTTTTAATGTGTCAAAGTAACATCAGAAGGTCAATATTTAACTTGTCAAACTGGCTTCCAGGCGTGGTTTTGCAATTTTCTGGGTTACCCAGAAATCTGGGTTTCCAGTTCGAGATACTACTTTCAATCCATTATATCTTGCACTCGTTTTATGTAATGAGTGATCTATTAGCATGGTCTGGTAGTCTACATGACAAAGTTCAAGAGCGTAACACTTATATGATCTATACACTTGTCTAAGTGAAGATCAGAGCCTATAAAGATCTTATCAGACCATGTTCTTGAGTTCTGGGTTTTCCAGAATTTTAAAAACATAATTGGTTAACGGATTTTAACCACTAATATCTTGCAATATATACATCCACTGATCCTGTTTTCACTTCTACAATACTAAGCTCACAACATACTACAAATATAATACATCAAACAACTCAAACCATTAATAAATTCGGATCTAAGGCGCTTGACATTCGTTTGTCAGACATACTTTTAGGGTTCTTGACTATTTTCTCTAATCTTCATTTTGAAGCTTTTAAATATTATGGGTTGGTGTTTTGGCAACCCAGATCACTTATTAACATATTATATCATATATATAAACATCCAATCATAACTTTTAATATAACATCAAAGATTTAAAGTTAGGGTTTGTGTTCTTACCTTTTTAGACCAATTCTTGATTTGCTTTCTGATTCTGATTTTGTGTTGCTATGAACTGATTGGGGGTTGTAATATGATGTATTTTAAGTCTAGAATTTGTGAGTCTAGAGAGGAGAAGGATAACTACACTTGGCCATTTAAAGTAAGGGTTAAATGGATTTTAATCAATCTTAAATTTGATTCATTGCATCTAATTGTTGCTAGATGTCATGATATGGATGGTGTAGGCTAATTGAACAGATGTGGCAAATCTTTTAAGTGTTGAGTCATAGATTTGATTTTATCACTTAAAATGGAAGATAAAGGGTATTTTTGTAACTTTCAATATACTAAGGGTACTTTTGTTATTTCCTATTCAACCTTGAGGTTAATTTGGTCATTTATGTTATGGAATTAGACATATGGTAAATCTTGGTGATGATTCATCAAGATTTGTGTTTATCTTTTGTTAAAAGATAAGCTCAAGATTATTTTGGTCTTTTTACCCCTACTAAGGGTATTTTGGTAATTTTCCCTATAACTTGAAGGGTATTTTGGACATCTCAAATATATCCCACATATTTACACTTAAGCATTTAATACTTAACATTTGAATTCACGAATTAGGGTTTTAAATATCCGAATTAGGTTTCGGATTCTCGGAACCGAAATTAGGGTTTACCAGTTAGGGTTTGCTATTTCTTACTTGATTTTCCTGATCAATCATATAATTAGTCTTACATTAATATACCCAATATGATATTTCAGTATCATAACTTCCTCTTGATACCAATAATTAATATTAGGGTTTATCAGGGTTTAGAGATCCTGAGTTGAAAATTAGGGTTATCTGACACTCGATTAAGGTTTCTAATCCCTTATTAGGGTTTACTAAGCTTATACCCTATCTGATCAAACATTGATCAACAATTTTATATCGTACAAACACATATTCATTAATACAATTGTTGTAAATGTATTTTCTACCAAATCCCTATCCAGACTTAAGTTTAGGGTTTCTATTCTCTGTTAAGCACAACTCTAGTTATATTTCTTAGTCAATACACAATTTGACCACTTCTCTAGGCTTGTATTATAGATACGTAGCACAATATTGGTAATCAATATAAATATTAAATAAATAAAAAATTTCGTAAAATTCTGAATCCTCACAACAAATACAATTCATATATCCAAGTGAGGGTATCCAAACACAACAATAGCTCTCTTGAGAATTGTTATCTGTTATGGGATACTGTGAATCTTGGGTCTATGGGAATTGCATTTGGTTATAAATTATATAGTCACTCAATTAGATATAAGCATATAATCAGATATCATGGGCATATAGATTTTAATGCGTTATATACATTGATTAGTAGTAAGCACCATGTCGGATACCATGAGAGTATAGATATGGGGGCGTTACAATTATCCTCTTCAAAAGAACAAACATAGTATGTACTAATCTATCCGGAATCAATAACCCCACATTAGTGATCCAACGATTAGGAACATTTTAGTTTTATAGCTATCTAGAATGGAATACCAGTAAAAAAAATAAAAAATGGATAACATTTAAATTTACATTTGAAATATTTTAATTGGACTTTGTCTTTTATTTTGGTTAAACTAGTCATTTAATTTTTTTTGGGATAATAAGTATTAATAAATGATGAATAAATTAAATTTGTTAAATTGGGTCATAATACTAATTGGGTTTAATTTATATGTAGGTAAAATTAAATCATATTATAATTCTGAGAAATAATAAGATAATTAAGAAATAGAACCTAACTGTACTTCATTACATCTCATACGAACTGAGAGAGAAGAATTGGCGTGAGGCGACAAAGAAAAAAAAAGAATAAAGAAGCTAATGGCGCTGCGAAAAGGAGGAAGGGAATCAAATTTTTATTCCTTATCAGGTAAATTAATTTTTAGCATTTATCAATACATATATTTATTGGTATCACATATATGAGCTACACCTAATGGTTTAGGTAATACTAGCATTGAATCTGAAGGAATATTATATCATGGGTAATTCATTATATCATGATTGAAAGTGAAGCCTATTCATTCTGAAAGAGTTTTATATTCGGTAAAATTGTTATATAAGTATTAGGAGTAGTTTTGTGTTTTAAGGAATATGAAAACATAGGTTGTTCACCAATCTGCTGGGATAAAGAAGGTCACTCGATGAAGTTAATATATAATATTTTAATAAATAGTTAACTGTAATGTTAAACTTATAAACTGTATTGAGATCTTAGTTACTAATTCAAACTAAATAATTCTACCAATAAAATTATAAAATTTATTTAATAATAAATTTAACAGTGTGATGTTATTAATGATTAGATTTATAGTAAAATTTTATTTTATTTTATTAGATCAGATTAAGGAGACTAGTATAATCTTATTTAAATTTTTGGGTATTACATTGCTTAATCTAGTTATGAATTACGTACTCTTTCAGTGAAACTCTTTTGATTTTAATTTGTTCGTTGCTACTCGTTTCGAAATTTAGTATTGTCTCTAATGATTATTTTTTGCCAAATTTATAATGATAGTTGTTAGTTCCCAGTAGGCACAATATAGATCTAGAAAGGGGGGTTGGATAGATCTTTGAATTTGAAATACTTTTTCTCTATTCTTTTGTATTACTCATTAAGTAGCAAATGACAAACATAACAATCTTTTCAAGCACAACGGAATAAGTAAAAGATCCACTTCATTGATATATTCATAATCAGACATACATTGTTCGTGGAGTTACTTTAGTAGTGGGCAGTTAAAACATACATAGCAGTTATAACAGTTAATGTACATAATGTAAATGACATAAAGTAAAAGACACAAGGGGTTTTAAGTGGTTCAGAGACTCAAGCTCCTAATTCACTCTTCTGCTTTCAACTAGCAGGATTTCCACTAAGTAAGGGCAACACCCTGAATCACTAAGATTCCTTCAAGGCCAGCAACCTTGGGACTTTAGTTCACCAAGAACTCTTCAAGGCCGGCAGCCTTGGAACTTCTCTAGTTCCCTAGGAACTCTTCAAGCCCAGCAGGCTTGGAACTTCATTTTGTCCCTCCGAACAAAGAACTCTCAGGCCCTGGCTTCTTGTTGTTGTTGTTGTAGTTGTTGTTGTTGGTGCTAAGATGCTAATATGTCATTAAGCTCTGAACATCTTTTGTACTTAGCAGCTTGGTGTGGTCCTCTTTGCATTCTGCTTTGAGTCTGGACCACATCTTCTTTGGTGCAGCTGATCTTTACTCTTTTATGATCATCTTCATCTTTTATCGGTTGTGCACCATCACCATTTGAATTTGCTAAGTCTCTATGCTTTTGGTAGACTTCGTCTGGCACTTAGCAATCCCTGAACCCTTCTTAAATGTTTTGCAGACATGGTTATGCACTTGTTCAGTTTTAGCTTTTGGTTCATGGTGATTCGTAGGGTGGCTCTCTTGATCTTCTTTATACTCAGCCACTTTCCTGAATGCTATCTTCTTGGCCTTCTCAACTCTCAGCTTGACTGCCATCTTTAGTGGCATTCTCATCTTTGATGAGTGAAGCTTTGATCTGATTGAGTTCTTCTTCAAAGATGCTTCACTTTCACCTTGGTAGTCTCACTGTCACTGAGACTTGTTCTGTTGATCTGTGGTGGAACTCGTAGAATCAACAATAGCATTTACCAACTCAATGATTCTGCAACATGACAATCATCAGCAACTCTTGATCTTTGAAACTCTGTTGATTTATACTGCTTCCCAATCTTCCCATTGGAAAGTAGCCGTTGAATGCTAATTAAATTGTCTCACAGTTCTCGAGTTATTTGGTGCAGACTGTAGATGTGACATGACATCTTTTTTTGACTTTCTGACACTAGAGTCTACTGTTTCACCTATCCCGTTAGATATGTCACTTTGATATCTTGGGCAGGTCGATGACTTTATTTTCACCCTTCTGATTTATCGATCAGAGGTTGTCCTTGCATTGATGCTCTCAATAAGATTTTGTCTGAATGTCATTCTTCAGATTGAACCGTTGCCAATGCTTCAATCCTCAGTTGTTCGAACTCTACGATTCTAATGCACTTCTTCTTGGACCTGATCGTAGTGTCGTATTGACATGTAGAGTTAACACTACGATCTGAAAGAGTGTTCACTTTATCTATGATGTAGAACACCTCTTTCTTCTTTTGGGCAGTGCTTCATCACTTCTGTTTGGCTTAACTGTTCTCAAATACTGATGGCTGATTCCTTGCTCTGGCCCCTTCTGACTAACAACACAATTTAGATTTGTGGCGTGTCCAGCTCGCTTTCTCCTTATGATCTCCCATTCACTTATCATCAATGGACTGACCCAATGCTAAATCACTTTAGCCTTATTCTTCAGAGGTTGTCCAGTATATTAGTGTGTACTCCATTAGTTCCTTCTTCGTTTAGCAAACACTACAATCTTGGTTACTTCCAAGATCGTTGTCCTCTTTCTGCTTGACAGTTACTTCATATTCTGACTTTCCTTAGTCAGCTACTGAAGTCTTCTTATGATCATATTGTGGAAGACTTCATCATGAATGGCTTCACAGCTCAATCTGGATGCTGCTTAGATCTTTTATTAGCTTCCATGTCATTCATTGAGTTCTCTCTGTCTTCCCTTAAGTGAGATGTATCTTTGCAATACCAACCAGAGGCTTCATTTCTTTGGATATTTTGGGAGTGCTCAATCGTGTTTGCTCTACGATTTTACCTTAGCTTTTTGAGCACATCTATTGAGGTCTTAGCTCTGAACTCTATGATTCAGCTTCGGCTGTGCAAACACTACGACTCCAAGATCAGATCTTGACACTACGATTTCTGTCGTTATGCTTATTGTCTTTATCTGATCTTGCTCGACTACGATCTCTTCCTTTGATGTGATCAGTAGACTCTACGACTCTGAGTGCAGTCTACAATCCTTGACTTGACTTCGACAGATGTTCGGTCTGCTCATAGGCAGGTTGTCTCTATGATTCTGAACATGACTTCCTCAGGAAACTATGGCTCTGAGGAAGCTTTACTCGATACACTACGATCCTTCCTCGTCTCTCCTGGAAGTGTGACAACCCGAGAAATTAGACAATTTATGAAAATCTTAAATGATTGATTTAAGGTCAAATAATAGATCTAGACAGAAAGTAAGTGTATGCGTATGATGTAATTGGGATTGAATTTTGAGGATTTCAAAATTCGGTGAAGGATATAGGTGAATTATTCAGGATTAAGAATTTATGTAAATATGCTCTGTGTATATGATTAATGATGTGTTCAGAATGTGGTTAAGGGTCATGGGTTGACCAGATAAATTATATCTGTGACAAACCCTAAGTATATTTTAAGAACTTTAACGTTCAGTTAGAAAACCCTAACGTCTAAAAAGAAACCCTAGAAATCGATTATGGAAACCCTAATTTCAGTTCCGGGAGTACGAAATCTTAATTCGGTATCCGAAAATCCTAGGTTGGGAATGCAAGTGCTAAGTATAAGGTTAAACGATATTAATTATGATTTAATTAGGGAAAACCCTAATGACTCATTTGAAATCTTAAAGGACTATTTGAAAACCCTAATACCAGATCTGAAAACCCTAATTTCAGATTCTGATAAAAATGAAACCCTAATCTGGGTATATAATGGAGAATTATAATGCTCAAGTGATTTAAATTATAAGTCTAATTAGGGTAATGGTTAATTAATTAACAAACCCTAATTTTTAATTTATGGAACCCTAATTGTTCCGTCAGAAACCCTAATTGTTCAGTGGTGGAATTAATTGCTATATTAGCAATGTTAATTGGGAGATATAAATCCTAATTGTCAAGTTATTAGAAACCCTAATCGGTTTAAGAAATCTAATTTCTAAAATTGAAATATTATTTTTATTTTTAAAATCCTAAAATGTGGTTTTGAACCCTAAATGTACAATTATGGCCTTAAGCGCTAAATTAGTAATTTTAATTAGGATAAATTAGTCCTAATTAGCAAGATTGATTCATGATTAAGAGATTATGAAATAATTAGGAAGCCCTAATTATAAGTTAGAAATTTAAAATTTTCTATTTTTAATTTAATTGGAAAATTTTTTGAAAATCCAAGTTGCTAAATAATTGTGGGGTAAAATATAAACCCTAAAGGGTTAAACCCTAAACTCTAAAATGATCCAAACCCTAAAGATTAAGGGCTTCATCAAATGCAAAGGACAAAAATGCCCTTTTAGTGTATTATTTTAGCTAACTTGCAAATCTTGGCAAATCAAAAGTTGTTCAACAACCCTAGAGCTAACCTAGCCTAGCATGTGCAAAATCTCAGCAACTCAGCTCCTTTTTGACAGTAAACATCAACTATACATAAATCATGCAATAAATAAAGATTGGGAGAGAGAAAATGTACACATTTTTGCTTATTTGCCAAACTTGCTCTCACCAACTCTTACTTCTCTCTCAACCTCCGAAAATCTAAGTTAGATCAGTCACAATTCAAGCCCCACGTGTACCAGAAACAGATCAAAGGATCAGATTCAAGAATTAAAGCATAAAAGGTATAAAACCCTAAATCTTAAAATTTTATGATCTAATGTTTGATGTTGTAATTGATTGGTTAAATATGTGTTTTAAGGTGTCAAATGATGATCTGGGTTGTCAAAACACAAACCCATAACATCAAAGTGCTCGGATTTGACATTTTAAGAAATCTGGAAAATTTTTAAAGCTGAGGTCTGAGAATGAATGTTAGAGCCTCTAGATCTTTTTCTGTTAGAGGATTATTGTGTTTTATGTTATACATGTGTTCTATGTCATGTCTACTGTGCTCTGAATCAAGAAACACGACCAGATCATGGGTGGACTAAGAGATATGACCGGTCAAAGACCGTTGACCGTTCACGAAAAGTTAAATTCTGGGTAACCCAGAAAATTTTCAGAGGTCTGACAACATTTTTAACGTCTCAGATCTTACTATGGTTAAGTTGTTATGTGATGTTGTTGGTCTTATCTTGTAGAATGACATGCAGGCTACGCATATATGCCTTTATATCACTCAGATCCGTATCCTAATCGTAGAAATTAATGGTCAAACTATCGTTGACCAAGCTGTTCAAGAACATTTCTGGAAACCCCAGAAATGTTCAAGAACAGTCCGGACTACTACTTTGACCAGTTTATAAATTGTGATTTTGTTATTTTCTGACTGATCTATTGATACATTATTTGTCCTTGACATAAGTAATACTTACTTGAACCATGAGACTACATGAACCAAGATCGGAACCTAGGATTAATCGAGCTTGAAACTGGACCCTCAAACTGCCTGGGTTTCTGGAAAACCCAGGTGACGTCTGACAGGAACTTTGGGAGATCAGATCTCCTTATGTGTTTGTGTTATGACCAAGTTGATGATTTCAAGTTGTAGTGTTACATTTCAGCTATATATTTTCGGTTTAAAGTGGTTCAGAAACTGATTACACACAAAGTTATTGTTGGTCAAACGTGCACCCTAGAACTCGCGTATGTCAGTGTTCTTGAGCCAAGAACACCGACGGCAACAGACTAGTGTCGCTAAAGACCTATAGCGACAGTTTATTTCTTATTTTCTGGAAAATGATTTAAAATTAGAAAAAAATAGTTTTTAATTATTAAAAATACAAAATAAATTGTGAAAAATTATTTTAAAGTCTGAAAAATAGTTTTTAACTATTTTGAGTATATTTTGAAAATATTTAATATTTTTGGAATATAAATGTTATTTATTTATTTAATTATAATATTAAATAAATTATTAAAAAATAGTTTTAATTCATGAAAAATTATTTTATGGTATAAGAAAATATTTTAAGTTATTTTTGATGACTTTTAATATTTTGTGAGGAAATTCATTAATTAATCAATATTAATGATAATTAGTTTATTTAATAGATATATTAAATAAATTAAGGAAAAATAGAATTAATGATTTAAAAATCATATAAAAATGATTTAAGTGTTATAAAAATATTTTAAGTTATAAAAAGTAACTTTTGATATATTGGCATGAAAATATTAATATTTTAATATTAATATTAATTATCGGATAATGGATTTAATTGTTTAAAAATCATATAATTATGATTTTACGGTATTAAAAATACTTTGATATATTATAATTATATTATAATATTATGTTATGATTTTCATTAATATTTTATATTAAATAAATATTAATGATCAAGGTATTAAGTGGTATTTAATTTATTTAAATACGGTTTTAAGGATTAAAAAATGTTGATAAATGGTAATAATTATCCGAAAGTTATTACGAGCCTAGGAAAAATGTTTTGTTTGGTTAGAAATTATCTGTGATAATTGTTAACTGTTAAGTCAGAGTTTAATTGAACTTAAACTCGATATTCGTCCGACTAGACCGTCGGGATGATAGAATTGTGTCGGTTTCAACTCAAACTGCAATAGTTTGACTTGATACCTAGTCTTATGTGGTGTAAAGACTGAAAGGGTTATGTGGTAATGTGTTTAGGTTATCCTGTGGATATAAATATAATATTAATATATTGTGATGATATTATTCTAATATTTGAGATCTATATTATTAATATTAGGTCTTCGGGTAAAGCGTTATAAACTGCGTTGCGATAATCAACGGTACAGGCAAGTTTTTCAGTTCTATTATGTTTGTGGATGGAATGTGTTATGTGTTAAATTACATATTATGCTCTATGAATTGTTAAAAGTCAAAATATGACTAAGTTAATTGGGTTATGGAACTCAATCAATATGTGATTACATGTTGTATGATGTAACTCGATAAATTAGAAATGTATAATGCATGAATTAATGTTTTGTAAGAAATTATTGATGCATGTAGGATATGTTTAGTAAAGAATATATGTTACATGCAGATATGCATATTAAAGGAAATGTAGTGCATATAGAATTGTGTGCTATGTGAAACATGATAGGTTGTTAAATTTGTTGGGCTGTCGAGCTCAATCTTGCAAACATAAACTTTTTGCAGGTTAATGATGTTAGACAATATTATTTGCTATACGGATGATGAAGATTGAGCGATGCATAAGATGAATACATTTTTTTTGATTTAGAAATGGTATAGATCTATGATCGATAGTTTTATCAAGTGTAATTTTCAGCTATGTACAGTTTGAAATGTTGAATAGATAAATAAGATTTATTTTGAATTGAGAATAGATATGATTCTTAAATAAATGAATCATCGATAGAAAAAAAAATAATGCCAAGTTCAGCTTGGGATATCATGTGCAGCTACTTTGTAAAAAAAAATATATAGTTTGATAAATGTGTTATAAAGATTATGAATTGTATTTAAGTTAAGGTTACTCGACCTTGGAGAATAGTGTGTAATGTATTGTATAAACAATTTATGTTTATATCTTTCGCAATTAGTGAAAGAATTAGTATACCGGATCCGCGGCGATTCGGGGCCCGGATTCAGGGCTACTACAGGAAGTATACGAACTCCAAGATCTACTATCTTGCAGACTATAATCCTGCCTCGATAACTCTTGAGTTGTCCTTGACTCTCCTGACAGACTACGATTTTTGGTGCAGTGCTCGACAATCAGACAAGCCTATCTATTACATCATAAGATCAACCTAACATGTTTGATCTTTCTATGTTTATAGTCCGTGTACATCATTTTCTTTTTAAGGACTTTACAAGGCTGTTTTGCTTATTTAGGATCAACCTAACATATTTGATCAATTCAATATAAGTCCTTATACATATGTTTCTGTAATCTATTAGAGGACTTTACATCTTTTCTTAATGCAGACATACTTGCATATTCATTCATATATATATCATAATCAAATCATATATAAATAGGAATATCATTCACATGTTTATTCCATACAATATCCCCCTATTTGATTATTACAAAAATAATAAGTGCATGTGCATGTTATGAATGAATCTTATATATAGTGATTTGTTATATTTCTAAAATAGATATTCATGAATGTCATTTATAATAATATGGAATTTAATACACTATAACATTTTATATCCTGGAACTAGAACATACCTAACTAGTTAGAGATGTACTTCTTTGGCTCCATGTATATTTCCAGGATGTCTGTTGATCAGCTATTCATCTGTTTGGTCTGTTTGTTCCTGATCCCCCTGGGATGTTGACTTCATTTCTTTTATCGGCTCCCTTTTTCTTCTTCTAGCTCCCCCTCAGCCTTTATAAATATAGGCTCATCATCATCATCATCTTTTGGCTCCCCTTCAGATGATGACGCAACTCCTTCTTGTGTTGTTAGCTTCTTTGTCTTCTTTGTGTTCTTCTCTTCTTTCCTTTTGCTCTTCTTTCTCTTTCTATGCTTCTTTTTCTCCCCCTTTTTTTCATTAATCATTTGGGAGATCTGCTCCATGTTGGACATTAGTTCCTCTTTCAGGTTGGAGGAGTTACCGACTTCAATCGTGAGATCTTGTTGACTCAACTCAAGTTGCATAGAAAAGGACTAGTTCATGTTGTCAATCTTGTTGGAGAGGTTTTGGAGTTTTTCTTCATTTGTCTTTTGTGCTCGTAGAGCTTCTGCTTTTTTGCATAGAATGCTAGATAGTTGTGCTTGGGCAGATGGAGACATCTGATTTTAGACTTGATCATCATCAGTGGTAGAGTGAACAGACTCTACGATCAGTGTCTTCGCCATATTTCTTTTTCCATCAGAGTCCACTCTACGATCATAAGGAATATAAAGATCTTCAGCATGTCGGTAGACCTTGTAGTGGGGCTTGTCATTTATCATCATGGTTGCAAACTTCTTTACCCTTTGAAAGTTTTATAACACCAGCTCTAGATTTAAAAACTGAGAATAGCACCAGCTGAAGTAACTTTCATCTCCATCAGTATATGTCTTTAACCAAGGCATCCATGGAAAGAACCATCTCATCAGAAGATCTTCAAAGTTATATAATATTGTTGTGCAGTCTAATTTCATAGTTTTCTAGTTGTGAAGCACTTCATCTGTGGTCATTCTTCAAACTCGAAGTTGCTCATTTCGATGATTTATCCATCTTGTTGCTGGTTTAGTTGGTGGTTCATCAAGGACTTCCACTACAATTCTTCTGCTAATTCTGGCAAGAGAGAAATCATGGTAGTGTTCTAATTCCTCTGATTCCTGATGAGTAGAATCAGAGTCATTCTCTATTTCTTCCCTTTTTGGGCCTAAATCTTGCTGATTCCCTTCCTCAGATTCATCAGTGAATTCTTCTTGTTTGTCTTCATTTTCAGAACCTTCTTCAGCAATATCTTTCTTGGAATCATCTTCTTCAATGCTGGTCCTATCTTCAACATTTTCTTCCTATGATTAAGATTCATCATCACTTAATTCAATGACTGCATTAGAGTGATCACTTCTCTTTTTGGCGAAAAATTGGGCTATCATTCTGTGGCTCTTCCTTCTTCTTGAAGGTTCAGTTATGGGAGAATCAGTTACTTCTTCTTCTTCAGACTATGAGGCCTTTGAGTCATCAGATAAGCTTTCATAATTTTTAGCATCGGTGGGGGTATGTCCTTCTTCTTCAGAATCATTATCATTTATATCACCAGACAGGCTAGCTTGATGTTTAGCAACAGTAGGGGCATGTTCTTCTTCCTCAGACTCTACATCTTTTGAGTTTGTTAGAGCATTTGTTGTAGAGGATATTGTTGTGTCAACCTGCAGCCTTTCTTTATCATCAGAGTGGATGCTTTGAGGCTTCTTCTTAGGGCTTGCACATTCCTTTCCTTTATCATCAACCTTGGCTCTTTCTTTCATAGATTCAACTTCTTCCTCATTGTTGAACTTGCTCCTTGAGGATTCAATATTTGAACTTTCAGTTCCTTTCTCACCTTCAGACTCTTCATGTTCTTCTTTGTTGGATGGACTTTCCTGGGGAGCTGGGGCTGATTTCTTCATCACTTTTGCTTTCTTCTTGGGTGATTCTTGGAGTAGTCTGTTACTCCTTCTTTTTGGGTTTTCATCAGTTAATTCTGGTTTCTCTCTAGCTCCCTGTTTCTTCTTATCAGTGGAGACATGGCTTAACAAAACCTTTGCATTCTTCACACTCTTAGACTTCTTCTTTGCTAATATAGCAGCAACTTATGCAGAGTCATCAGACTCAGAGCTTTCCACCTTCTTTGCTTTTCTCTTCTTTGCAGAGTTTTTCTTGCTACTTCCTATTGTTGTTAACCTTCTATTCTCGTTTAGGTTTTTCTTCCAATTCACGAACAGTTGTGGAGACATTACTTTGTGAACATTCAAGGGTTCTCCCTCATTATCCTTGATCTTGCGTCCCAGCATTTTCTTCATCACAATACTCAGCAGTCTTCCAGGAAACACCTTTGTAAGTGGTTTTTCTGTATACGTCTTCAACTCAGCTTTTTCCACCCATTTTGAGATTTGATCAAAAATGATAACTCCAAAGTTTATTCATTTATTCAGAACTATTGTAGACATAATCTTTAGTTATTGATCAAGCACAGTGTCATGTGCAGTATCCTTGCGTAGTATACATTTGCCTACTATCTCAGCAAGGAACTAGAATTCCTCTGGAAACCCCTTTTTCTTCATGTCCTTCAGACTAGGGTTTCTTTGGTACCCCATAATCTCCTTTGCTTTCTCCGTTTCAATCTCATCAAGGTTTTTCAGTCCTAGGTCAGGAAAACATAAGCATTGATTGATATCAGATGATTTTAATTTTAGAGACTGACCTTTAACCTTGGTTGAAATAGTTCCGGCATTTATGCATGTATTTGAGTAGAATTCCTTAACCAGTTCAGTGTATACTCGGGTGCTTGCCTCAAGACATTCTGAGAATCCAGCTTTCTTCACAAGTTTAAAAATGTCTCTGAACTTCTTTTTGGATTTCTCAAATGACTTGATTCCGAGCTGAATGCCAGTGATTACTCGCCAATCTTCCATTTGAATGATTCAAGGAATATGGATATTGATTCAGGGATTTTTATGGAGTATGGCTGATTGTGATTTAAACTCTGGAAATTTAAGTGGTTTGGCTTCAAAGAGAATTCTAGGTTTTGAAAATGGGAGGTAGAGAGATTATATAGGTTAGGGTAACTGTTTGCATATTTTGAATTTGTCTTTATGGCAGTTCCTTCTAACTCTACATACCATATGATGTGTCAAACAGTCATTGGTTGCACGATGCCCAGTAACTAGCTGTAACTCCCCATTAACTTGTCAGTTAGATGTCTCTTTTAGAAGAGTATACGTTTGATTGACGTGGATTAACTGTTGACATCTTGAGTTCGTAGAGTAACATGATAAAACAACTATGGATTCTACATTTTTGTTTGTGAATTCAACGATCAACTTTTGAGAGATGTTGCATTGGATGTTTTTGGTAATTCTTCTCATTTTGAATCTTCATGATTCAGCCATTGATTTGCTTCATAAAGTCTTGGGAACTTCTCTTCAGTAAGACATCTTTCCAATAATTATTCGAACTTGTCTCCCATTATTTGAATGATTGAGCAATTGTCCTGTTCTTCTAGCTCCTCACAAGTTAAGAGTAGCCTCTTGTAAGACTTTGATCATTGAGTCTATTTTTACGATTGCTGAGGTTGCACTACGATCGTTGAGGTTACATCACGATTGTTGAGTTCTCTCAAACTCTATTATGCGATCGTTGACTGTCTTGATTCTTGAGATGAACTTGATTAAGCAATTCTTCTGGGTTAAGGTAGCTCATGAAGGGCCAAACTCTTAGAGTGAGCTAAGGGTCAGGTTTGACCCTGAGGCGCTTTCCATATGAATTTCTTTAGGAGTAATTTGCACTGATATCTCTTTTTACCTTTTCTGGTGAGGAAGTCCTTTATCAACTTTAGACAATTGCATTTGCTGTGATCGGGGTGTCTTCTTGCTTTTACACTACGATCATATGTTTGATTGTAGGCACTCCACGATTTTAAGTTGGGTGGCTGATAGGTTATCAATAGTACATTTTGAGACGTTCCTACTGACTGTGGATCTTCATTTGGTTCATCAGCCACAAAGTTTTGGGACTCTATAGTTGGTACATTGCTTCATTAAACATTTTAGTATTGTTGTTCCTTACCAGATCACTACTCCCCCATGGTTGATGTTGCCTTTTTAGTGAGGTGTGATTCCTTTTTCATTATTCACATAAGGAAGCATCCCTGCATATCTCCTTCTGACTGAAGTCATTAAATCTTCTTATATCATAGAAATGAGTATCTTCAGGGTTGATCATTCTACAATCCTTTAATAGTACTACGAACGTAGTCTTCCTTATCAGCTTGTGCTCATGGAGTTCTGCTCCCGTACTAAGTTCCTAAAGTTTGATGCTCGATAGTCCTCTGATGTGAGCTTCCTTGAGAACAAGTTTTGCATGCTTGAGTATCTAAGACCCTTTTTCATCTCTGGTTGAGTGGCTTGCTTTCATATAAAGGTATGCAGCCATTTGAGCTTTATATAGATTAGCTCGGCATGTCTCCAAGGACAGGCTTTGACATGTAGGAATTTTGTCAAAATTATTTCTGAACAGTCCTAAGCCTTCTGTTGGTTGACTCTTCTTAACTGAAGTCTTTTTCTTTAGCATTCCTTAGTGTGGTTATATAGACCAAGTACCTGCAGGTTATTCATTTCTAATTTTTTTGGTAGCCATGGTCAAATGGGTCCTGCTAGGTTAGTTTACCAAACCCTTGTTCCTCATATTTAAATAATCATCATGTTGACCACCATCAGTCGTATTCATGCATATACTTCATTTAGATAATATATTTTGAGATGCATGGTGTTGAGTGTGAGAGAAATCTGTCATTTTAAATAAACACTCTTTTCCTTGATGGTTTCATCATATGCTAAGTTATGATCAAAGGGTTTAAATGTTCACAGAGTGAGAATCGGCTCTATGATTTATTAGCATCTAGTTGATTCATGGAGGTGGTCAGTTTCAATGAATCTTCAAGATTCTCATGTAGATCTGATCATACTCTGTGTGTCATTAAACACTTAGACCATAGGATGTACAAAGCACATTAACCCATCGGCAAAGATTACTTCACATTCAATCGACCTGTGAGGCTCTTAAAACCATTTCAGGTCTCTTTCAAGTTGTCATCTTCAACCTAAAACTTGGATGGAGAGAAAGTTTATAGACATTTGAGTTTCCATCATCAGTGTATTTTCTCTCTTCACCTCTTTAGATAGATTATGAACACTTGAAGGAAAGCTATATTGATTAAAAGTAAGGTGCAAATATGATGTTCATATCTATGTTAGTGAGGAACCGTACCTTTTTGCTGTCAATTTCTTAACAGTCATTTATCTTAGATATACTGAGTTTAGGCATTTATGTGCATGTTTTCTCATTTACTTCTGACAGTCAGTTGCTCCAGTTGATCTTCAGTCAATCAGTCATGGTCTTGAAGATGCAAGCTAAGAGAGTGTCAGTATTTTTAAATTCTTTGACATTCTTGAGTTTACAAGGCTTACATCCAGCTGCTGGTTGGCCAGATTCGTTTGGTCAGTGAATATTCTTTTTGTCGGGGAATATCCGTACGACGACACAATTATTTGTGGACCCCACAATGGAAGTATTGTCGTAGTAAGAAAATGACAAAATTATCTTTTTATAAAAATAATGGCGAAAGTGTTACCGTTAAAACTGTTGAATTACCCGGTAGTAAAAATACAGTAATACGCGTGGTTACATAGTAGCACACGGTATTGATTATTGATGCTTACGTGAAAAGTCACTTAGTTATACTCAATTATTGCTACAATAATTGTTGCATCATATCTCTCATATTATTGATTCAGTTATTGTCGCAGTATCATCTGCATAATATGATATATTATTAAATCAATAATTGTGACCATAAAAGTCTTCATATTATTATTTGAAATATTAACAATATATAGAAGTTCTGTCAATGAGAGGTTTGGTCACCAAATTGCGCGCCAATAGGGAGAAATCCTTATTGGAAAGCCCCCTCTTTCCTGGGAACGACCTAATTGTTAAATATTGTGAATTATAATATTAATGATGAATAAGTTCGTGTTGATTAAAGATGAAATTGATAGTTTCATTATGTTGGAATTATTAGTGTTAGTGAAAATCGACATTTATTTCTATAATAATTGATTTCTGGAGGATATATTGACCAATCGGGTAATTAACCGAATAAATGAGCAATTAATTTCTATTAATTCACATGATTATAACTATTTGTTTACATGTGTGTACTATTGATTCACATTCATTTACTATTAGGGGAATTGGTGCAAGATTTATAATACTTGCATGACTAAGTTAAAAATGGAGGTATAGAAAGAGGTACTATACTGTAATTCATATATTCACATGTCTAGAACTATTGTTTCACATGATTTACCATTGATTCACATGATTTACTATTAGGGGAGATGGTGCAAGTTTGATAATACTTGCAGGACTAAATTAAAAATGAAGAAAAAGAGGGAGGTATTAAACTG
This sequence comes from Panax japonicus, assembly GCA_020205505.1. Lineage (NCBI taxonomy): Eukaryota > Viridiplantae > Streptophyta > Magnoliopsida > Apiales > Araliaceae > Panax > Panax japonicus. Next base: position 39,422,920 of record CM035092.1, read on the forward strand.
TAAGATTTCGAGCCCCAAAACGTGCAATTATCGAAACTATATTTTCCTATAAATAGAAGCTCATTCTTCCTTCATTTCTCACAAATTTACTAAAGCTATTGAGCAATTATTATAGAATGAAATTATAGAGAGAAAGAAGAAGAGAAGTCTGCTACCTCACTATTCCAGTATCCAGTTTCTTCTAAGGTAAGGGGTATTATTCTTTCGTATCCATGAAGAGATTTATTTTATTTCAATACTCGTAAGAGTTGTTATTCCATTCTTTATTATTATGTTGGAATAACATGTCTATGCGAAGTACCGCATACATGGTGAAATTCTTTTGTTATTCGATTCTTTATTATTCTATTGGAATAACCTGTTTGTGCGGTCTATCGTATGCCTGGTGAATTCTATTGTTATTCTATTTTTTATTATTCTGCTGGAATAACATGTCTGTGTGGTCTATCGCATGCCTGGTGAATTCTGTTGTTATTCCATTCTTTATTATTTTGTTGGAATATCCTGTCTGTACGGATTCCGCATGACCTGGTTCCATTCTTTATTATTCTGTTGGAATATCATGTCTGTGCTGATTACACATAACCTAGTTCCATTCTTTATTATTCTATTGGGAATAACCTGTATGTGCGTTCTATCGCATGCCTGATGAATTCTTCTATTATTCCATTCTTTATTATTCTGTTGGAATAACCTGTCTATGTGGGTTACCGCATGCATGGTGAATGATCCTTCATATTCATTCCTTATTAAATTATGGAAATGATCTGTCTACGTGGATTACTGCATAGCGGGTGAAAATTCATTTGCAGTTTCATATATTCTATTATACTCAGTTGGTTAAAGTTTTGGCTTATATACTCCATGAAATTAGTAGAATATCCTGAATATTTGCACTTCATCCAGTATCTTTTCATGAAAATAATATTCTGAGCATTCTTGAATTTTACTCCATAAAGCAGTATCATGATGACAATTTGGATGTAATTGATTTTAAGATAAATTAACTTATAAATCTTTAAAAATAATTCTTGAACTTTTTTTATTGAATTATTATGTCATTGTCATCATCCTCATGCTTATATTGTGATGAAAGTCGTCTTTGGCTTACGTGCATAGATGGACTTGGTATGATTATGACCAGGGGTCATTCGGTATAATAATGACCTGTAATATTATAAATGATGTGGTAAAAGTCCTCAGTGGCCTGTAGTGCATTAACGTACAGTTTCTGGTATGCTTATGACCAGGGATTATTCGGTATAGTCATGACCATTGATGATTTAATGAATATCCTTGGCCCTTAGTGCAGTGATGATTCGATGATGTGGTTTATTTATTAAGCTGAGTCTCAGCGATAAAAATTGATGAAAAACATTTTAAATCATAGAAGATAGTATATATCATGCTCTACTTGACTCTTCTAATGGATTTCTTATTCAGCTGCAGTTAAACTTGATGTCTATCCTATTTTATCAGTTTAACATTGTTAAAGGCTAATGATAATTTATTCTGCATTATCTTAGTCATAATATTTCTTACTGGGCTAGTTGAGCTCACCTTTTTGCTTTCATTGTTCTCTTCAGGAAATGAGAACGTAGCCGGGACTAGTCGGGGAACGGAGTGATGGTCCGAGATGGTGTTATAGTAGTCCTCACTATTCTATAAAATAGTGTGACAATAAATGTATTGAGGACTCTATCTGAGAATGGATATTGTCTAGAAGGCAATATTCCTATTTAAACTCTCAGTTATGTTTTATCGTATATTACATGACGTTTGTATAATTAAGTTTGTATTTGTATTCTGTACCATGTATTTGGTGACTCAAGATGGGTGATGTATACTTATTTTGGTGGCATCACAGTTGGTATCAAAGCTTAGGGATGTGATCCATGACTGAGATGTGAGACAAGATCTAGGAGGGGAGAGATGGGGAATTCCTTCGCTAGTATGACCTACCTAAGTTTATTTGGTATTTAATTGGCCGGTCAGAGTATAGGGATAATATGTGATATGTCAATTAACACTTTTTTTGACAGTGTTTGAAAATGGCATCTGAAAATGTTGAGATCAGCAATGAAGCACATGAGACCGTTGTGTCACCAACGATCAATACCCAGGATAATGTGCAACAGGAAGACAATAATCCTCAGGTAAATAACAACACCGATCAGATGATGAATGATGTGATGTTCAGAGGCTTTATGCAATTCATGCAACATCAGGCGAGAGAGACTCCTGTTCAAAATGTAGGTGGAAACACTGGCAATTCTCGGATGGTCACCGCTAAGCAGTTCAAGGAGCTGGGACCGCCAGAGTTTTTGGGAAAGCCAGAACTACGTAAGGAAGAGACGTGGTTAAAGCATATCATTAAGATATTTGATGTCTTGGGATGCTCTGCGTAGCAAAAGGTTCCCTTCGCCACCTTTATGTTGCGTGAATAGGCAGATTACTGGTGAGAATTTGTAAAACGTACCCAGCCTGACGCACCCAAGATGTCTTGGGAGAAGTTCCAAGAGCTGTTCAACGACAAGTACTTTCCCAAAAGTATTCGACACATGAAGGAGATGGAGTTTATCAAGTTGGCGCAAAACAATATGATCGTGTCGCAATACGAGGCTAAATTTGCAGAGTTATCCCGGTTTGCATCCCATTTGGTCGATAATGAGGAGCGAATGACGCGAATGTTTGTAAGAGGTTTGAAACCCGATATAGGTCAATACCTCATTTCTCACAAACTTTATTTATATTTAGATGTTGTGAATAGGGCTCAGTTATTGGAACGCGATAATGAGCCAGCCCGGCCAAAAGGCAACGACCAACAACACGATAATAATCATACCGGTGGAAACGGCCATCGGAACAATGATAGCCATCGTGGGAGAAATTAGCATGCCAAGAATGGTAACCACTTCGGTGGTAATCATGGCCAAGATAATAGGAGTTGAAATTTCAAGAAGAGAAGGTTCAACAACGATGGAAAGACAGCAACACCAACACCCATTTTCAAGGAAGGAGAACGACCACCAATTATATGCTTAAAATGTGGAGGGGAGGGACATATCAGTCCAAACTACACGATGCAGTCCAAAGCATGTTACAATTGTGGAAAAGAAGGTCACCTAGCCCGATTTTGTCGTGCACCAAAGTCAAGTCCAGCTGGGACGGTGGCACCAAAGGTGGATACTGACAAAACAAAGTCCGTGGTTTCATGGAGAGAGTTTTTTGTGACTTCTCAAAAAATGAGTAACCCAAACGAAGTTAGGACGGGTTAGTTAATTATAAATTCTTATGAAGTCTATACCTTATTATATACCGGTTATACTCATTCTTTTATCCCTCTTGCTTGCGCTCAACGTTTAAATTTGACTCCGAAGATATTAGACTTTGACTTATCGGTTGAAACTTAGTTAGTAGAAACCTTCGTTACCTCCACTGTTTATAAATCTTGTTGATACAAATCAACACTTTCACGTTACCTATCGATCTTGTCTCTTTGAAAATACTTGCCCTTGATATGATTTTAGGAATCGATTGGTTAACTACTCATCATGCCAAAATTGATTATTTTCGTAAGGTTGTTATCTTTCATATTCCTTACCAACCTGTTATGCGAATTCAAGCAACCAAACCACTAATGTCAATCATTGTCATATCAAGCCATAAGTAAAGAGTCCTGAGCCTTTCGCTGGTGACTTCCAAGTCATGGAATACACCGAAGCCAGACTATCCGTAGGGTACACCGTGAATGACGATGGCAAGTTGATAGGTATCAATGTGACGTGCTATCCAGGTCTTGGGATGAGAGTCACAGTTTTGAATGATATTTCTGTTATCAATAAATTTCCTGATGTATTCTTGAAGACTTCCTAGCCTACCCCTAGAACGTGAAATCAAATTTTGTATTGACCCCAGTATAAAACCCATTTCTAAAACCCTTAAATATTTTTTCAACCAAAACAAACGTATCATGCGCCAAGGACCTTGGATCGAGCTATTGAAGATTATGATCGTACCATTCAATATCATCGTGGAAGAGCGAACATGGTAATTGACGCGTTGAGTAGAAGATCGTATGCGTTTACGTGTGCGATGTTGTTAACACAAAAACCTACTTCGTATAACTTACAAATGATGAAGATAGAGTTAAAGACTCTAGGGACCCACGTGAAGATAACAAATATACGAGTAAAATCGACTTTAATCGATAAAGTTAAAGACGTGCAAGCTACATACTCAGAGCTGATGAATGTGAAGAAGAAGGTTCAAGAGGGCGTTATTCTAGTAGCAAGAATCGATGAAGAGGTGAAATCTCAACCCTCAATTTTATTGTTCGATTTGAAATCCTTGATCGAGTAGGAACTGTGGCCAATAGACTCGTTTTACCGCCAAGTATGTCGCGTGTTCATAACGTTTTTCACGTATCGATGTTACGTAAATATGTGGATGACCCGAACCACGTTATTAAATTAGAACTAGACGAGATAGCAGAAGATTTAACGTATGAAGAGATACGTGTTAAAACTTGGATAAGAAGAATCATATTCGACACTCAAAGGTTATACCTCAAGAGTCGGAATATGAAATGAAGTCAAGGTATCCTCACCTCTTCGATATACCAGGTACGTGCATAAATTTTGAGGGAAAAATTTCATAAGGATGGGAGATTGTAAGACCCTGAATTTTATGAAATGAAAGTTTTTAATTTTTTTTATAATTATTATTTTATTTCGTAAATGGTTAAATTGATAAAAGGTTAAAGTTATGGGTGATATGTGAAATTTTTTGCAAAGTATGCAAGTTGTTATAAAATATTCGTTTGGTCGGGGAATATTCGTACGACGGCACAATCTTTGGGGGACCCACAACGGAAGTATTGTCGTAGTAAGAAAATGATAGAATTATCTTTTATAAAAATAACGGCGAAAGTATTACTGTTAAAACTGTTAAAATACCCGGTAGTAAAAGTACAGTAATACGTGTGGTTGCATAGTAGCACACGGTATTGATTATTGATGCTTACGTGAAAAGTCACTCAGTTATACTCAATTATTTCTACAGTAATTGCTACATCATATCTCACATATTATTGATTCAGTTATTGTCACATTATCATCTGCATAATATGATATACATTAAATCAATAATTGAGACGACAAAAATATTCATATTATTATTTGAAATATTGACAATGTCTAGAAGTTCTGTCAAGGAGAGGTTTGGTCACCTAATTGCGCACCAAGAGGGAGAAATCCTTATTAGAAAGCCCCATCTGTAAAATCCTAAAATTTACAAATAAAGATTTAAATTTATCGAAATATTTTTTTTAATATTATGGAGTGAATTTGATATAATGTTATAGTTGTGGGTAATATTTATAAATTTTGCAAAGTATGCAAGTTGTTATATTATATTTGATTGGTCGAGGAATATTCTTTGTGTCAGGAATATCCCTATGATGGTACAATCATTGGTGGACCCCACAACGGAATTATTATCGGATTAAGAAAATAACAAAAATATTTTATGAAAATAACAGCGGAAGTTTTACCGTTAACTGTTGAAACACCCGGTGTTAAAAGTACATGAATACGTGTGGTTGCATAGTAGAACATGGTATTGATTATTGATGCTTACGTGAGAAGTCACTTAGTTTTGTTCAATTATTGCTTAAGTAATTGTTGCATAGTATCTCACATTATTTGATTGAATTATTGTCGATATTTTATATATTAATAAATCAATAATTGAGATGACAGAGATATTAATATTATTATTTACAATATTAACGATGTCTAGAAGTTCTGCCAATGAGAGGTTTGGTCACCTAATTGCGTGCCAATAGGGAGAAATCCTTATTGGAAAGCCCCATCTTTCTTGGGAACGACCTAGTCGATTAATAGTGTGAATTATAATAATGATGATGAAGTTTTGTTTTATTAGTATTATTAATGTAATAAAACAGAAAATGTTTTTTATATAAAACAGAATACTTTTATAAAGTTATTCGTTTTATTAGACTATAAATAGAATATATTATATTCTATTATTCATAGTGTTCTGCATAGAAAAATCTTTTTATATAAAACATAATACTTTTATAAAGTTATTTGTTTTATTAGACAGTTATTTGAATATATTATATTTTATTATGCATAGTACATGCATAGTGTTTGCATATTAAAATCTTTTTATATAAAACAGAATACTTTTATAAAGTTATTCATTTTATTAGATTATAAATAGAATATATTATATTTTATTTAAAAGATTTTGTTTTATTAGAATATTTTATAGTAAACCAATCTGGACCATCCATTTAAAAGTAAATCAACCTGGATCGTTCAAGAATTAATTACTATTTAGTCAATTCTCCTATAAATAGAAGCTCATTCCTTCATTATTTCTTACGAATTCACTGAAACTCTAGAGAGAGAAACTATAGAGAGAAAGAAGAAAAGTATTCTGCTACTTCAGTACTCCTATATCTAGTTTGTTCCAAGGTAAGGGATAATATTTGGTGTACTCGTAAGGGGTATTATTTCTATCGTATTCATGAAGAGAACTTCTGTTATTCCATTCTTTATTATTCTGTTGGAATAACCTCTATACGCTGACTACCCTATACTTGGTGAAATTCTGCTGTTATTTCATTCTTTATTATTATGTTGGAATAACCTATTTATGCGAAATACTATATACATGGTGAAATTCTTCTGTTATTCCATTCTTTATTATTCTGTTGGAATATCCTGTCTGTGCGTTTACACATGACCTGGTTCCGTTATTTATTATTCTGTTGAAACATCATGTTGGTGCGAATTTCGCCTGACCTGGTTCCGTTATTTATTATTCTGTTGGAATATCCTGTCTGTGCATTTACGCATGACCTGGTTCCGTTATTTATTATTCTGTTGGAATAACCTGTCTGTGCGGTCTATCGCATGCCTGGTGATTTCTTTTGTTATTCCATTCTTTATTATACTCAGTTGGTTAAAGTTTTGACTTCTATACGCCATGAAATTAGTGGAATATCCTTGATATTTGCGCTTCATCCAGTATCTTTTCATGGAATTATTCTTCTGAGAATTCTTGAATTTTACTCTACAAAAAAGTATCATGTTGACAATTTGGACATTATTAGTTCCTGGATAAATTAATTCTTGAACGTTTTTTTTATTGAATTCTTATATCATTGTCATCATCCTCATGTTTATATTATGTTAAAAGTCATCTGTGGCCTATAGTGCATAGATAGACTTGGTATGATTATGACCAGTGATTATTCGGTATAATCATGACCATAATGTTACAAATGATGTGAAAAAAGTCCTCATTGGCCCGTAGTGCATTGATGGACGGTTTTTGGTATGATTATGGCTATGGATTCTCTTCGGCCAAGGGTGCAAAGATGAATTATTTTATGGCATGACATGACCATTGATGAATACACGAATATCCTTGGCCCATAGTGCATGTGAAAGCCCCAAATCCGGGTCCCAAATCGCCGCGGATTCGGTATACTATTTCTATAACTAATTGCGGAAGATATAAACATAAATTGTTTATACAATACAATACACACTATTCCCCAAGGTCGAGTAACCTTAACTTATACACAAATCATAAACTATTCTAACATATAACACATTTATCAAACTATACTATTACAAGATAGTCGCACATTTTATCACACACTGAACTTGGCCTTAACCTTTTCCTGTATCCGAACGCATTCGCCTTATCTGCAATATTTTATCATGATATAGCAAGGGTGAGCATGAAAGTTGCCCAGTAAGTTTATATACAACAATATAACGATATATCATGATTGAAGAGTATGAATAATGAGCTTCCTATAATTCATCAATATAATTGAGAACTAGCACGAACAAACTTTTGACTGAACAAGTATTTTACATGAACAAACATTTCTGAACCAACTGGTAATGAAGATGATCAGCCTTTCATACCTGACTTATACATGCAAGATGTACAGAGTACAAATTTCATGGCAATCAGCAATGATTAACCATAAGCTTGAAGAAACTACTCTTATTAGAGTTAAGTAAAAGAAACTTGCCTGAACCGTTGATTACCGCAACGCAATTTATAACGCTTTACCCGAAGACCTAATATTAATAATATAGATCTCCAATAATTAGAATAATATCATCACAGTATAATACTGTTATATTTATATCCACAGAATAACCTAAACACATAACACATAAGCCTATCATTCTATAACACACAAGACTTAGTATCAGGTCAAACTATTTTAGTCTGAGTTGAAATTGACACAATTTTAACATCCCGACGGTCTAGTCGGACAATACTTGAGTTTAAGTTCAATTAAACTCTGCTTAACCACTTAACAATTATCATAGATAATTTCTAATCAGACAAAATATTTTTCCTAGGCTCGTAATAATTTTCGGATTACTATTACCATTTATCATCATTTTTCAATCCTTAAAACCTAAAATATTAATGAAAATCATAACATAATATTATAATATAATTATAATATATCAAAGTATTTTTAATACCTTAAAATCATAATTATATGATTCTTAAACACTTAAATCCATTATCCGATAATTAATATTAATATTAAAATATTAATATTTTTATGTCAAAATATCAAAAGTTATATTTTATAACTTAAAATATTTTTATAACACTTAAATTATTTTAATATAATTTTTAAATCATTATTTCTAATTTTCCATAATTTATTAAATATATTCATTAAATAAAATAATTACCATTAATAATAATTTTTTAATGAAATTCATCACAAAATATCAAAAGTCATCAAAAATAACTTAAAATATTTTCTTATACCATAATATTATTTTTCATGATTTTTCATGAATTAAAACTATTTTTAAATAATTTATTTAATATTATAATTAAATAAATAAATACCATTTACATTCCAAAAATATTAAATATTTTCAAAATATACTTAAAATAATTAAAAACTATTTTTCAGACTTTAAAATAATTTTTCATAATTTATTTTGTATTTTTAATAATTAAAAAACATTTTTTCTAATTTTTAATTCATTTTCTGGAAAATAGAAAATAAACTATCACTAAAGGGCCCTATAGCGACAGACCCATCGCTATAGGTGTTCTTGAGTGTTCTTGGCCAATTTCCAGATCTTCATGTCAGAGTTCGGGTGAGTATGTTTGACCGGATTTAATTTCTTGTTCTGTGTGTTTCTGGGCAGACTATTGTTCTAATCATGTTGTATAAGTGTAATACTACAACTAAAATCAAACTTCATGGCCATAACACTTTACAACTGAGAGATCTAAGCTCTCAAACTACCTGTCAGACGTGTTCTTCGGTTTCTGGATTTTCCAGAATTTAAAGCACCTACTTTGAGTCCTTATAACGTTCATTTCATGTTCGTTTTATGTGATCTAGAGGTTGAATCGTGTAGAACATATGTCAGGCTATAATTCTATATCATCAGATCATCAAATAAACACCACAAACAAAAGATCTAGCTCGGTCAAACTAGGGGTCAGAACGTGTTCTTGAAAATTTGGGTTTTCCCAGAAACATTCATCAGTGTGTTGGTCAACGCATGTTTGACTGATAATTACTACGATCCTGTTACAGATCTGGGTTATCTAAAGCCTTTAACATGTAGTACTCATGTCAGGCTACAACATAAACACAATAACTTATCATAAACACTAAAAACTAGCAAGATCTAGAGCCTGCAATCTCGCTGTCAGACAAGATCTGGGTTTCTGGGTTGCCCAGAAACCAGATTTCGTGACTGGTCAACGTCGTTTGACTACCAATATCTCTTAACTTAATCACGATCTGGCCTTGATTCGAGTTTCAGAGCATAGACAACATAACAGAGAACAAATATATATATCATAAAATACACAAACTAATAAACACACACTGATCTAAAGGCCTTGACATTTGCTTGTCAGTCAACATTTTTATAGATTTCCAGATTTTAAAAATCACCAAAATCGTGCATCTAGATGTTATAGATCCTTGATCTAACAACCCATATCACTTATTAACACTATATTCAACATATTAAAACACTTAAACATAACATTGAACAAAGGATCAAAGATCAAGTTGTTGGTTTAGGTTTTATACCTTTATGCAAAAATTTTGATTATGTGTTTCTGATCTGTTGTGGGTAATCGTATGGCTATGTTTTGGGACTGATCTACTACATAAATTCGTAAGTGAGGAGAGAGAGAGGCTTTGTTGAGCATTGGTTATATAAATGAGCAAGTTTTGTACATTTTCTCTCTCTTAGATCTATATATATTATGTTGTAATGCATGAATCTGCTGAATTGAGACTGAATGGGTTGTTATAAGTCACATGCTATGCTAGGTTTAGACTAGGGTTGGTGAACAACCAATATCTTGCCAAGATTTGCAAGTAACCTAAAATAATACTAAAAAGGGGCATTTTTGTCATTTCCTTAATTTCTAGAATTTGTATTTGATGAAACCCTTAGGGTTTAGGGTTTGGACATTTTAGGGTTTAACCCTTTAGGGTTTAGATTTTAACCCATAAAAATTTAGCAACTTGGATTTTCAAAAATTTTCTAATTAGAATTAAAAATAGAAAATTTTGATTTCTAATTTATAATTAGGGCTTCCTAATTATATTATAATCTCCTAATTATAAATCAATCTTTGCTAATTAGGACCAATTTATCCTAATTAAAATTGTTGATTTAGCACTTAAGGTCAAATTTGTATATTAGGTTTCAAAACCACATTTTAGGGTTTTAAATAGAAAAATAATATTTCAATTTTAGAAATTAGATTTCCTAATTAGATTAGGGTTTCTAATAACTTGACAATTAGGATTTATAATTCCTAATTAACATTGCTAATATAACAATTAAATCCACAACTGAGCATTAGGGTTTCTGACGGAACAATTTGGGTTCCAAAAATTGGAAATTCGGGTTTTTTTAATTAATTAATCTTTACCCTAATTAATACTTAATTCTTAGCACTAAAGCATTAAAATTCTCCATTATATTCCCTGATTAGGGTTTCATTTTATCAGAATCTGAAATTAGGTTTTTCAGATCTGGTATTAGGGATTTCTAATAATCAACTAGAATTTCCAGTAATTCATTAGGGTTTTTCCCTAATTAATAAAAATTATTTGCGTTTAACCTTATACATATATTGCATTCCCAATCCAGGGTTTTCAATATCCGATTTAAGATTTCGTACTCCCGGAACTGAAACTAGGGTTTCCAGAACCGATTTTTAGGGTTTCTTATTAGACGTTAGAGTTTTCTAACCGAACGTTGTCATTCTTAATATAAACTTAGGGTTTGTCACAGATATAATTTATCTGATCAACCCATGACCCTTAACCACATTCTGAACACATCATTAGCCATATACACAGAGCATATTTACATAAATCCTTAATCTTGAATAATTCACCTATATCCTTCACCGAATTTTGAAATTCTCAAAATTCAATCCCAATAACATCAAACGCATACACTTATTTTTTGTCTAGGTCTATTATTTAACCTTAAATCAATCATTTAAGATTTTCATAAATTGTCTAATTTCTCGGGTTGTCACAGTGCATGGATAATTTCTGGTCGTTATACTAATGAATATCTTTGGCCGTAGTGCAAGGATGATGTGGATCATTTATTAAGTTGAGTCTCAACGATAAAAATGATGAAAAACCTTTTTAAATCATAAAAGATAGTAGATTTTATTCTCTACTTGACTCTTTTAATGGATTGCTTGTTCCACTGCAGTTAAACTTGATGTCTATTGTATTTTATCAGTTTAACATTGTAGAAGACTAATGATAAATTATTCTGCATTATCTTAGTCATAATATTTCTTACTGGGCTAGTTGAGCTCACCATTTTACTTTCATTGTTCTCTTCAAGAAATGAGAACGTAGCAGGGACTAGTCGCGGAACAGAGTGATGTCCAGATAATAGCATTAGTAGTCCTCACTATTCTATTAAATAGTGTGATAATAAATGTAATGAGGACTCAATTGAGTATGGATATTATCTAAATGACAATATTTGTATTAAAACTCACAGCATATATTTTGTTGTATATTGACAGTCTAAATAATAGAATTAATAGTCCTCACTATTATGATAAATAGTGTGATAATAAATGTAATGAGGATTGAATTTGAGTTTGTATACTGTCTATGAGGACTCCATTGAGATTGGATATTGTCTAGAAGGCAATATTATTGTTTAAACTCTCAGTTTATGTTTTATCGTATTTTACACGATAGTTGTATAATTAAGTTGTATTTGATTTATGTACCATGTAAGTGGCGACCCAAGATGGGTGATGTATACCTGTTTTGGGGGCGTCATAGTTGGTATCAAAGCTTAGGGATATGATCCCTTGCTGAGATGTGAGACAAGAACTAGGAGGGGAGAGACAGGGAATTCCTTCATTAGTATGACCTACCTAAGTTTATTTGGTATTTAATTTGTCGGTCAGAGTATAGGGATATTATGTGATATGTTAATTAACCCTTGTTTTGTGGCAGTATTTAAAAATGACATCCGAGAATGTTGAGAAAATCAATAGAGCACAAGAGACCATTGAGTCTCCACATATCAATAATCAGGATAATGTGCATCAGGAAGGCGACAATCCTCAGGCAAACAACAACATTAACCAAATGATGAACGATGGAATGTTCAGAGGATTTATGCAATTCATGCAACAACAGGTAAGAGAGACTCCTGTTCAAATTATTGGTGGAAATAATGGCAACCCACGGTCGATCAACGCTAAGCAGTTCAAGGAGCTGGGACCACCGGAGTTTTTGGGAAAGCCAGAACCACTTAAGGCGGAGACATGGTTAAAGAAGATCACCAAGATATTTGATGTCTTGGATGCTTAGAGGATCAAAAGGTTCCATTTGCCACCTTTATATTGCGTGAAGAGGCAGATTACTGGTGGGAATCTGTAAAATGTACCCAGACTGACGCACTCAAGATGTCTTGGGAGAAGTTCCAAGAGCTTTTCAACGACAAGTACTTTCCTAAAAGTATTCGTCACATGAATGAGGTGGATTTCATCAAGCTGGAGCAAAATAATATGACCGTGTCACGGTACGAGGCTAAGTTTGCCGAGTTGTCTCAGTTTGCATCCCATTTGGTCGATAATGAGAAGCGAATGACACAAATATTTCTAAGACATTTGAAAACTAATATATGTCAATACCTCATTTCTCACAAACTTTATTTATATTCAGATGTTTTGAATAGGGCTCAGTTATTGGAGCGTGATAATGAGTCAGCACAACCAAAAGGCAATGACCAACAACACGATAATAATCGTACCGATGGCAACGGTCATCGGAACAATGATAACCATCGTACGGGAAATTATCATGCCATAAATAGTAACCACTTCGGTGGTAATCATGGCCAAGATAATAGAAGTGGAAATTTCAAGAAGAGAAGGTTCAATAATGATGGAAAAATAGCAGCACCAACACCCGTTTCAAAGGAAGAAGAACGACCACCGGTCGTATGTTTCAAATGCGGATAGGATGGACACGTCCATCCAAACTGTACGCAGCAATCCAAAACGTGTTTTAATAGCGGAAGAGAAGGTTACCTAGCTCAATTTTGTCGTATGGTGAAGTCAAGTCCAGTTGGGATGGTGATGCCAAAGGATGTCCTAGACAAGCTAAAGACGGTAGTTTAAGAGAGAGCGTTGTTTTTTTCGTGATGAGGAACCTGAATAAAATTGTCACGGGTAAGTTAATAATAAACTCTTGCGATGTCTATACCGTGTTAGATACCAGTTCTACTCACTCTTTCATTTCACCTAGTTGTGTTCAATGTTTTAATTTAACTCTGGAGATGTTATACTTTGATTTATCTGTTGAAACTTAGTTGGGAGAAACCTTTGTTACCTCCACTATTTATAAATCTTGTTTGATTCATATCAACACTTTCACGTTACCTGTATTAGCCCTGAATCCGGGTCCTAAATCACCTCGGATCTGGTAAAATATTTCTATTACTATTTGCGGAAGATATAAACATAAATTGTTTATACATTACATTACACACTATTCCCCAAGGTCGAGTAACCTTCACTTAATACAAATCATCAATTATCTATTACACAACAATATTTATCACAATATGCTAATACAACTAGCCACACTTTATATCCCAAGCTGAACTTGGCATTATCGTTCCTATCGATAATTCATTTGTTTAAGAATCATATCTATTCTCATTTCAAAATAAATCTTCTTTATCTATACAACATTTCAAACTTTACATAGCTGCCAATTACATTTGATAAAACTATCAATCATAGATTTATACCATTTCTAATTCAAGAAAATGTATTCATTTTGCGCATCTTTCAATCTTCATCATCCGTATAGCAAATAATATTGTTTAACATCTTTAACCTGCAAAAAGTTTGTGTTTGCAAGATTGAGCTCGACAGCCCAGCAAATTTAACAGTCTATCATGTTTCACATAGCACACAATTCCATATGCACTACCTTTTCTTTAATATGCATATCTGCATGCATCATATATTCTTTACTATGCATATCCTACATGCATCAATAATTCCTTACAAAAATACATTCAAGCATTATACATTTCTAATTTATCGAATTGCATTATACAACATGTAATCACATATAGATTGAGTTCCATATCTCAATTAACTTAGTCATATTTTGACTTTTAACAATTCATAGAGCATGATATCTAATTAAACACATAACCACATTCCATCCACAAATATAATAGAACTGAAAAACTTGCCTGAACCGTTGATTACCGCAACGCTTTTTATATCGCTTTACCCGAAGACCTAATATTAGCAATATAGATCTCTAACATTAGAATAATATCATCACAGTATAATATTGTTATATTTATATTCACAAAATAACCCTATCAGTCTATACCACATAAGACTTAGTATCAGGTCAAACTATTTCAGTCTGACTTGATATCGACGCAATTCTAACATCCCAACAATCTAGTCGGTCAATACTCGAGTTTAAGTTCAATTAAACTCTGCCTAAGCACTTATCATTTATCACAGATAATTTTCTTATCAGACAAAACATTTTTCCTAAGCTCGTAATAATTTTCAGATAATTATTACCATTTATCAATATTTTTCAATCCTTAAAACCGTATTTAAATGAATTAAATACCACATAATTCCTTAATCATTAATATTCATTTAATATAAAATATTAATGAGAATCATTACATAATATTATAATATAATTATAATATCACAAAGTATTTTTAATACCTTAAAATCATTTTTATAAGATTTTTAAACACTTAAATTCATTATCCGATCATTGATATTAATATTAAAATATTAATATTTTCATGCCAAAATATCAAAAGTTATATTTTATAACTTAAAATATTTTTATAACACTTAAATCATTTTTATATGATTTTTAAATCATTTATTATATTTTCCATAATTTATTTAATATATTTATTAAATAAACTAATTACCATTAATAATAATTATTAATGTAATTTATCAAAAAATATCAAAAGTCATCAAAAATAACTTAAAATATTTTCTTATACCATAATATAATTTTTCATGATTTTTCATGAATTAAAACCATTTTTAAATCATTTATTTAATATTATAATTAAATAAATAAATACCATTTATATTCCAAAAATATTAAATATTTTCGAAATATACACAAAATAGTTAAAAACTATTTTTCAGAATTTAAAATAATTTTTCAAAATTTATTATGTATTTTTAATAATTAAAAACCAATTTTTTCTAATTTTTAATCATTTTCCGGAAAATAATAATAAAACTGTCGCTAAAGGCCTATAACGACACTTTCTGTCGCTATAGGTGTTCTTGAGGATTTCCAGATTTTTCCGGCAGTGAGCGACGGACATGGTTTGACCGGGTTTAACTCCTTGATTATTGCGTTTCTGGTCTTGTAAAAACTTTGATGTTGTAGTACTAATGTAGTACTATAATTATATACCAACTCTATAACCAAACAACAACATAACATCGAGTTCTAAGCTTCCAAACATTCTGACAAACATGTTCTTCATTTTTCTGGGTTTACCAGAATCGAAGGTACCCACTTTGGGTCCTTATAACTTTCATTCTATGTTCGATTTATGTGATCTATCAACTCCAGTTTGTAGACAACATGTAGTACTACAACTATCAATCATAATAACACAAAAACATCACAGAATGAACAAGATATGTCCGGTCAAAGTAGGACACGGACACTGTTCTTTACGAGTTCTGGGTTCGCGATTTTTCAGTTCGGTCAACGGGTTTTGACCGTTTATATCTTGTGATCTGTAATAGATATATGGGTCTGATTCTTTTGGCACCTTAAAGATCACATATCAGGCTACATATTACAAGTTTTAAACATTAAAAACACATAACACACACGGATCTATGGTGTCTGACATTTGGCTGAAAATGAAAAATTTCCAGATTTCCAGATTTTGAAAAACTTTAAATTCGTGCACTTTGATGTTATGGGTTCATGATTTATCAACCCAGAACATTAATTGACACCTTAATACACATCTTTGAACAATCAATTGCAACATTTAACAAAGAATCGAAGGATTTCTAGATGTTGAGATTTTATACCTTTTATGCTTAATTTTTGATTCTTTATCCTTGATGTTGTTCTGATACACGTGGGGCTGGATTTTGGGAATGATCTAGCAATACATTTCGAAGTTTGGTGAGAGAGATAGTTGGTGAGAGCAAGAAATGAATGTGGCTATATTTTTGTGCATTTTCTCTCTCCAAAACCATTATATAATTCTTGATTCAATGTACTAGCTTGCTTGGCTGCTAACATAGGCTGATTACTGGATTTGTAGGTTGCACAAAGTCAATTGAGTTGGCCACCAACTCTTGATTTGGCAAGATTTTCAAGCTACAATATAAATAATGCACAAAGGGCATTTTTGTCATTTCCTTAAATTTCTAGATTTTCTCATTTGATGAAACCCTTAGGGTTTTATGGTTTGAGCATACTAAGATTTAAGGTTTGGACAAATTTAGGATTTAGATTTTTAACCCTCAAATATTTAGCAACTTGGATTAAAAAAAATTTCTAATTAAATTTTAAAATAGAAAACTTTGATTTCTAAATTATAATTAGGACTTCCTAATTATATCATAATTTCCTAGTTATAAATCATTCTTTGCTAATTAGGATCAATTTATCCTAATTAAAATTGCTAATTAAGCACTTAGGGTCACAATTGTACATTATAATTTATATCCCATAATTTAGGGTTTTGAATAGAAAATAATCTTTCAATTTTAGAAATTAGATTTCCTAAATAGATTAGGGTTTCTAATAACTTGACAATTAGAATTTATATCTCTTAATTAACATTGCTAATTTAGCAATTAAATCCACCACTGAACAATTAGGGTTCAAAAATGGTCATTAGGGTTTTCAATCCCACAAATTAGGGTTTCTAATAGAAAATTAATTTTCTAAAATAGAAATTAACTCTCGTAATTAGATTAGGGTTTTCTAATTACTAAATCTTAAAAATTAGAATTAATATATTCTAATTAACATAAAAGTATTAAATTAACACTTTCGTTTTTTCCTAATTATAAAATTAGGGTTTCAAATCCCGATATTAGGGTTTTCTAAATTTAAATTTAGGGTTGCTAATAATTAAGCCTTTCGCTAATTTAGTATTATAATAATACCACATACGCATTATAATTATCCTTTCTATTCCCGGATTAGGGTTTCAAATTACCAAAATCTGAAATTAAGGTTTTCAGATTTGGTATTAGAGTTTTCTAATACTCAATTAGAATTTCCAGTAATTAATTAGGGTTTTTCCTAATTAATGACGTTTAACCTTGTACACACATTGCATTCCCAATCTAGGGTTTTTAATATCCGAATTAGGATTTCGAACTCCCAGAACAGAAACTAGGGTTTCTTATCAGACGTTAGGGTTTTCTAACTGAACGTTGTCGTGCTTAATATATACTTAGGGTTTGTCACAGATATAATTTACCTGATCAACCCATGACCCTTAACCACATTCTGAGCACAAACATAACCATATACACAAAAACATATTCACATAAATCCTTAATCCTGAATAATTCACCTATATCCTTTACAGAATTTTGAAACCCTCAAAATTCCTTCCCAATAACATCATACGCATACACTTATTTTCTGTCTAGGTCTAATATTTAACCTTAAATCAATCATTTAAGATTTTCATAAATTGTCTAATTTCTCGGGTTGTCACATTACCTGTCGATCTTATCTCTTTGAAAATAATTGCCTTTGATGTGATTTTAGGAATCGATTAGTTAACTACTCATCATGCTTTTAGTAAGGTTATTAGCTTTTTCATATTCCTAACTAACCTGTTATGCGAATTCAAACAACCAAACCACTAATGTCAATCATTGTCATATCAAGCCATAAGTAAAGAACCCATGTCCTTTTGTTGTTGACTTCATTGTGTGGAATGCACTGAAGCCAAACTTTCCGTAAGGGACGTTGTGAATAACAATGACAAGTTTATAGGTATCAATGTGATGTGTTATCCAAGTCTTGGATGACAGTCACAGTTGTGAATGATATTTCTATTGTTAATAAATTTCCTGACGTATTCTTGAAGACTTCTTAGCCTACCCCTAGAGCGTGAAATCGAATTTTGTATTGACCCCAGTACAAAACCCATTTCTTAAACCCTCAAATATTTTCTTCACCTAAAACGAACGTAACATATGCAAAAGATGTTGGCTCGAGCTGTTGAAGATTACGATCGTACCATTCAATATCATTGTGGAAGAGCGAACGTGGTAGCTGACGCGTTGAGTAGGAGATCATATGTTTTTACGAGTGCGATGTTGTTAACACAAAGACCCATTTCGTATAAATGATGAAGATAGAGTTAAAGACTCTAGGGACCCATGTGAAGATAACGAATATACGATTAGAATCGACTTTAATCGATAAAGTTAAAGTCACTCAAGCTACATACTCAGAGTTGATGAATGTGAAGAAGATGGTTCAAGAGGGCGTTATTCTAGAAGCAAGAATCGACGAAGAGAAAAAATCTCAACCCTCGATTTAATTGGCCCATTTGAAATCCTCGATCGAGTAGGAACTGTGGCCTATAGACTCGTTTTACTGCCAAATATGTTGTGTGTTCATAACATTTATCACGTACCGATGTTACGTAAATATGTGGATGACCCGAACCACATTATTGATTTAGAACCGAACGAGATACTGGAAGATTTAACGTATCAGGAGATACATGTTAAAATCTTGGATAAGTAGGATTCTATTACACACTCAAAGGTTATACCTCAAGAGTTAGAATTTGACGAAGCATCCTCATTTGTTCGACATACCATGTATGTCGTAAATTTCAAGGGCAAAATTTCATAAGGATGGAAGATTGTAAAATCCCAAATTTAACGAATAAAGATTTAAATTTCTCGAAATATTTTTTTAAAATATTATGGAGTGAATTTGATATATTGTTATAGTTGTGTGTAATATTTATAAATTTTGCATAGTATGCAAGTTGTTATATTATATTCGATTGGTCGGGGAATATTTTTTGTGTCAGGGAATATCCGTACAACGGTACAATCCTTGGTGGACCCCACAACGAAATTATTATCGGATTGAGAAAATGACAAAAATATTTTATTAAAATAACGGCGAAAGTTTTACCGTTAACTGTTGAAACACCCGGTGTTAAAAGTACAGGAATACATCTGGTTGCATAGTAGCATACTGTATTGATTATTAATGCTTACATGAGAAGTCACTTAGTTTTATTCAATTATTGCTTCAGTAATTGTTGCACAGTATCTCACGTTATTTGATTCAATTATTGTCGATATTTTATATATTATTAAATCAATAATTGAGATGACAGAGTTATTAATATTGTTATTTGCAATATTAACGATGTCTAGAAGTTCTGCCAAGGAGAGGTTTGGTCACCTAATTGCGCGCCAATAGGGAGAAATCCTTATTGGAAAGCCCCCTCTATCCTGAGAACGAGCTGGTCGATTAATAGTGTGAATTATAATAACGATGATAAAGTTTTATTTTATTAGTATTATTAATGTAATAAAACAGAAAATCTTTTTATATAAAACAGAATACTTTTATAAAGTTATTCGTTTTATTAGACTATAAATAAAATATATTATATTATATTATGCATAGTATTTTGCATAGTAAAATCTTTTTATATAAAACAGAATACTTTTATAAAGTTATTTATTTTATTAGACAATAATTAGAATATATTATATTTTATCATGCATAGTATCTGCATAGTAAAATCTTTTTATATAAAACAGAATAATTTTATAAAGTTATTCATTTTATTTGATTATAAATAGAATATATTATATTTTATTTAAAAGATTTTGTTTTATTAGAATATTTTATAGTAAACTAATATGGACCGTCCGTTTAAAAGTAAATCAATCTGGACTGTTCAGGAATTAGTTACTATTCAGTCCATTCTCCTATAAATAAAAGTTCATTCCTTCATTATTTCTTATAAATTCACTGAAACTCTAGAGAAAGAAACTATAGAGAGAAAGAAGAAAAGTATTCTACTACGACAGTACTCCTATATCCAGTTTGTTCTAACGTAAGGGATATTATTTGTTGTACTCGTAAGGGGTATTATTTCTTTCGTATTCATGAAGAGAACTTCTGTTATTCTATTCATTATTATTCTGTTGGAATAACCTATGTACACGGACTACCCTATACTTGGTGAAATTCTTCTGTTATTCCATTCTTTATTATTATATTGGAATAACCTGTCTATGCGAAATACAGCATACATTGTGAAATTCTTCTGTTATTCCATTTTTTATTATTATGTTGGAATAACATGTCTATGCGAAGTACCGCATACATGGTGAAATTCTTCTGTTATTCCATTCTTTATTATTCTGTTAAAATATCATGTCTGTGCGTTTACGCATGACCTGGTTTCGTTATTTATTATTCTATTGGAATATCCTGTCGGTGCGAATTTCGCCTGACCTGGTTCCGTTATTTATTATTCTGTTGGAATATCCTGTCTGTACATTTATGCATGACCTGGTTCCGTTATTTATTATTCTGTTGGAAAAACCTGTCTGTGCGGTCTATCGCATGCCTGGTGATTTCTTTTGTTATTTCATTCTTTATTATACTCAGTTGGTTAAAGTTTGACTTCTGTACTCCATGAAATTAGTGGAATATCCTTGATATTTGCATTTCATCCAGTATCTTTTCATGAAAATATTCTTCTGGGCATTCTTGAATTTTATTCTCTACTTGTCTCTTTTAATGGATTGCTAGTTCTGCTGCAGTTAAACTTGATGTCTATTGTATTTTATCAGTTTAACATTGTAGAAGACTAATGATAAATTATTATGCATTATCTTAGTCATAATATTTCTTACTGGGCGAGTTGAGCTCACCCTTTTACTTTTATTGTTCTCTTTAGGAAATGAGAACGTAGCAGGGACTAGTCGGGGAACAGAGTGACGTCCAGATAATAGCATTAGTAGTCTTCACTATTCTGTTAAATAATGTGATAATAAATGTAATGATGACTCAATTGAGTGTGGATATTATCTAGATGACAATATTTGTATTAAAACTTACAATATATATTTTTTTGTATATTGACAGTCTAGATGACAGCATTAGTAGTTCTCACTATTCTCTTAAATAGTGTGATAATAAATGTAATGTGGACTGAATTTGTGTTTGTATACTGTCTATGAGGACTCATTTGAGAGTGGATATTTTCTAGAAGGCAATATTCTTATTTAAACTCTCAGTTTATGTTTTGTCGTATTTTACACGACAGTTGTATAATTAAGTTGCATTTAATTTATGTACCATGTAAGTGACGAACCAAGATGGGTGATGTATATCTGTTTTGGGGGCGTCACACCATCTTTCCTGGGAACGACCTGGTTGTTAAATATTATGAATTATAATATTAATGATGAAATAGTTCATGTTGATTAAAGATGAAACTGATAGTTCCATTGTGTTGGAAATATTAGTGTTAGTGAAAATCAACATTTATGTCGATAATAATTGATGTCTGGAAGTTATATTGACCAATCGGGTAATAAACCGGATAAATAAGCAATTAATTGCTATTGATTCACATGATTATAACTATTTGTTCACATGTGTGTACTATTGATTCACATTCATTTACTATTAGGAGAGTTGGTGCAAGATTGATAATACTTGCATGACTAAGTTAAAAATGGAGGTATAGATGGAGGAATTATACTGTAATTCGTATTTTCACATGTCTAGAACTATTGATTCACATGATTTATCATTGATTCACATGATCTACTATTAGGGGAGATGGTGCAAGTTTGATAATACTTGCAGGACTAAATTAAAAATGAAGAAAAAGAGGGAGGTATTATACTGTAATATTTTGAGCCCCAAAACGTGCAATTATCGAAACTATATTTTCCTATTAATAGAAGCTCATTTTTACTTCATTTCACACCAATTCACTAAAGCTATAGAGAAATTTTTATAGAGAGAAATTATAGAGAGAAAGAAGAAGAGAAGTCTGCTACCTCACTATTCCAGTATCTAGTTTCTTCTAAAGGTAAGGGGTATTATTCTTTTGTATTCATGAAGAGAGTTATTTTCTTTCAATACTCGTAAGGGTTGTTATTCAATTCTTTATTATTAAGTTTTAATAACCTGTCTATGCGAAGTACCGCATATATGGTAAAATTCTTCTGTTATTCCATTCTTTATTATTCTGTTGGAATAACCTGTCGGTGTGGTCTATCGCATGGCTGGTGAATTCTGTTGTTATTCCATTCTTTATTATTCTACCGGAATAACCTGTCTGTGAGGTCTATCGCATGCCTGGTGAATTCTGTTGTTGTTCCATTCTTTATTATTCTGTTGGAATATCCTGTATATGCGGATTACGCATGACCTGGTTACATTCTTTATTATTCTGTTGGGAATAACCTGTATGTGCGTAATATCGCATGCCCTAGAATTCTTCTTTTATTCTATTCTTTATTATTCTATTGGAATAACCTGTCTATGTGGGTTACCGCATGCATGGTGAATGATCCTTCGTATTCATTCCTTATTAAATTGTAAAAATGATCTGTCTACGTGGATTATCGCATGGCGGGTGAAAATCCATTTGCAGTTTAATATATTCTATTATACTCAGTTGGTTAAAGTTTTAGCTTCTATACTACATGAAATTAGTAGAATATCCTGGATATTTGCGCTTCATCCAATATTTTTTCATGGAAATATTCTTTTGAGCATTCTTGAATTTTACTCCATAAAGCAGTATCATGCTGATAATTTGGACGTAATTGATTTCAGGATAAATTAACTTATAAATCTTTAAAATTTATTCTTGAACTTTTTTTATTGAATTATTATGTCATTGTCATCATCCTCATGCTTATATTGTGATGAAAGTCATCTTTGGCTTACGTGCATAGATGGACCTGGTATGATTATGACCAGGGATCATTTGGTATAATCATGACCTGTAATGTTATAAATGATGTGGTAAAAGTCCTCAGTGGCCTGTAGTGTATTAATGGAGAGTTTTGGTATGATTATGACCAGGGATTATTCGATATAGTCATGACCATTGATGATTTAATGAATATCCTTGGCCCGTAGTGTAGGGATGATTCGATGATGTGGTTTATTTATTAAGCTGAGTCTCAGCGATAAAAATTGATGAAAACATTTTAAATCATAGAAGATGGTAGATATCAGGCTCTACTTGACACTTCTAATGGCTTGCTTATTTCACTGCAGTTAAACTTGATTTCTATTGTATTTTATCAGTTTAACATTGTTGAAGGTTAATGATAATTTATTTTTCATTATCTTAGTCATAATATTTCTTACTGGGCTTGTTGAGCTCACCCTTTTGCTTTCATTGTTCTCTTCAGGAAATGAGAACGTAGCCGGGACTAGTCGGGGAACGGAGTAATTGTCCGAGATGGTGTTATAGTAGTCCTCACTATTCTATAAAATAGTGTGACAATAAATGTAATGAGAACTCTATTTGAGAGTGGATATTTTTTAGAAGGCGGTATTCCTGTTTAAACTCAGCTATGTTTTGTCGTATATTACACGACATTTGTATAATTAAGTTTGTATTTGTATTCTGTACCATGTATTTGGCGACTCAAGATGGGTGATGTATACCTATTTTGGGGGCATCATAGTTGGTATCAAAGCTTAGGGATATGATCCATGGCTGAGATGTGAGACAAGAAATAGGATGGGAGAGTCGGGGAATTCGTTCGCTAGTATGACCTACCTAAGTTTATTTGGTATTTAATTGGTTGGTCAGAGTATAGGGATAATATGTGATATGTCAATTAACCTTTGTTTTGTGATACTGTTTGAAAATGGCATCTGAAAATGTTGAGATCAGTAATGAAGCACATGAGACCGTTGAGTCACCAACGATCAATACCCAGGATAATGTGCAATAGGAAGAAAATAATCCTCAGGTAAAGAACAACACTGATCAGATGATGAACGATGGGATGTTTATAGGCTTTATATAATTCATGCAACATCAGACGAGAGAGACTCTGTGACAACCCGATATTTTCTATATAAATAAATCATAAATTTTGCGTATAATTTTTTTTTTATTTTAAGGATGAGGATTTGTACAAGATTATGTGTATATGTATTTATGTGGTAAATAAAAATATATTTATTACATGAATATTTACAAGTAAATTTATTCTAGAATTATTGATTATTATAAGGTATATTTTTATAATAATTAATTTTAAAATAGAAATGTTTTTATTAATTATTTTCCATGAATATATAATCATATATTATTTAAATAATATATGAAGTGATTTATAGAATAAATATAATAATTATTTTATTATATGAATTTTTGTACAGATTATTAAGTTAATTATTTTACCTTAATTATTAAGGTTAAACAGAAAGGATAAATCAGATATGGAATCCAAACCCTAATTTTGGATTATTGTCAAGGTATTAGAATAATTATATAATATTAATTATATTTTGATTTTTCAGTGCTATGAATATGTACGGTATGTCCGTATTGATAATGGTGGGTCAATTACGGTGTATTTTGACCAAACCCTAGTAATCATGTTAAACCCTAATTTGAGATCCAAATTAGAGTATAAGATTATTTTATAAGTGTATAATATTAATTATATCGTGTATTAATGTATTAATTAGGTAAACCTTAATTTAAAATTCTAGAAACCCTAATATTTAGAAAATATAAATTTTTGAGAATGAGAAACCCTAAATTGAAACTCAATTATGAGTGTAACACCCCCTTTCCCAAAAGGAAAAAGGGATGTCACGCATAAACATAATAAATACAAATCTCTAATAAACCTCAAAATATCTCCAATAAAATTTAATACCAAATGTCACATACTCCAATTTAAATAGAATGAGCTCCACATTTACATAGTCTCTACTAAGAATAAATAAATATCAAAATAGTTCCCAAAACATCCAGTTACAAAATCTTAGGAAAACCAAGTCTAATAATAATCTCAAAAGCTAATCTACTCATTTGGATCGAAGGTAGCTCTCATCCCACAAATCCTGATCACCCCTGATTACCTGCCGGAAAAAAGAACACAGCGTGAGCCAATTGCCCAGTACGGATATGAAGATGAATAAATATATCACAATAAATAATGAATCTAAAAGAATTGAACGAATAAACATATGTGATTTACAAACGAATTACGAATAGATCAAAATTTGAGAGTCCATTTACAAATGACTAACACTGTCAATCGAATAATTATAGCCAAAAGAATCCCAAACAAATAAGGCTGAATCAAATGGTTGTAAGGTAACAATTTCATACTGAGCTCAAATACAAATAGCCAAGGCTAACAAAATACATCGGTACCATGATGTATACAAATCAAATCGGATAGTACGCACGACACATACGTCACTAATCCGCCAAACAAATCGAATCAAATCAAATACTGGGTCGACCCATACGTATCCTGAACAAATATATCAAATGGCCAAAGCTCATACCCAGAGCATACAAAAGGATACGCCGTGGACTAATCACACCGCCACGGAAGGTGTCATGCCCTTGTGTCAAGAGGACATGCCTGTGGTACCCCCACAGGTGGTTAGCTCAAGTATACCCTAAGGATCAAACTACAAAATGTAAACCAAAAGGGGTTCAAATCACAAGGCTTACATGACCATATTCAAATGAAATCGAATTATCAAATACAAACATACCCAATTAGTACAAGATATCAATGATCAAAACAACTCCGAGTGTGAACGAAAATATACGAACAATGGTACAAACGAATAAAGTCTCCAAAATATATTGACACGATTAACTAGTTCAAAGAGTACAAATACGAATTCGAATATCAACGCCAAAACGAAACAATCTCAATAATTTTGACAAGAAGGAATAATCCCAAGAGGCAATACCAAATTTCTAAACGAGTACGAAACGAACAAATTAAACTTAAAGGAATATCGCTGAAAAAGTACGGAATCCGTACCTTAATGTAGTATTAAAATAATTCGCTGAATCCAAATATCACCCGCTAAACTCCCCCAATCCGATCTAATTATCAAAATAAAATATAAACATATAATTAAATTATGAACTCATACAAATTATATTTTCATAAATTCAATAAATTTTAATATACTATATTCACTTGTAATAAAAAGATATATTTTAATTGTAATAACAATATTATAATATTATTCATTACACTCCCCTTATTAAATTCTGAAAATCTAACATATATATAATGAAATTGCAGTTTATAAATATATATAACGAAAATAGCTTAGTATATATATAAGATAAGCTTTTGCAGTTGCAGTACTTAAGTATATAAGCTATTATACTACTTGCATTATATACATATAATATATATGATTAATATGAAAGCAGCTAGTTTACATTGCCAACGAATTGCAGTAGGCCAGTAGATATTATACATACACACATATCTATGTTCAGACCTTCGGTCATTCAATTAAAATGACATGACCAATCAAAATAATATTTTTTTTAAGGAATAAACACATCATACTCACACTATCACATACTATAAAAATTATTTGCCTTCAATCTACACCCACAACTCAATAAAAGAAGAAGACACCTGCTTTAGATCTTCCCTTCTGATCAAACTCCCTTGTCGCCGCCTCCTTCTCTTTCAGTTCTATACCCACGATTTATTTCATCAGACTTAATAAGGTATAGCTAAGTTTTAATGATATAATAATTAATTAACATGTTTTATTAATTCTTTTAATTTTATTAAGATAAAAAATATATATATAAATTAGACCCAATAAATTTTAATGGCCCAAATAAATTAATAACAGTTTGACCCAAACATATGGAAAGCCCAATCAAATATTTTAAAAATTACTTAAATATGCTATATATCTTTATTGGGTATTACATCACCTTCCCCTTAAAAAGGATTCCGTCCCCGGAATCAAAAGAATGGAACGTACCTAATTATTGAAAAGTTGTGGATATTCCGCTCTAATAGACTCCTCCATCTCCCAAGTAGCTTCCCGCTCCGAATGATTTTTCCACAAGACTTTAACAAAAGGAATTGTCTTCCTCCTCATAATCCGTTCTTGACGATCTAGAATCGCCTCGGCTTCTTCCTCACAAGTAAGATCTTCTTGAATCTTATGTAACGGGTATTGCACAACATGAAGCGGATGATAGTTATATTTCCTTAACACCGAAACATGAAAGATATTATGCACATGAGATAACTGTGGAGGCAAAGCCACCCGATATGCCACTTCTCCAACTCTCTCAAGGACTTCAAAAGGGCCAATGAAACGCGGACTAAGCTTCCCTTTCAAACCAAACCTTCGAACACCTTTCCATGGAGAAACTTTCAAAAACACGTGTTCACCAGGCGTGAATGCAAGAGCCCTCCTATGAATATCAGCATAACTCTTCTGCCGCGATCTAGCTTCTTTCAATTTTTCTTTAGCCACTGCTACCTTCTCCGTAGTAATCCTAACCAAATCGGGTCCTTCTATTATCCTTTCACCAACCTCATCCCAACAAGTTGGAGCTCGACACTTCTTACCATATAATGCTTCAAAAGGTGCCATACCAATACTAGCTTGCCAACTGTTATTATTTGCGAACTCCACCAAACTCAAATAATCATCCCAGTTTCCTGTCCACTCTAAAGCACAAGATCGCAACATGTCTTCTAATGTCTGAATAGTTCTTTCTGATTGTCCATCTGTCTGCGGGTGAAAGGCTGTACTATAGTTGAGTCGCGTTCCCCAAGCTCGTTGAAATCCTTTCCAAAATCGAGAAGTAAACCGCGGATCTCGATCCGAAACGATAGAAACTGGAGTCCCATGAAGCCTAACAATCTCACGTTGAAAAATATCTGCTAACTTATTTACCGAAAAACCTTCACGAATAGACAGAAAATGAGCCGATTTAGTCAAACGATCCACTACCACCCAAATAGTATCATTCTTTTTAAGAGTCCGCGGCAATCCAATCACGAAGTCCATCGAAATGTCTTCCCATTTCCACACAGGAATCTCTAACTGTTGCAACAAACCACCAGGCCGCTGATGCTCAATTTTCACTTGCTGACAAGTAAGACATTTACTCACAAATTCAGCTACATCCCTTTTCATTCCACTCCACCAAAAATTCTCTTTCAGATCCTTATACATCTTTGTAGACCCCGGATGAATAGAAAATGGCGAACTATGAGCTTCAGTCAACACTGCCTCACGAATCATTGGATCTATTGGAACACATAACCGTTTACCAAACCATATTATACCTTGCTCATCAATACGAAACTCTGGTTGCTTACCCTCATTCATATTCTGCGCTACAGTCCATAACTCACCATCCTCCTTTTGGGCTTCTTTGATACGCAAAATAAGAGAAGGTTCCACCCTCATACCAGCTACCAACCCATCAGAACCTCTAGCATATAGCTCCAAACCCACACGCTCCATATCCGAGATAAGTTGAGGTTGTGTAACCAAGGCAGCTACACTCCCTGAACTCTTCCGGCTAAGAGCATCTGCAACCACGTTAGCCTTACCGGGGTGATACTGAATCCTAGCATCATAATCCTTAAGAAGCTCTAACCAACGCCTCTGTCTCATGTTAAGCTCCTTCTGAGTAAAAATATATTTAAGGCTCTTGTGGTCGGTGAAAATGTCACAAGTCTCTCCATATAAATAGTGCCTCCAAATCTTTAGGGCAAAAATAACTGCTGCTAACTCCAAGTCGTGGGTAGGGTAATTCACTTCATAAGGTTTAAGTTGTCTGGATGCATAAGCAATTACCTTACCATGTTGCATCAAAACACACCCTAATCCTTTCTTGGAAGCATCACTGTAAATTTGATAGCCTCCTATTCCCGACGGTAATGTAAGCACTGGAGCCGACACAAGCCTTTTCTTAAGCTCCTCAAAACTTTTCTCACGTTCCTCATTCCACACGAACTTTATGCCTTTCTTCATCAACTGAGTTAATGGCAAAGCTAACAAAGAGAAACCCTCCACAAATCGCCTGTAGTACCCTGCCAAACCCAAGAAACTCCTTACTTCAGTTACTGTGGTAGGTCTTGGCCAATTAGTGATAGCCTCAACCTTCGCAGGATCCACCTTAATACCTTCAGCAGACACGACATGTCCCAAAAATGCTATCTGTTCTAACCAAAACTCGCATTTGGAGAACTTAGCATACAACTTATTCTTTTGCAGAACCCCCAAAACAGTACGAAGATGCTCTTCATGCTCCTCCTTAGACTTGGAATACACCAAAATGTCATCAATGAAGACAATGACAAATTGGTCCAAATACTCACTAAAAACCCGATTCATCATCCCCATAAACACTGCCGGAGCATTAGTTAACCCAAATGACATCACCAAAAACTCATAGTGCCCATACCGAGTACGAAAAGCTGTTTTTGGAATGTCATCTTCCCTCACCCTCAACTGATGGTACCCCGACCTTAAATCTATCTTTGAGAAGAACTTTGCCCCTTGGAGCTGATCGAAAAGGTCATCTATCCGTGGCAATGGATATCTGTTCCTGATAGTGATCCGATTGAGCTCCCTATAATCTATACATAATCTCATAGATCCGTCCTTCTTCTTCACAAACAATACTGGAGCACCCCATGGCGATACACTCGGTCTAATGAATCCACGATCTAACAACTCCTGCAATTGTTCCTTCAACTCTTGTAACTCTAATGGAGCCATTCTATAGGGTGCCTTAGAAATAGGTTCCGCTCCAGGAATGAGCTCAATAGTAAACTCAACCTCCCTTGGCGGTGGCAATCCTGGCAGATCCTTAGGAAATACCTCAGGAAATTCTCGCACAACTGGATAGTCATCAAGTTGGGGCTCATCCCTCGAGGTATCCTTCACATAAGCCAAATAACAGTCATGTCCCTTAGAAATCATTTTGCTCGCCTTCAAGGCTGAGATCAACTTTACAACACCATTCGGCTTTGAACACTGAAACTCGAATTCTGGATTATCTAAGGGTCCAAAAATAATTTTTCTCGCCTGACAATCAATAGTGGCTTGATGCCTACTCAGCCAATCCATACCCAAAATAATATCAAAATCATGCATCACCATCGGAAGTAAGTTAGATGCGTACACTCTCCTCCCTAACTTCAAAGGACACTCACGAAAATACTCAGAAATAATCACAGAATTCCCCATCGGGGTAGCAATAGACAAATGAGAATCTAATATTTGAGAAGACACACCAAGATGACGAACAAATGAAAGTGCGACAATAGAGTGTGTAGATCCAGTGTCAAACAAAACTGATGCCTCACGATTTCCTACAAGAAGGATGCCTGAAATAGTACCTGGCGCTTGGGCCGCCTGATTAGCTGTCAATGCAAATACTCTCCCACCGGTGTTGCGCTGACCGCCATTACCAGCATTACCGCCTCCCCCATTACCACGCTGAACTGCGCAATCCCTTGCTCTATGTCCCATCTGTCCACATAAGAAACAAGCCCCTGTATTTCTATAGCACGCCCTACCAGCATGATATCCACCACAAGTAGCACATGGAGCAGGTGGAAGTGGCAAAAGGTTCGGATTGCCTCCACCTGCCGGTCCCGGATACCGCCCCTGAATTTGACCCTGTTGGCGATGCTGACCCTGATTCTGATTTTGCTGGAAGCCCCTGTTCTGTTGAAATCCCCTATTTTGATACTGTCCTCCAGCTTGCCACTGACCCTGCTGCTGACCTCCACGACCACCCTGCTGTATTGGGTAAGCAAAATCCCTTCTTGGATTAAATCGCTGACCCGATGGAGACTCATTCCAATTATTTTGCCTTCTATTCTGATTTCTGCCAAACTGTCCCATCCCTTGCCCTTGCTGATCATCTCTATCTCTCTTTCGACTCCCATCTGATCTTGAAGCTCGAAAGTCCTTGTGCTCCATCTCCACACTCTTAGCTGCATTGGCCACTTGTGATACATCTGTAAAAATGGTGTGGATGATCGATCTCCTATACTCATACTTCAAAGCCCATTTAAACTTTTCTGCCTGATGTGCAGCTGTCCCAGCTATCGAACCCGCAAAACCAGCCAATCTCGTAAACCTCGCTATGAAATCATTAATAGTCTCATCATCCTTCTGCCGAATGGATACAAATTCCCTTATGTATGCATCCCTATCAGCATTTGGGAAATACTGCTGATAGAAAAGGTCACAAAAACCGCTCCATATGAGTCCCTCCATAAATCCATCTCCCTGTGTAGCCTTCAACGATTTCCACCATCGCTGAGCATCATCCTCTAGCTTATAAACTGCTAATCTCACCTTCTGATTTTCTGAACATCCAATCACATCAAAAATCTTCTCCAAGTGGGCGATCCAGTTCTCCGCATCAATTGGAGTTGGAGCAAAACGAAAAGAGTTGGGCTTCTGCTTAATGAACCTCTCCAACAACACATATAATGGCTGCACTGGCTGACCCACTTGATCATCGGGAGGAACATTTTGCTCATGTTGTGGTATCTCTGCATCATCCCCTATGTCATTTGCATGTCGATTTCCTTGTATCTGCGGAATACCCTGCATAGCCTGTGCCACAGCCTGCGTAACTGCCTCATTCACCATTGCTGCAACCATAGCCGGGGTTATTGTTGCATTCCCCTGAGCCCCGTCATTTCCACCCTGGTTAACAGCCTCAACTTGGGGCTGCCTCTGACCTCTCCTACCGTTATTACCGGTCTGCCTCCCAGCAATTCTCGAAGACTTACGAGCCATCTACGATACAAAATCAAACAGACGAGAATAAACAGATCAAAACAAATAATCAAGGCCAAATTTGTGCAGAACGAAAATCAAATGTAATACAAATCTTATAACTACCCAGTGGTCTACCCATAACTCACAGGTCAAGCCTAAAAGGCAATCTACAAGATCATAACCTAAGCTTTGATACCAACTCTGTAACACCCCCTTTCCCAAAAGGAAAAAGGGATGTCACGCATAAACATAATAAATACAAATCTCTAATAAACCTCAAAATATCTCCAATAAAATTTAATACCAAATGTCACATACTCCAATTTAAATAGAATGAGCTCCACATTTACATAGTCTCTACTAAGAATAAATAAATATCAAAATAGTTCCCAAAACATCCAGTTACAAAATCTTAGGAAAACCAAGTCTAATAATAATCTCAAAAGCTAATCTACTCATTTGGATCGAAGGTAGCTCTCATCCCACAAATCCTGATCACCCCTGATTACCTGCCGGAAAAAGAACACAGCGTGAGCCAATTGCCCAGTACGGATATGAAGATGAATAAATATATCACAATAAATAATGAATCTAAAAGAATTGAACGAATAAACATATGTGATTTACAAACGAATTACGAATAGATCAAAATTTGAGAGTCCATTTACAAATGACTAACACTGTCAATCGAATAATTATAGCCAAAAGAATCCCAAACAAATAAGGCTGAATCAAATGGTTGTAAGGTAACAATTTCATACTGAGCTCAAATACAAATAGCCAAGGCTAACAAAATACATCGGTACCATGATGTATACAAATCAAATCGGATAGTACGCACGACACATACGTCACTAATCCGCCAAACAAATCGAATCAAATCAAATACTGGGTCGACCCATACGTATCCTGAACAAATATATCAAATGGCCAAAGCTCATACCCAGAGCATACAAAAGGATACGCCGTGGACTAATCACACCGCCACGGAAGGTGTCATGCCCTTGTGTCAAGAGGACATGCCTGTGGTACCCCCACAGGTGGTTAGCTCAAGTATACCCTAAGGATCAAACTACAAAATGTAAACCAAAAGGGGTTCAAATCACAAGGCTTACATGACCATATTCAAATGAAATCGAATTATCAAATACAAACATACCCAATTAGTACAAGATATCAATGATCAAAACAACTCCGAGTGTGAACGAAAATATACGAACAATGGTACAAACGAATAAAGTCTCCAAAATATATTGACACGATTAACTAGTTCAAAGAGTACAAATACGAATTCGAATATCAACGCCAAAACGAAACAATCTCAATAATTTTGACAAGAAGGAATAATCCCAAGAGGCAATACCAAATTTCTAAACGAGTACGAAACGAACGAATTAAACTTAAAGGAATATCGCTGAAAAAGTACGGAATCCGTACCTTAATGTAGTATTAAAATAATTCGCTGAATCCAAATATCACCCGCTAAACTCCCCCAATCCGATCTAATTATCAAAATAAAATATAAACATATAATTAAATTATGAACTCATACAAATTATATTTTCATAAATTCAATAAATTTTAATATACTATATTCACTTGTAATAAAAAGATATATTTTAATTGTAATAACAATATTATAATATTATTCATTACACTCCCCTTATTAAATTCTGAAAATCTAACATATATATAATGAAATTGCAGTTTATAAATATATATAACGAAAATAGCTTAGTATATATATAAGATAAGCTTTTGCAGTTGCAGTACTTAAGTATATAAGCTATTATACTACTTGCATTATATACATATAATATATATGATTAATATGAAAGCAGCTAGTTTACATTGCCAACGAATTGCAGTAGGCCAGTAGATATTATACATACACACATATCTATGTTCAGACCTTCGGTCATTCAATTAAAATGACATGACCAATCAAAATAATATTTTTTTTAAGGAATAAACACATCATACTCACACTATCACATACTATAAAAATTATTTGCCTTCAATCTACACCCACAACTCAATAAAAGAAGAAGACACCTGCTTTAGATCTTCCCTTCTGATCAAACTCCCTTGTCGCCGCCTCCTTCTCTTTCAGTTCTATACCCACGATTTATTTCATCAGACTTAATAAGGTATAGCTAAGTTTTAATGATATAATAATTAATTAACATGTTTTATTAATTCTTTTAATTTTATTAAGATAAAAAATATATATATAAATTAGACCCAATAAATTTTAATGGCCCAAATAAATTAATAACAGTTTGACCCAAACATATGGAAAGCCCAATCAAATATTTTAAAAATTACTTAAATATGCTATATATCTTTATTGGGTATTACAATGAGTGTGGGGTTATTATATAATTTTGTGATTTATTAGGTAAACCCTAATTGATAAATAGAGATATAAATTTTTAGAAATCATAATTTGATATTTATAAAACTCTAATTTGAAATTAGAATGTTGGTGATTGTATTAATGTGATTAATTAACAAGTATTATGATTATAATTATTAAATTTAGAAACCCTAAATCGTGAAATCCTAATTACTAAACTAGAACCCTAATTTAGTAATTGAAAACCCTAATAGTAATTTGGTAACCCTAATTACCGAAAGAGTAAATCCTAATTGCTAAATTAGCAAAGTCAACAATAATTATATGATCTAAACCCTAATGTCCATTTGTTAGATAATTACAAACTCACTTTAATTAACAAAGTTATTATTTTCAAAATTTAGAAACTAAAATTTAGTTATTTTATTTTATTTTTATTTTTTTTGTGCAAACCCTAATTTCTAAATCCTAGATTTATTTTGTGCTAAACCTTAGGGTTAAACCCTAAGGGTTTGCTAAGTTCCATTTTAGCCATTAAATTAGAAATCAAATGACCATTATGTCCTTTTTAGCATCTAAGAAGCTAGTTATAGGTTTTGACAAATTGGTGAGGTTGTTCACCAAACCTAACAACTCCATGTGATATTATTTGACAGCACTCAGCTCTAGATATCAGCATTCATGCACCATGATGGTCTATATATAGAATTAAGAGAGAGAAAGTGTCATTTGTTCAATCATTTTTGTCCAACACTCAAACCTTTTCTCTCAAACACCACACCTCCGAAATTTGTTGATAATATCAGTCACAAACACAGCCCCACGAAATCCAACAACAAAACAGCAACACAAAATCCGAAATTGCTCATTTAAGGTATAAACCCTACCTTGAATTTCTGTCCAAAATTTGTTGTTAGATGTTGTGTTTAAGTGTTAGAATATATTGTTTATGTTGTCTAGAGATGATCTGGGTTGCTAAATGTTAGATCCATAACATCTAGAGGCTCGGATTTGAAGATTTGTCGAATCTGGAAAATTATTTTTTTGTTCTCTGACATCGAATGTCAGAGGCTGTAGATCGTTGTGTGTTTAGTATTTTTGTTGTTTTAAAGTGTTAATATATAGTCGGATAGGTTGTATTTAAGCTGGAAGTGGTAGAATAGCTATTAGATATCTGGACTTAAAGTTATTTAAGGTCAAACACCATTGACCGACGTTGACTGCACAGAAATTTGGGTAACCCAGAAAATTATTCCAGTGTCTGACAAGATTTCAAGCTCCTATATCTGACAGTACTTTGATGATATGTTATTGATCTTGAATCTAAGTTGTAGTATGTATGGTATACTTCATTGTTGTGCCTTAGTATCATCTAAAGAGTTATCAGGTGAAGCGTAGTCGACGGTCAAACCAAGCCAGACGAGCATGAAAGCCGTTTTCTGGGTAACCTAGAAAACGCTTGACCGTGTCGTCTGACATGGGTTGACCATCATAGATTTGATAATTCAGTGGTTGTTAGGTTGTTTTTATGTAATAGATCTTTACCCTTGCATGTTGTCTATACACTGCAGCTTATAGATCACAAAACAATTACAAGGATTGCGTGTAGTAAAGGTTCAAAGTATGACCTATGATCTGTTCTTCATTTCTGGGTTACCCAGAAAATGAAGAACAGTCCTGAAAACATTTTTGGAGGCTCAGATCTCTCTTGTATTATGCGTTTTGATCATGTTTGTTGTTAGATCGTGTAGTCTTGTATTTGTACTACATGATCTGACGAACAACAGGCCCAGAAACACAACACAAACGGAATTATTGATGGTCAAACTAGCCTACTCGGTGACTGCCTATGAATGTTCAAGAACATGAAGAACACCTATAGCGACGGTTCTGTCGCTATAGGTGGTCTTTAGCGACAGATAGCATTATTATTTTCCGAAAATTATAAAAAAATAGTTTTTAATTATTAAAAATACAAATTAATTATTAAAAATTATTTTAAATTCTGAAAATTAGTTTTTAATTATTTTAAATATATTTCATAAATATTTAATATTTTTAGAATATTAAAAGTATTTAATTTATTTAATTATAATATTAAATAAATTATTTAAAAATGATTTTAATATTTGAAAAATCATTTAAAATTATATTATGATATAAGAAAATATTTTAAGTTATTTTTAATAACTTTTAATATTATTTGATAATTTTTATTAATAAATTAATATTAATAATAATTAAGTTATTTATTAAATGAATTAAATAAATGAAGTAAAAATGATTTTATTATATTAAAAATCATTTTAAATAATAATAAGGTATTTAAAAATATTTTAAGTTATAAAATATAACTTTTAATATTTAAAGGTAAAATTCATTAATTAATAATTATTAATAATATTAAAGTTATTTAATATTTATATTAAATAAATTAGTTTAAAAATGATTACAAAAATCATTTTAAATGAAAATAAAGTGTTTAAAGATATTTTAAGTTATAAAATATAACTTTTAATATTTAAAGGATAATTTCATTAATAATTTAATTTTAATGATATATTAATGATATTAAATTTATTTAATAATTATATTAAATAAATAGTTTAAAAATGGTTTTAATTATTTAAAAATCATTTAAAAAGGATGTTAATGATTTAAAAATATTTTAAGTTATAATTATGACTTTTAATATTTGGATAAATAGTTCATTAATATTTAAATATTAATGGTAATTATTTAATAATGATTTTAGATGTTTAAGAATCAATTAAAGGTAATATAAATGTTTTAAAAATATTTTGAGTTATTATACATAACTTTAATAGTTTGGCAATGGTTTCATTAATAGTTTAATATTAATTAAATATTAATGATAATAGAATTATTTAATATTTAAATCATTTCATAATGATTCTGATATTTCAAAAATTATGATAAATGATAATAATTATTTAATAATTATTATAAGACTATGAAAAATAGTGCGACTGATGTTTAAGTTATCCAAATGGATAATGAACTACGATTTAGAGTCTTAGACTTGATATTTACCCGATAAAGCTGTCGGTAGACCGACATGTTTCAGAAATTGATCTGAACTTAAATAATTTAATTGAATAAGTGTTTATTTGTGATTCAATGATTATTAAGGTGGTATGACAATGTGATTAGGAAGGTGTTGATGTTTGATTATGAGTCAACGATTGTTGAACATGTGTGATAATGTGAATAGGGAATGTGCTGACTGCAATAGGCAGTGTTATATGTATGTTATGTTGTACTAATCAGTAAAATGATCTGATTAATGATAGGTCGAGATAGAAAAGATAAATCTAAGTTGCGTAAGTGTAAGCAGCGCATCAGGCAAGTATCCTAACTTTGCATTTTCTTTATGCAATGGACAGAAGTGAGAAGTTCAGAATTATTATTATGTACAGATTGTTAAACCTATATTATATACACCCTTTGATTATCAACATGTTAGTATATGATAATTCGAATATATATATTCTGTTCGTTAATTTCTAGAAATGATTATACAAGTGTCCTCACTTGGATAATTATTGTATTCAATCGCATGTTGATACACCTTTGATATACATATATGTTGAATTATATATTATTATTGAATAAGATAAGACCTTTGTTATGAAAACCCGACAGGTATGAACATCCCGATAATGGGAAAATTTTTATGCTCCCAAGGCGGACAGAGTGAACGATAACTTCGTTCTTATACATGTAGTATTGATCAATACAGGGTACAATGGGGCTGATCACCCTCCGTGCCCGTAAGTCATGACGGTTTACAGATGAATTTCTGTTCAAACCTTTTCGAAAATGAAAACAATGTTCATAGTATGTCACAGAAATCCCATGTATAGTCAATACACAGTTTCAAACATTTGAAAGAGGGTTGTTATGTTAATATTATTGGTACAGATTACTTCACAACTACTGACTAGTTGTAGAAGAATATTATAAAGAAAACATTTAAATTCTTTCAGCCTATATATATATAATACTTGTTGGGCACTCAAATGCTCATCCTTGCTTAATTTAAATGTTTTCAGCTAAGTGTGAAGGACCAGAAGGATCTGTCAAGAACAAAAAAAAAGGGAAAGTTACTGAATGACTTTATATTCTACTGTTTGTAATAGTTTTAGATTATGAAGACTATGATATATATATTTATATATACTATGTCATGTAATGAATGTTTAAAGGTTACGTACTTGGGAGAAAGACTCTGATGTATATGTAAATTTAAGTTTAAGTTTTATATTATTGTTATTATTATTAGTAGTATTCCGCTTATAGAAATGGTATCATGAAGTACCGAGTTCGGGTTTCAAGTATCCGAGTTCGGGGACTTTACAGACTCCTGTTCAAAATGCAGGTGGAAACCCTGGCAACTCTCGGACGGTCACTGCTAAGCAGTTCAAGGAGCTGGGACTTGGAACTTCTTTAGTTCCTAAGGAACTCTTCAAGCCCAGCAGGCTTAGAACTTCATTTAGTCCCTCCGGACAAGGACTCCTCAGGCCCTGGCTTCCTGTTGTTGTAATTGTTGTTGTTATTGATGCTGAGCTGCTAAGATGTCATTAAGCTCTGAACATCTTTTGTACTTAGCAACTTGGTGTGGTCCTCTTTGCATTTTGCTTTGAGTCTGGACCACATCTTCTTTGGTGTAGCTGATCTTTACTCTTTTTTGCTCATCTTCATCTTGTATCAGTTGTGCACCATCATCATCTAAATTTGCTAAGTCTCTGTGCTTTTGGTAGACTTTGCCTGACACTTAGTAATCCCTGAACCCTTCTTGAATGTTTTGCAGACATGGTTCTGCACTTGTTCAGTTTTATCTTTTGGTTCATGGTGATTTGAAGGGTGGCCCTCTTGATCTTCTTTATACTCAGTCATATTCCTGAATGTTATCTTCTTGGCCTTCTTGGCTCTCAACTTGGCTGTCATCTTTAGTGGCATTCTCATCTTTGTTGAGTGAAGCTTTGATCTGATTGAGTTCTTCTTCAAAGCTGCTTCACTTCAACCTTGGTAGTCTCACTGTCACTGAGACTTGTTCTGTTGATCTGTGGTGGAACTAGTAGAGTCAACAATAGCATTTAATAACTCAACAATTCTGCAAAATGACAATCATCAACAACTCTTGATCTTTGAAGCTCTGTTGATTTATACGGCTTCCCAATCTTCCCGTTCGAAAGTAGCCGTTGAAAGCTAATTAAATTGCCTCACAGATCTCGAGTTATTTGGTGCAAACTACAGATGTGACATGACATCTTTTTCTGACTTTCTGACACTGCGGTCTACTGTTTCACCTACCCCTTCAGATATGTCACTTTGATATCTTGGGTAGGTCGATGACTTTATTTTCACCCTTCTGATTTATCGATCAGAGGTTGTCCTTGCATCGATACTCTCAATAAAATTTTGTTCAAATGTCATTCTTCAAATTGAACTGTTGCCAATGCTTCAATCCTCAGTTGTTCAAACTCTATTATTCTGATGCACTTCTTCTTGGA
This sequence comes from Panax japonicus, assembly GCA_020205505.1. Classification (NCBI taxonomy): domain Eukaryota; kingdom Viridiplantae; phylum Streptophyta; class Magnoliopsida; order Apiales; family Araliaceae; genus Panax; species Panax japonicus. The sequence continues at coordinate 39,463,304 of CM035092.1, forward strand.
CCTGATCGTAGTGTCATATTGACATGTAGAGTTAACACTATGATCTGAAAGACTGTTCACTTGATCTATGATGTAGAACACCTCTTTCTTCTTTTGTGTAGTGCTTCATCACTTATGTTTGCCTTGACTGTTCTCAGATACTGATGGATTGATTCCTTGCTCTGGCCCCTTCTGACTAACAAGACACTTCAGATTTGTGGCGTGTCCAGCTCGCTTTCTCCTTGTGATCTCCCGTTCACTTATCATCAATGGACTGACCCAATGCTAAATCACTTTAGCCTTGTTCTTCATAGGCTGTCCAGTATATCAGTGTGTACTGCATCAGTTCCTTCTTCGTTTAGCAAACACTGCGATCTTAGTTACTTGCTTAGATCTTTTATTAGCTTGCATACCATTCGTTGAGTGCTCTCTGGCTTCCCTTAAGTGAGATGTATCTTTGCAATACCAACTAGAGGCTTCATTTCTTTGGATATTCTGGGAGTTCTCAATCGTGTTTACTCTACTATTTTACCTTGGCTTTGTGAGCACATTTGTTGAGGTCTTATCTCTGTACTCTACGATTCAGCTTCGGCTATGCAGACACTACGACTCCGAGATCAGATCTTGACACTACGATTTCTGTCGTTCTGCGTGTTGTCTTTATCTGATCTTGCTCGGTCTTCTCTGGTTTGTGTCACCAGTATATACCATGATCCTATTAGAGTTACTGCCAACAATATATATTGTCAGGGCTGCCTGACCTTCGCTAATGTGTGTATCACCGGATAGATCCCTGTTGGGCAAACTGTCAAGGCTGCTTGACATTCATTGATGTGTGTATCAATGATTGCATTGCGTTGTGACCCTTGCTAGGGAGTATGTCAAGGCTGTTTGACCTTTATTGACGCGTATATCAATGGTTAAATCACATTATGACCCCCACCGGGGATACTTTATCAATGTCTGACTTCGACGTTGTAACCCTCACCGGGGGTACGTTATCAATGTTTGACTTTGGTGTTGTAACCCCCGCAGGGGATACATGTTTTAGGGTTATGACCCTGTGTTTGGTGGCATTGGACATGTGTGAGGTATTGCCGAGCATGATTTGCAAAAGCTGAACTCATCGATATAATGTACCTTGTATTCAGATGAATACCAATGAGTGATATGCAGAGCCAAAGTTTTGCCCATGAAAACCAGGATTTCAGGCTATTCTGCTCAATCACGTAGCATTTTTATTCCTGATTTGACACAACTTAAATATACAAGGCAACTTAAATATACAAGGCAATTCAACATAACTTAAAGAAGAGTATCAAATAATAGTAGTAATTCTGTTATGTTATTCTATTATTATTTTTAATCTTTTTCGAAAGTAACTTACAAGATATTCTATTTCACTTATAACTTAAATGTTCCTTCTTTCTATATTGGTTACCTATTTAGACATTGTTCTTGAGATACCATCTTGTATTTAGCTTCCTGAGTATTGAAAATTAAAATAATTACACTACAACAATGAGTATTGAATTTTAAAGAGTGAGAGATTAATTTTTCATCATTGCCACATTTCCCTTTGCTCTTCCTCATTGGTTGCATACCCCATATGCAAACAACAAACATATAACTTGAAAATTAAAATAATTACACTAATATAATTATGGTTTTAAGGAAAACTTGTTTTAGAGTTGATAATCAAATAGATGTAATTGTTTGTTTGTATTTTGCAGTGCCATGATGAGTTAATGGTCCATTACTAATACTTTTTGAAGAAGTCGATCTAATCTATGAGAAGATCTAATAATGAATAACCCCTCCATGCATCAATAAAAACATTTGCAACTTGTTCCTCAATTTTTTGTTGAGATTGGATTCACCCTTGATTAACCTGTTTAGCTGACAGAAATTTTACAAGAACAATGATAATGATAGATGTATTGAATAGTCACCTTAGGTTTAATATCTTATGTAATGCACTCAGATTTTTCACAAGAGAACAATTAGATCAAGGAAATAACACAAGCATCAACCATGCTAACACACATGAAACAGGGAGGAGGAGGAGTAGTATTCATCTAATACACTGGGAAGATTTTAAAATTTCATCCGAAAAAAGCTTATAGCTCTATACATTTGTTTGAACAATCAAAAATTAAATTTGTAGAGTTTAAAATATTAAGCAACTCACTTGTGCTCATACCCTGAATGAGACTGCCAAAGAAAATCTATATTTCAGTATCCAATTCCTAAAAGGTGATATTTTTGCCTCATTTGATCAATTATCCATCTCCAATAGTATATTTAATGAGTTAAACATAATGCAATAAGGAAATGTCATAAATGAGTTGTGAAGCTATGCCCCTTTCTATAGATGATAGAATGGCAGGACCCGTGGACGAATATCATCAGACAAATGAATTGGCTTTGCATTCGCCATTTTTTCCATGAGGCAAACCTGCTTGGTATCACCATACAGTAGGGTGTAGGGATTCCCAACAAGGCCTTGCTCTCTTAGCAATTTTTCTATCTTTTTTGGCCTCAACCACACCCAATTGATCACCACTCCCCATATCCACCCTACAATTCCAATCAATAATGTTCCTGCTATAAAGACAAATACTTTTCCATCCATTTTTAGGATATATATAAAAATTTATTTTTTAATTGTATCTAAATTTATTGAGAAGAGAAAGATCGATGAAGATATTGGTATATATGAATGGTAGATTAAGATATTTTTTAATTTGTACGTCTTAATCAGCTGCAAGCTGAGGTTGATTTTCAAAGTTTCTGGCTTGGCCGGCTTCTTTAATTTTGAGTGGTGACTAGGTACTACCATTTGAGACCCTGCCCTTTAATCTTTTTTTAATGCAAGATCTCAGTACAACATTTTCACCTTATCTAATTTACTTTAATTAATTTAGATTATGTTTTTACCTTGTTGTTAGCAGATTGATAACAATAAATTGTTAAAACATCTTTCTAACAATTTAAATTTTTAAATAAATTTATTACTAGCTCGGCATAATATTATAACTCTCGAAAAGCCATTTCATCCAGATGCATGCATATATAGGGGATTCTCGAATAAAATTCGTTTTGATAGCTATCAATGATAATGCTAGATGTTTTTGGCAAGGAGATTATAACTATGGAATTTCTTCTTCATTTCGATAGTTTGTTCATCTAGCATTTTGTAAAAAACGCCGAATCAGCATGCCAACATTTCTCATCTTAAATGACAATGTCATGATAGTGCAACTAAGGGTTTCTTACTTGAAATAAGTCGCACACAATAACAATTTCGCTTGAAATTAAGTTTCGATAGGAGCACATATTCACTAATGCTTCCTTAAAACCATAATATACATACATACGGGAAAGACGGGTCATTGATAAATACGTACCACATTCGAGGATGCTCCCGGTAAAATTGAGTAATCACTTCGAGTGTGGGACTGTATATACATATCTGCTCGATCAATCTCTTTTTTATTTATTTGGTACTACAAATAAAACAAAAAATAGTTCATAATTCAAGAAATACTCTATTTATAAAAGTCTAATACATGATTAACGATAAAAAATATTGAAATAACTTCAAATATTACCAATTCATGCTTCTTTTTTGGAATTGATTTAGTGCCCAATGTATGACCTACCAACAATTTTTTCCGATTTTCACAATTTTTTGTTGCTATATCCTGCATTGTATGTATTTATAAATTAATAATAATATATAACAATAAGTAAGAATTGATAATACATAAATTAGAATAAACACAACATGTGCATCATCAGTTAGCCAATAATCAACCAACGCAGCCCATTGATTAGGATTTACTCGATCATTGCTGATAGTATTCGCTATCGATTTGGCAAGGTCACCAGGCACAAAATTATCACTCTTTAAGTTAGACTTCCAATCTCTCCACCTATTGTTCATGATAGTCATCAGTTTTCTCTTAGCATTGGGGTGATCTGTGGTAAATCGTTTCTACAACAAACAAATTTACACATATATTAGTTTGTTTCAATGTGCTTAATGTCAAATTCTATAAAATGGTATGATTAATAACCTGAATTTCATCCCAAGCCCTTGTCATGTTAGCCTCTGTCATATTGGACCATGTTGGAGTACTTATTGGAAAAAATTCTCCATTGCGAGCAAGACACTCGAGAAAAGTGGTTAACTTATTGGCCTCTCCCCCAACAGGTTGACCATTTGCATCATAAATTACTTTCTTGGTTGCATCGATATTTGACCATAAACAACAAAACATATTTAGCTAGTCATTCTAAACCATTAACATATACTAATAACAACACATTTATCTACATATATCATACACACTGACACACATATAGACAGAAAGAGAAATAACTCCATTAATAAGATCACGAACTGGGTATTCAAAATTCTTACCTAATGTTGTACGTCTTAGATCAGAGAACACGATGGCCTACTACCGAAGCACCTCTAGTCGTCGGCGTCAGTTCGATCGACTGAGAAATGGTGAGAGAGGAGAGACAAAGGGGAAAGGGTGAGAGATGAGAGCTCGATCGACTGAATTTGGGGCAAAATAATGATTTAGGGGAAAATAGAAGCTCGCGCCCAAACCCAGTAATGACTCAGCCAAAAAAAACTCCCTACACCGACGGTCATACGTGACCGTCGCTATATAATACCCTATAGCGAGGGTTCCGTCCCGACCGTCGCTATATATACCCTATTGCGAGGGTTCCGTCTCGACCGTCGCTATAAGTCGTCGCTATAGGTCAAATTTCTAGTAGTGTTTTCGTGGAAAACATAGTACCAGATCCGGAAGTGGTGGAGCTGACAAATAGTGATTTAGATCCTAAAGCTGAAGCTGATCAAGCATCAATGGAGGTGCAGGATTTGAGGAACAAGGTTTCTTCTCTAGAAGGGTTGTGGGAGATAGAAAAGTTTCTTAATAGTCAGTTGCGTCAAGCGTAAATAGAATCAATTGAAGGTCAGGATAAGCTTAAAATCAAAATTAATCATATGGGAGCCTCAAGCAACACTTCGCTTGCAGCTCCGAGAGATAAGGGAAAAAGGAAGATAGAAGACCATGATTTGGGAAAACCTGGTAAGAAGAAATGGAAAAGAATATATTATCTTTGCGGTTATAAAAGGCATACCACTCTGTATTGTCCTGACTATAAACGAGGAGCATGTTTTGTTTGTGGAAAAGAAGATCATCAGGCTAAAAGCTGTCCAAGAAAAAAGGCTTAGTGAATAGGTAGTATAGGTTATGTTGTGTAGGTATGTTTAAGGTAATATGTGTGCTTCGTATGTTTGTGTAATGTGGCATTTTCAACTTTTATGTTGGTTAAAGTGTAAATCCTGACTTTTGTAGTCACGAGGGATAGCTGATGATTAAGGCACTATGTGTTGTGATGTGTAAAGTATTTTGAAATCTCAAAATGAATATGAATCTAAGTTTGAATAATGAAATGAGTTAATATACTAAACTTATATGATAAGATTTAGAATGTAGAGAATAATATATGGTTTTACTTAACTAGATAATGTCGCCAAGACGTCAAACTCGAAACCAAAGGGCAGAAGAGTCTGTCAATAATGTTGAGGGACAACAACAAGCAGACCCGATGCAGCAATTTGCGAACATGATAGCACAAGTTATGTGACGCCCCCAAATCCGGGTCTCTTACAACCCGACAATTGGTGCTACACGGTACTACATTCATTCACACATTTCCTCAAATAATCACAAGAGGACTAATATAACTCCATATATATCAAAGTAATATTACATTACCCTGGTTCTTTGTAACCCATTCATTTATTCTTGTCATAATATCAATATATTACAGACATTCTTCCTATACTATTACATAAGTATGCTACGGGTTCGTCTTCGCCTTGCATTTATCCTTGCCGGATCCTTCAGTCCGCTCGATCTTAGCTGTGTTCATATGGTTCAAGCAAGAGTGAGCATGGCTAGCTCAGCAAGTACTATAATTCTAATAAACAACATGCTTGAAACATAGAGCAAATATATATCTCCAGTAACTGAACAATAGTTACGAAGTACTATCGGTGATTCAAAATAGCACTTCATTTGCTTCAAAACGTTTTTCCATCAATATTCAGTAGAATAACAATTATGGCTCAAGATTATGAGCATACATAAGTTCTTTTGAAAAGGACATCCCGGCACTAAGTCCGTAAGTCCGGCATAGCTTACGAGCACTTCTGAGTGATCAGCTCATAGTACTCTATGTTGATCAACACTACATTCTTTAAACGTGTATACGTTTAATTGTGGCAACCTCACGTGCCTGTCGTTAAACGACAAAAACATTTGAACATGCGTGGTCTTCGATTGAAAACCATACCAATATAACTCGGTAATTTCTAAATCATGCTTGACAGAATCATAATATAAGTCTAGCCGGAAGAATTAGCTTAAGACTTCATCATTCTAGATTTCATGTGAAAGAGAACATGAATTACAAAGCTTGCCCAGACTGAACTGGAACAAGGGTTAGAATACTTGCCTTTGGTGACTGCTTACTGGTTAATACACGTACACTTTAAGTCTTTATGATTCTACAATTCATAATCATATAATGTACCATATTAGATCATAATTAACCAGGTATGTTTTCTATTATACCTTACCCTTCATCTCAATGTAATTCTAACTTAGTTTCGTTATTAAGGGTTTCGGCTTTCATTATGTCATTCATATCCCGCTCGTCTTGATTGATTATAAACATGCATTAGTGTATTACAAGCACCTTACAATGTCTTAATTATGTTGTGATTACATCACAATTCATTGCTATTAATCCCTCTTTCATTCTATACTTGGAACCCTTCTTCTCTATCTTTTTCCTTGCACTGGCGCCGCGGCGCCACTAATTGGTCTGTGACTCGCGCTGCGGCGCGAGTTAGCAGTGTGTCATCCTCCGGCCTCGCGCTGCGGCGCGGCCAAGAAGGCTTAGAGTCGCGCCGCGGCGCGGACTCTGGTCCTCAGAAAATTTTGTAGTTTTTGAAAATTTTGCTAACTTCCCGGACGCATAACTTCTTCGTTTTAACTCCGAATTGGTTCGTTCAAAAGCCTACGGTTCACAAATTTCATAATCTATGCGTTCATGCAAGAATTTTATCTATTTGACTTCATTTGCTAAAATTTGACCTATTAGTCCATTTTAACGAAAACGATAAACGTTCGTGAACGTTCAACGCTCATTTCTTCGTTCTAAGTCGGAATCCGGTCATTTTCGAGTCCGCAACTCTATAATGACTACAATGACTTGTCTTCATTGAAAACCAACGTTTTCGACTTCCAATACAAAATATGACTTCTATTCCGAGACTTTCACGAATTCAACGTTAATCGTCTAATCGTGCAAAGTTCGTCAATTCAACCATACTAAGTGTTCTAAGTGGATTTTAACCAACATATCATCATTTCAAGTTATTTATTACACCAACTTATAATCAAAATAGGTTTTGACTTATTTCCATAAGTCAATGACTTTCTCAACTTATGAACTAGAAATCTTCATACTCATGACTTACCAATAATTTAAGTCTTTCAATCAATGTTCTCATGTTATAACCAACATACTACCATCATATGACAAGTCCTTCATGATCTTAACAACTTATTGGGGTTCAAGTTGCTTATTCAACTTATTCGGCTTAAGTTCATTCCTTATAACTTATTACATGTTATCCTCAATCAATCCCCCTTCTCTATCAATCCTATCATAGAAAAGATATAGATAAAAGAAAATGAGTCTTACCCTTGAAGACTTCTATTTGCTTTGGAAACTATCAAAGGTTGAAGTGGCTTATAAGTGCTTTAGTGACTTATTCTCTCTACCAAATAAGTAGCTTATATGCTTGAGAGGAAAGTGTTGGATGATAACAAAACAACCAACAAAAATGAAATGAACTTGGTATTTATAGGCCACCAAAGCTTGGGGTAAAATGGACAATAATCAATCCCACCACCTCATTCCACCTCCTTACTATTCATAACTTAACCTTCAAGTCTTCTTGCTAGCCACTTCTTTTACTTGCTCACCACAACACTTGGTCATCACACTTAATCCTTGCCCATCAAGACTACCCACTTCCTCACTTGGTTTGACCCATGGGTCAAGGCTTCACCTTGGGCTTGGTTAATTAATCCAACTACTTTCCTATTGGGCTTGAGTTACAATAGATTGGGCTTGTGATAATCATACACTTGGGCTTCTATCAATAAACTAGAAATCCCACAAGTCCATTATCTTAAATTCAATAACTTAACATACATATCCTACGTATAATTCTCGTATGCTATTTCGTATATTAATTCGAAATATACGATATCTCGTTCTTCGTACATAATAATACAATACGTCGTATTATACCTCTATTCCTTACTCCATATAATGTTTACACATTATACGATTACAACTTCATTCTTTTAACGCTTAATAACCTAACTATCTCAAATTAGGTACGCATGCGAAATATTTCATTTTCCATACTTAGATTATTATTACATAATCGATATCATCTCGATATTATAACATTACGTATTTCTCGGAAGTTCAAAAATAATTCCCGAGCAGAAATTGATGAATAGTGTTTTTCAGAAAATTTCTCAGAAAACTTTTATTTTCGTTTTAGAAATTCAAACACTTTAATTCTCCCACGTAGTTAAAATACTACTACTTTACGACGTTTCTATGTTATAGAACGACATCCATCTTCTCAACACACAATAATAATAAATAATATTATTTTATTCATTATTAAAAGAAATTACAAAATGTTAAATTTTCTGGGGCGTTACAAGTTATGCAGCAAGGAGTGCCAGTCGCAGGAAACCAGCCGGACAACCGCTTCGCTAATTTCAAGGACTTTAAGGCAGTAGGACCACCCGAATTCAAATGGGCAACTGACCCTATTGAAGCGCAGACTTGGATTAAAGAGATTGAGAAGGCGTTTGTAATAGCTAGGGTAGCTGAGGGGCAAAAGACCACTTTTTCCACCTACATGATGAAGGGTGAGGCAAATTTTTGGTGGGAAGCGAATCAGACGAGGGCAGGAGAAGGTGTTGTTACATGGGATAGGTTTAAGACACTGTTCATCGAGAACTATTTCTCGTCCAGTATGAAAGCTAGGATGGAGGTGAGATTTTTAGAGTTAAGGTAGGAGAACATGACTGTTGCGAAATACTCCGCAAAATTTAATTAGTTGGTCAGGTTTGCTCTGCATCAAGTGAATACGGAGGCTAGAAAAGCTAGGAGGTTTGAGCTGGGATTAAAACCCTGGCTCTACAACAAGGTGGCGGTGTTGCAGATCCCTACATTTGCAGCACTTATGGAGAAGGCTATTATTGTTAAAGAGGGGAGTGAGGCCATAAGCCTCTACAACAAGGAGAGAAAGAATATGAGTAAGGTCGAAGGGACTAGGAAGGTGGAAGTTACTAGTGGGACTAGCGGTGGTGGTAACAAAAGGAAGGGAAGAAATTTTGGAAGTATTCAGGTGAAGCAGGAAGGAGCTAAGAAGCAAGTTATGCATTGGGGAAATTATGGAAAGAACCATTCTGGGGAATGTTTGAAGGGGAAGTTCGTGTGCTACAAGTGCGGGCAGGAGGGCCATACCTCTCCCAACTGTCCCAATCCTAGGATGAATAGCGGATGCTTTCTATACTGATCGACTGATCACAAGGTGAAGGATTGTCCGAAGAGGAAGATGGAGGCAGGAAGTGTGATTTCGGGCAAGGGCAGCGGGACTTTAGCAATCATAGGACCAACGTCATCCAGCAAGCCGACGAAATCAATAGCAAGGGTCTACAATATGAAGGTCCAGGATACCATAGCTGCTAACAATGCAATTCCAGGTATTATTCTAACCAAGTTTTATTTTCTTATATATGATTTTCTTATATATATATAATAAATTTATAAAGAAGTTTTGAAGAAGGATTTTGAGTTCTTTTAGAAATCAAATTTTCGTTTAATCAGATAGAAAAGCTTTGCGTGAATAGGTTAAAGATCTGTACGGTCATTTATGATAAAGATCTACTTGTATTGATTGTATGTGTTACGCACACTCGTATGTGTAGTTTGTAAAATGGTGATTCCGGGGACGGAATCTTTATAAGGGGGGTTGAATGTAATAACCCAATATTTTCTATACAAATAAATTAGAAATTTTACAGATAATTTTTTTTATATGGTGTATTATGTCAAACCCTAATTATTGTGGGAAACCCTAATCTGACACTCGGTGGTGAGTTCAAGTCTGTTATATGACTGTGTTATATGACCTATGATTAACCCTAATTAACATTGGGACTTGTTAATTTCTTGAAACCTTAATTATTAAGTATAAACCCTAATTGCTAAGTTAGCATGGATAGTATAATTATTATATTATAACTCTAATGTCCATGTATGATTAAAACCCTAATCAAAATAAGAAAACCTAATTATAAATTTTGTACACTAATTATATTTAATTTAAACCCTAACTTGGGTAACATAGATTAATAATTATTGGGCTAGGATTATTAAATGGCCCAAAACAATTATGGAAGTAGTCCAAAAAGAAATCAATTCAAGCCCAAATCATAGCCCACTTGGTCAAGGGTATTTTAGACCTTTAATTTGCCTAAATTATGCAATAAAATAATAGCTAAGTGTAGAATTAGAGACTATGAACATGGCTGGCCAGAATTTACCTTTTAAGGTAACAAATTTTGCTAATCAAGTTTCCTTATATAGTTAGTGACATTACTTTATTTAATTTATTACAAAAAGTACATTGTTGTCAACATATCATTGGTGGGAAATCTCATTAAGCATGCTTAGGGACAAGATAAGGAATTTTATTCAATGGACAACATGAGTATGGAGGTTAATAGCTAAATTCCACATACATTGCCACTTCCATAAATAGATTAAAGAGATGAAATAAGGCATTGCTAGCTCATTTTGTATCAACACTCAACCTAGACTTTTCTCTCATCAAACCAACGAAATTATTAGTTTATCAGTCCCTAAACCAATACCCACCATTACCATAAACAAATCAAAAGCTAGGATCAAGAAATCAAAGTTTAAAGGTATAAAACCCTAGCACGATTTCTGTCCATGATCTTATGTTAATGTTATGTTTGAGTGTTAGAATATGTTGGTTATAGTGTCTAGTGATGATCTGGGTTGATAAACGTTGAATCCATAACATTTAAAAGCTCGGATTTGAAGATCTACAAAATCTGGAAATTTCGTTAACTGTGGTCTGACAACAAATGTCAGTGGCCACAGATCTTTGGTCATGTATGCCTTATGATGTTTTTAAGTTTGTAGTTGTAGTATGTTGTATGATCTCTAACCTGGAACAAGAATCAAGTTCATATCTTAAACAGGTTGTAAGATATTTAAGGTTAAAAGTCGTTGACCGACCATGACTGGGCGTTCTGGGTAACCCAGAAGCTGCCCAGAAACAGGCCTGACAACGTATTAAATCGGCCAGATCTTGTTTCTGTTGCTTTATTATTGTTGTTTGTTGGTTGTATATGGTAGTCTAGTATGTGTACTATAAGTTAAGGCCATTAGAACATTAAAATGATTAGTATGTCTCATGTGGTAGACGGTCAAACCAAACAAGATGATCACAGCTTCGGTTTTCTGGGTAACCCAGAAAAACTGTTGAAGGCGATCTCTGACATGGTTTGACTGACCCTTATCATCTTGATCTGTTGTTGTTACAATGAATTTAAGCGATAGATCTGTAGTCTTACATGTTGTCTACAACATGGAAGTCTTATAACGCAAAAACAATGCATGATCAGCAGGTAGTGGAGGTCCAAAGAGAGCCCCACGATCTGTTCTTCATTTCTGGGCAGCCCAAAAATGAAGAACATGTCTGACAGCTTCTTTAAGAGCTTAGATCTTGTTTGTTTTATACTTGATTACCATGTTTGATGTTGGGTATTGTAGACGTGCATTAGTAATACAAGATCTAATTCATAGATTGTCCAGAAACACTACACACACTGATTAACACTTGGTCAAAAATGCATGCTCGGTTATTGACAAGGTGTTCTGGGTTTATATGAAGAACACCTATAGCGACGGTTCTGTCGCTATAGGTGGTCTTTAGTGACAGTTTTAAATAAAATTAATTATTTTTATTAAATAATTAGTATTAATTAGTTTTTAATTCTTAAAAAATACAAAATAAATTATTAAAAATTATTTTAAAGTCTGAAAATTTTATTTTAATTATTTTGAATATATTTCATAAATATTTAATATTTTTGAAATATTAAAAGTATTTAATTTATTTAATTATAATTTTAAATAAATTGTTTAAAAATGATTTTAATACATGAAAAATCATTTAAAATTTTATTATGGTATAAGAAAATATTCTAGGTTATTTTCTATGACTTTTAATATTTTGTGTTGAATTTCATTAATTAATTATTATTAATGATATTAAAGTTATTTAATAATTATATTAAATAATTTAGTTTAAAAATGATTTTTATTATTTTAAAAATCATTTAAATGAAAATAAAGTGTTTAAAAATATTTTAAGTTATAAAATGTAACTTTTAATATTTAAAGGATAATTTCATTAATAATTTAATATTAATGATAGTATTAATGATATTAAATTTATTTATTAAATAAATAGTTTCAAATGGTTATTGATTTAAAAATCATTTAAAAAGGATATAAATGAATTAAAAATACTTTAAGTTATAATTAATGACTTTTAATAGTGGATAAATAATACATTAATATTTGAATATTAATGGTAATTATTTATAAATAATTTTAAATGTTTAAAAAAATCATTTAAGGGTAATATTAATACTTTAAATATATTTTGAGTTATTATAAATAACTTTGATATTTTGGCAATGATTTTATTAATGGTTTAATATTAATTAAGTATTAATGATAATAGAACTGTTTGATATTTAATAATGATTCTGGTGTTTGAAATTCATGTTAAAGTATAATAAATGTTTAAAAATTATTATTAAGTCATATGACTGATGTTTACAGATGTTGAGTAATAGAATAGAGTCTTAGACTCGTTAATTACCGATAGAGCTGGCGATACACCGACATAGTTCTGAAATTTTTCTAGACTTAAATATTTTGACCGCATTACTAGCTGTTTGTTTGCGATGCAATGACTGCTGTATATGTGTAACAACGTGAGTAGGTTATGTGTTGACTGCGAAATACAGTACTATGTGTTATATTGTTCTAATCGAACGAATGATCTGATTAATGATAGGTGATTACATAAAAGATAAACTAAGTTGTGTATTGTAAGCAGCGCATCAGGCAAGTATCCTACCTTTGCATTTCCTTTATGCAATGGACATTAGTAAGAATGTTTCAGAATAATAATATTACTGTACATATTATTAACCTATATTATATACGCCCATTGATTATCAACATGTTAGTATATGGTAATTCAGATATATATTCTATGTTCGTTAATTTTTATAAATGGTTAAACAAGTGTCCCCACTTGGATAATCATTGCATTTAAACACATGTTGATACACCTTTGATATATACATATATGTTGAATTATAGATTATTGTTGGATAAGATAAAACCTTTTGTTTGGAACCCTGACAAGTATGAACATCCCGAACATGGGAAAGTTTTTATGCGCTACGGCGGACAAAGGATGAACGATAATATAGTTCTAGCAATGTAGTATTGATCAATACAGGGTACAACGGGCTGATCACCCTCCGTGCCGGAAAGTTATGACTGTTTACAGATGAAGTTTTGTTTAACCTTTTGAAAATAAAAACAATGTTCATAGTATGTCCCCTAAAACTTATTTATAGTCGGTACGTAGTTTCAAAGATTTGAAAGAGAATTATTATTATTATTGGTTCAGAATTTCTTCACAACTATTGATCTGTTGTAGAAGGGTAGTATAAAGAAAACATTTAAATTCTTTCGGCTTATATATATATAATCGTTATTACTTGCTGGGCACTCAAATGCTCATCCTTGCTTAATTTAAATATTTTCAGCTAAGTGTGAACACTCAGAAGGCTCTGCTAGAAACAAGGGAAAAGGGAAGGTTGCTTAATGATGATAATGTTATCTGTGTGATAGTTTAATATTATTAAGACAATATTATATATTTATGATCATGTGTTGTAAGGAATGATTAAGGTTACGTACTTGGAAGTTAAACTTTGATAATTGTAAGTTAAGTTTAATATTTATATTATTGGCATTACTATTAGTATTATTTTGGTTATAGAGATGGTATCGTGAAGCACTGAATTCGGGTTTCAAGTACCCGGATTTGGGGGCGTCACATATTCCCTAAAAAAGGCCCTAGCTTATGGGAACTACGTTGGAGAAGTATCAGATGAGCTACCTCCCGTCCACCACCCTTGGTATCAGCATATAAAGGAGTACCTGCGAGATGGATCTACAACCGCTAAGGCGAGCCTAACTGAGAAGATGCGGATCTATCGACTTTTTATGAAATTCTACCTGAGCGGAGATGCACTCTATAAGAGAGATGCAGGATTAGGTCTCCTCAGATGTCTAGACAAAGACAAAGCTCAAAGGCTCATGGATGAAATTTATGGTGGAGTATGTGGCCCACATATGAGCGGCCCCTTACTCGTCAAGAAAATCCTTAGAACAGGACATTATTGGCTAACACTCAAAGCTGACTGTGATGATCACGTCAAGAGGTGCTATCAATGCCAAATTTATAGGAATTCTATACATGCCCCTCCAAGGGAACTCCACAATATAAGTTCGCCATGGCCCTTCTCAATGTGGAGAATGGACGTGATCGGGCCCATCGAGCCCAAAGCCAGTAATGGACATCAATTCATATTCACCATGATCGATTACTTCACCAAGTGGGTAGAATTAGCCTCCTTCCCCAAGGTTACCAAAGAAGTCATCATTGCTTTCATCAGAAATAATGTAGTCTGTCGTTACGGACAACCAGAGGTCATTATGTCAGACAATGCTAAGAACCTCAACAACAAAATGATGGAGGAGATATACAGTAAATTCACATCAAACACCTTAACTTCATCATCTATTGTCCAAAGATGAATGGTGCTATTGAAGCGGCTAATAAAAATATCAAGAAGATCATGCAGAAAATGTCCGGCAGTCACAAAGGATGGCCTAACCTCTTACCTTTGAATTTATTAGCCTACAAAACTTCCATGCGTACTTCCACTGGGGCAACCCCCTACTCATTAGGCTATGGGATGGAAGCAGTGCTCCCCATAGAGGTGGAAATGGAATCCCTTAGAGTGTTGATGGATGCTCAGTTGGATGAAGACCAATGGGTACAAGACAGGTATCATCAATTGTCTCTGATAGACGAAAGGCGAACCATGGCAATCTTCTATGGTCAATTATATCAGCAAAGGATAGCGCGATCCTACAATAGAAAAGTTCGACTACGGCAATTCAAATAATATAACTTGGTTTTGAAGAAGATCATTGACATCCAAGATAAATCTAAGGGAATATTCGCTCCTAACTGGGATGGCCCGTTTGTTGTCAAGGAGGTATTGACGGGAGGTGCTCTCAGACTACAGGAAATGGATGGCGATGAATTTCCACAGCTTATCAACTTGGACACCGTGAAACGTTACTATGTCTGAAGTTACCATTAAACAAATATCCTGGTATTGATCCTCCAGTTACCAGTCATTCTAATTTTTTAACCCTCCTTTTTACAAACGCTTCTGCCCCTCAGGGAAACATACACTTCAAACTAGCAGCCTGGTTTCACCTTACTTTAAACCAGCAGCCTGGTTTCACCTCACTTTGAACCAGTAGCCTGGTTTCACCTCACTTCAAACCAGCAGCCTGGTTTCACCTCACTTTGAATCAGCAGCCTAGTTTCATCTCATTTCAAACCTTCCATATAATTTCGATTATCCTATACACAGGATTAAACCTTTCACTGTGACGCCCCCAAATCCGAGTATCTTCCAACCCGACAGATGGTGCTACAGATACTACCATTCATACATTCATTCAATTGAAAAGTCTCAAAAGAACTAATATACCTTCTATATATTCAAAATAATATTACATTTCCTAGGTTCTTTATAACCCATTCGTTCGTTCTTGTCATAATATTCAATATATTACAGACCTTCAGCTATACTATTACATAAGTAATCTAAGGTTTCATCTTCGTCTTGCCCTTGTCCTTGCCGGAGCCTTCGGTCTGCTCGATCTTAGCTGTGTTCATATAGTTCAAGCAAGAGTGAGCATGACTAGCCCAGCAAGTACTACAATTTTAATAAACAACATGCTTGAAAAATAGAACTCATATATCTTCAGTAACTGAACCATAGTTACAAAGTACTATCGATAATTCAAAATAGCACTTATTTTCATTCAAAACGTTTTACAACAATAATATTCAGTAGAATATCAATTATGGCTCAAGACTATGAGCAGTTCATAATTTCTTTTAAAAAAGGACAACCCGACACAAATTCTGTAAGTCCGGCATAGCTTACGAGCACTTCTGGGTGATCAGCCCATAGTACTCTATGTTGATCAACACTACATTCATTAAACGTGTATACGTTTAAGTTGTGGCAACCTCACGTGCCTGTCGTTAAATGACAAAAACATTTTAGTATACTCAGTCTTCGATTGAAAACTATACCAATATAACTCGGTAAACATTGACATGCTTGATAAATTCATAATATAAGTCTAGCCGAAAGAATTGGCTTTGACTTCATCGTTAAAAACTTCATGCGAAAGAATACATGAATTTACACAGCTTGTCCAGGCTGAACTGAAACAAGGGTTAGAATACTTGCCTTCAGTGTCTACTTATTAATTATCACACGTACACTTTAAGTCTCTAAGTCCCTACAATACATGATCATATAACGTACAACATTAGGTCACATATAATCAAGTATGTATACTATTATATCTTACCCTTCATCTCAATCTAAATCCTGACTTAGATCCGTTATTATGGGTTTCGGCTTTTCATTACGTCATTCTCTTTTCGTTCATATTCAATTGATTATTAACCTTTAATCAACATACATAAGGTTTATAAGTACCTTACAATATCTTACTAAGTTCATCAGTTTATTATTACTAAGTTACTGTTCATGTTATCCCTGTGAACATTCTTCACTGTCCCCATTCTAGGGTTAGCGCTACGGCGCCACCCATAGCTCTGTAAGTCGCGCTGCGGCACGAGTTAGCAGTATGCTCAGATCGGACTCGGCGTTGCGGCGCGAGTCTTTGTTCTTCATGTCGCGCTGCGGTGCGAGTTAGCAGTGTGCTCAGACACTGTGCCGGCGCTGCGGCGCCACTCATTTGACCTTGGGTTGGCGCCGCGGCGCCAACTCTATGCCTTAGAAAATTTGCAGCTTTTGCAAATTTGGCGAAACTCCCGGACGCATAACTTCTTCGTTATAAGTCCGAATTGGCTCGTTCAAAAGCCTACAGTTCACAAATTACATACTCTATGCGTTTATGCAAGAATTTTATCTATTTTACTTTTTTGCTAAAATTTCACCTATTAGTTCATTATTAACGAAAACGATAAACGTCCGTGAACGTTCAACGCTCGTTTCTTCGTTCTAAATCGGAATTCGGTCATTTTTTAGTCCACAACTCTATAATGCCAAATATTAATTGTCTCCATCGAAAACCAACGTTTCCGATTTCAAACACAAAATATGACTTCTATTTCGAGAATTTTCACGGATTCGACGATTATCGTCTAATAGTGTGAATTCCGAT
This sequence comes from Panax japonicus, assembly GCA_020205505.1. NCBI lineage: Eukaryota > Viridiplantae > Streptophyta > Magnoliopsida > Apiales > Araliaceae > Panax > Panax japonicus. The sequence goes on from CM035092.1 coordinate 39,481,124, forward strand.
AAAATTTCATTACTAACCATTTTAAATGGATTTTAACCAACATATGAACATTACAAGTTACTTATTACACCAACTTATTCTTAAAGTAGGTTTTGACTTATTCTCATAAGTCAATGACTTAATCAACTTATTAACTATAAATTATCATGCTTATGACTTACTATGAACTTAAGTCCATCAATCAATGTTCTTATACTATATTGAACATGCTAACATTATATGACAAACATATGATAAGTTCTTTATGAGTTATCAACTTATTTAAGTTCAAGTTGCTTATTCAACTTATTCGGCTTAAGTTTATTCATCAATGACTTCTTATATGTTCTTAGCATACCATCCCACTTCTTTATCAATCCTATCATAGTAGAGATAAAGATATAATAGATAAGAGTCTTACCCTTGAAGACTATTACTTCACTTCTCTTTGGAAAATCTAGCAAAGATTGAATGACTTATGCTTGACTTATGTGGCTTATTCTCTCTAACCAATAAGTTACTTAACTTTAGAGGAGTTGGATGAAATTTGAACAAGCAAAATAATGAAATCCCACTTGCTATTTATAGGCTTGGCAAAGTTAGGGCATAATAGTCTTTTAGGTCATCCGACCTCCTTATAAACCTCCTCAACTTCCACCTCCTTACTATTCATAACCTATCAACCAAGTAAACTTGTCTAGCACAACACTTGCTCATCACACAAAAAACTTGCCCATCAAGACTACCCACTTTAGACTTGGTTTGCTCCATAGATCATGGTTTATTCATTATGCTTGCTAATTATCTAGCTTATTTCTTATTGGGCTTACATTACAATAGTTTGGACTCATGACTTATCAAACACTTGGGCTTGAGTATCACTTTCTATTGGACTTCTACCATTATTCTAATAATCCTACAAGTCCATTACCTTTAATTAAACAACTTAACATACATACACCACGTATAATTCTCATATGCTAGCTCGTATACTAAATTGTAATATACGTCATACCATTCCTCATACATAATAGTATAATACGTCGTATTATACTTACGTTAAATACCTCGTACAATGCATTCGCATCATACAATTACAACTTCCTTTCCTTAACGCTTAATAAACCTAACGTTCCCAAATAAGGTCTGCATGCGAAATATTACGTTTTCCATACTTAGATTATTATTACATAATCAATCTTACCTTGATATTATAACGTTATGTATTTCTCGAAAATTCAAAAATAATTTCCGAGCGAAAATCAATGAATAGTATTTTTCAAAAAAATTCCTCGTAAAGCTTTTATTTTCGTCTTAGAAATTCAAATACTTTAATTCATTCACGTAGTTAAAATACTACGTCATTCCGACGTTTCTAGGTTATAGAACGACATTCATCTTATCAACACGTAATAATAAATAATATTATTTTATTCATTATTAAAAAAATATTTACAAAGATTCGATTTTTCGAGGCGTTACATTCACACTTGCAGTTTATCCTAAAAATGGGATTAAACTTTTCTACACTTGCAGTTTGTCCTGAAAAGAGGATCAAAATTTTTCCACACCTGCAGTTTGTCCCCATTATGGGATCAAACTTTCTTCTCTCTGCAGTATAGCCTGCGCACGGGATTCACACTTCTCTTTGGCTACGATTCGTCCTGAGGGGGGAACTACGTCGACCTGATCTCCCTGATACACGGGAGTACATAGGAAACCTTATTTTATATGGCCTGGTCGCAATAAACAAAAAACAACAAAAACATTTCTGCCCTTTCTCGCAATAAACAAAAATCAACAAAAACATTTCTACGCCCATCTACCTTCGCATTCAGCGTTGAACCTCTTACACCAGGGTCGAACTACGCAGACTTGATCTCCTCTTTAATAGGAGTACGTAGGCAGCCATTTATGGTTCAGTCTAACCCCTACCAGGACAAAAAATACTTGTCACACGGTACTGAGATCAACCTTCAATACACCACATTTCATCGGCTTCAGACTAAGGGGATGGAATTACCCAACATCTATTCACAAATAGGGGATTTGGTGACCATCTAAGCTGCGATTGTGCCTCAAAGAGCAATACCAATCCATAAAAGATGGAATTAACTAGGCTTCTCACAAATAGAAGTATTAGCAACCATCTGTGGTGCGGTCAATCTCAGAGAGGAAAAGCCACACTCCTCTCCATATTTCCATATAGAAACCAGTACCAAGACACCAAAGATGGTAGGGATACATACAGATAAATGTTCCATTCTGAGAAATCCTGCGATGGCTCAATGTCCACATATCAAGGACAAGTTCATAATGCATCAAGATCACAAGCCCTGAAGAAACAAGCAAATATCAAACAAATATCATGGCACAACTGAAAGGGAAGTAAATCAAAATATATTTCTCTGCCATATATAATACTGTTTGATATATACATCGGTGTTGTACATGACAAACTGGTTAAGATAGTCTGTGCAGGAAAATACAAAGCTATCTACGGATCTATGTATATACGGACTATCTGATCTAGCATAGCATCCCTCTCCAAAGAAGGAGGTAAAGCTGAAAGCTCCTGCCCAAGGGTATCTACATGAGCTAGCAGATCTGAGGCTGACTGCATAATGGCATGATGCTCATCTATGTATGCACTCATATCAGCAAGAATTCCAGTCGTCTGGGATCTCACGAAAGTACTGTCTGCAATGGCCACATCCCTAGCAGATAGGGCAGCATCCCTCTCTACAATCAACGCATCTCTGGCTGATCTAGCCTCATCCCTCTCTAATAGAGCGGCATCTCTCCCATCAAGAGCTGGCAACATCGCGGTCCTAGCCTGATCTCTCTCGTAGGTCATCAGATGTAGGCTCTTCTCTAAATACTGTGCTGAATACTGAGTAACAGTGGCACTCGGGGTGGGAGAATCCATCACATATGCTGGTAGCCCAGCTGTCAAGTCCCCATCAATGGGAATGTCAGCCTCCTCCATGGGCTCCTCATCGTCGGAATCAATATCCTGCACTATGGATACTACCATAGTCAATGCATTCTCTGTCTCTATCTATGCTAAATACTCTGCAGAATAACCCGGATGACTGACAGAAAACTCAGCTAGCTCTTGCTTATCCCAACAGGAATATAACCTGGATCTGTCTGCTGATGATAGGTGCCGAGAAGCAAAGCGCCGACTCACCGCCCCGTCAAATGGATGGAAATCCTAAAACTGGTCGAACTAACACATCACAGCCAGTGGGTGGAAGGTGATCATCCCACTCAAACCAGCGAGAGGAAGATAATCCATGCCCGGAGCATGAGTAATGAAGCTGTAGGGTGAGCTAAGCCCTGTACACAGCAGTATAGCGAATGGATCTCTAATCCCTACAAGGAAAGCTGACCAAGATGTAGCATTTGTACACTCCGCGGGCTGGAAGGAGTATGACATGGCTATATTATGGGTGAAGCAATATCCATGCTGTCTGAATGTGCCAATCGGTCCCAGGTGTGACATAAACCATACGTATAGCATGACTGAGCTACCTATGAATACTCCTGCTGGACAAGTGCAGTATTATGTAGTTGACCTCAGAGTCTCTGCGATAATCATCGGTACGATGGTATGACCCTCCCTGAGAGCTCTCACTACCATAATGACCCCGATGTCCAACTCATCCATGTATTGTGGCATGTAGATGTATGATAATACGTACAGTAGCAGTACATCCACTTTGGTTGAACGCCAATGATCCTCCGGCATGCTGAAATCCCAAGAATGTCGTGCATAACTATCCTCAAAGCCAAATCTGTCAATCAGAAAACGCTGGGATATCACGTGGACGGATGTAATCTCATCCTGTACCAGTCTACGCCTAAAGTTGGTGAAGGTCATGAACTACCTACTCATGTCCCCAGTCGTCAACTGCACGCAAGGTCTGTCCAACGGCAGCATCGTCAACCGTGCATACTCCTCCAAAGTAGGAGTCAACTCCTGGGTCCCCAACCAGAAAACCTATATGTCCGGTACCCAATGCTCTAGCATACCCTCTATGAACCCTGTGGGAACCTGAAACATCAACAAGGTCATAGTGTGTTGCAGCAAATGATCTATAGTCACCCTGTCTGGTGGTGACATACTATCATACCATGAACGCATACCAGATGCCACCAAAAATGGTGGGGTATGATCAATACGGCTAACTGTCGAAGAAGACATCTGTACGGGCCGTGTCATAAGACCATCCAGGGGTTAATGCAGAATATCTCTGGACATACATACATATGCATAACATAATAACATGCATGATATAATAAATGGCAATATGATATAGGGAATAGAAAACTGTACATTCATTCCTAAGTATATCATCATCTAATACATCTCTGTACAGCTAAAATACAGGGAAATGGGGCGAAGCTACCCAACATCTAACAGAGGCCTATCAAAAGATATAGAGATAATGGGGCGAAGCTACCCAAAAGCTAACAGAGGCCTATCAAAAGAGATAACGAGAAATATACATCAGAAGAAGTCAATGGTATCAATGTCCACATCATCAATCCTGTCCATTTGATGTAACTCCTCTTGAGTCACTAGATCTCTATCTACAGGGATGTCAGGCCTATACAAGGGAGGATCTGCACCGACAAAGCCATATGGGTCACCTGAGGGGACAGCACCAGAGCTGGAAGGATTAAAAGTATCTGCCTCTGAAGGATCCCTACCCAAATGTCGGATAAAGAAATGTGCCCGGTCCAACTGTCGGGTCAAACTGTCAATCTGTGTCACATAAGTTGGATCTCTGACACAGGCTAGCCAATTCGTCATCATCACAGATCCTGGAACCATATCCCCTATAAACTGTGTGGCGCGGGGCTGAGCTCCAATGGTACGAGGGGACCACCAATGCTGGAACATCTCCTGAGTGCAGGGGCCCTCTGATAATGTGTAACCGTCAATCCCCAACAATGGGATGTCAATGACGGGTGACTGCAAAACAATCTAATAACGCCTGGCAGGAGGCAAGATCGGCATGCGAATCTCTCCTGTAGTGCTCCTGATAGCACGTTATCCTAAGTAGAGCTCTCATCCTCCATCTGTGAAGAGAGGAATCCAACTGGTGGAAATCATATGCTCGACACCAGTTGGGTACCCATCCTCAAATCAAATGATCAAATGCTCCCCAGAGTATGGAACCCATGTAATGACATCCGCTGTCAAAAACTCCAACTGTAGGCGACAATGGGTGTAACCCTCAGCGATAGGGACCTCCGCCAGTATGGAATGATGCCATCTCCGTCCTCATGGATAGGTGTTTAATCCTAACACGCTCATAGGATATAAACATGGAAGCCTCTCATAGACCCAAAATTGCCAACACAAAGGCAACATCTGCTGTCAGTCAACTCTCTTAACCTGTACATGGGAAAAGACAAGAGAAATAGGCAACGCTCTTAACCTGTCACCATCAAGCAAACATCATGGTTTTGAACATCAAATCACCAGTTATTCCGATTTTCTAACCCTTTTTACATACTCTTTTTACCCTCAGGGAAACATACACTTCAAACCAGCAGCCTGGTTTCACTTTATTTTCAAACCTTTCACACAATTTCGGTTATCCCCCTAGGGATTGAACCTTTCACACCTGTAGTTTATCCTGAAGAAGGGATTAAACTTTTCTACACTTGCAGTTTGTGCTGAAGACTAGATCAAACTTTTTCCACACCTGCAGTTTGTCCCAATCATGGGATCAAACTTTCTTCTCCCCGTAGTATAGCTTGCACATGGGATTCATACTTCTCTTTAGCTGTAATTCGTCCTGAGGGGCGAACTACATCAACCTGATCTCCCTGATACCCGGGAGTACGTAGGCAACTATATTCTATATGGCCCGATCCCAATAAAAAAACAAACAAAAACATTTCTGCCCTTTTTTCTACAAAAACAAAAACCACAAAAACACTTATACACCATTCTTCATCAATAAAGCTTCTACACCCATCTGCCTTTCACATTCAGTGTTGAACCTCTTACACCAGGTTCGAACTACGCAGACCTAATCTCATCTTCAATAGGAGTACATAGCCAGCCATTTATGGTTCGGTCTAACCCCCCACCAGAACAAAAATACTTGTGACACGGTACTGGGATCAAACTTCAATCCACCACATTTCATCGGCTTCAGACCAAAGGGACAGAACTACCTAACCTCTCCTCGCCAATAGGAGATTCGGCGACCATCTAAGCTGCGGTTGTGCCTCAAAGAGCAACACCAATCCATTAGAGATGGAATTAACTAGGCTTCTCATAAATAGAAGTACTGGCGACCATCTATGGTGCGGTTAATCTCAGAGAGGAAAAGCCACACTCCTCTCCATATTTCCTTACAGAAACCAGTCCCAAGACACCAAAGATGGTAGGGATACATATAGATCAATGATCCATTCTGAAAGATCCTGAGACGTCTCAATGTCCACACATCAAGGATGAGGTTAGAATGCATCAAGATCACAAGCCCTGAAGAAATAGACAAATATCAAGAAAATATTAAGGCAAAACTGAAAGGGAAGTAAATTAAAATATATTTCACTGCCATATATAATACTGTTTGATATATACATATGTGTTGTACATGAAAAAATGGCTAAGCTAGTCTATGCGGGAAAACACAAGTTTATCTATGGATCTGTGTGTATGTGGACTATCAGATCTAACATAGCATCCCTCTCTAAAGAAGGAGGTAACGCTGCAAGCTTCTGCCTAATGGTATCTACACGAGCTAGCAAATCCAAGGATAACTGCATGGTGGCATGATGCTCATCAATGTATGCACTCATATCGGTAAGGATGTCAGTCTTAAGGGATCTTACTGAAGTACTGTCTATGACGGCTACATCCCGGGAAGATAGAGCAGCATCTCACTCTACAATCAAGGCATCTATAGATGATCTAGCCTCATCCCTCTCTAATAGAGCTACGTCTCTCCCAGCAAGAGCTGTCAACATCAAGGCACTAGCCTGATCTCTCTCAAAGGTCATCAGATGTAGACTCTACTCCAGATACTGTGTTGAATGCTGAATCATAATAGCACTCATAGTGGGAGAATCCATCACAAATGCTAGCAATCCAGCAGTCAAATCATCCTCGATGGGAATATCTACCTCCACCATAGGCTCTTCATCGTCGGAATCAATCCCATGCACTGTGGATACTACCGCAGATGATGCATTCTCTGTCTCCATCCATGCGGAATACTCTGCAAAATGACCCGGATGGCTGACGGAAAACTCAGCTAGCTCTTGCTGATCCCAACAGGCATACAATCTGGATCTGTCCTCTGCTGATAAGTGGCGATAAGCGAAGCGCTGACTCGATGCCCCCTCAAAAGGATGGAAGTCCTGAAACTGGTCGAACTGACACATCACGACCAGTGGGTGTTAAGTGATCATGTCTCTCAAACCAGCCAGAGGAAGATAATCCATGTCCGGTGCATGAGTGATGAAGTTGTAGGGTGAGTTGAGCCCTGTACACGACAATATATCAAACGGATCTCTGATCCCTGCCAAGATAGCTAACCAAGATGCAACATCTATACACTCCACAGGCTGAAAGGAGTATGACATGGCTACATCATGGGTAAAACAATACACATGCCATCTGAAAGTGTCAATCGGTCTCAAGTGTGAAATAAACCACACGTACAGCATGACCGAGCTGCCTACAAACACACCCATCGGATAAGTGCAGCAGTATGTAGCCGACCTCAGAGTCTCTGCTATAATCATCAGTATGATGGTGTGACCCTCCCTGAGAGCTCTCACTACCATGATAACGCCAATATCTAACTCATCCATGTACCGTGGTATGTAGACATACGAAAGTATGCACAATAGCAGTACATCCACTCTGGCCAAACGCCAATGATCCTCCGGTGTGGTGAAGTCCCCGGAATGTTATGTATAATTATCATTAGAGCCAAATCATTCAAAAAGAAAATGTTGGGATATAACGTGGCCGGATGTGAGCTCATCATGCACCACCCTACGCCTCAAGCCAATAAGTGTCATGAATTACCTACTCATGTCTCCAATCACCATATGCACGCCAGGTCTGTCTAATGACAGCATCGTCAAACGTGCATACTCCTCCAGAGTAGGAGTCAACTCCTGGGTCCCAAATCAGAAAACCTGCTCTCCAATACCCAGTGTTCTAGCATGCCCTCCACGAATCCTGTGGGAACCTGAAACATCAGCAAGGTCATAGTATGCTGTAATAGATGATCTACAGTTACCCTGTCTAATGGTGACATGCTATCATACCACGATCGCATACCAGATGCCACCAATAATGGTGGGGTATGATCAATACGACTAACTGTCAAAGAAGACATCTGTACGGCATGTGTCATAAGACCATCCAGGGGTCAATGCTGAATATCTCTGGACATACATACATATACATAACATAATAACATGCATGATACAATAGATGAAAATATGATATATGGAATGGAAAATTGTATATACATTCCTAAGTATATCATCATCTAATACATCTCTGTATAACTAAAATACATGGAAATGGGGCAAAACTACCCTACATCTAACAGAGGCCTATCAAAAGATATAGAGAGAATGGGGCAAAGCTACCCAATGTCTAATAGAGGCCTATCAAAAGAGATAACAAGAATATACATCAGAAGAAGACAATGGTCTCAATGTCTACATCATCAATCATGTCCACCTGATGTAACTCCTCCTGAGTCACTAGATCTCTATCCATAGGGATGTCAGGCCTATACAAGGGTGGATCTGCACTGGCAAAACCATATGGGTCACCTGAGGGGCCAGCACCAGAGCTGGAAGGATCAAAAGTATCTGCCTCTAAAAGATCTCTACCCAAATGTCGGATAAAGAAATATGTCTGGTCCAACTGCCGAGTCAAACTGTTGATATGTGTCGTATGAGTTGGATCTCTGACACAAGCTAGCTAATCCATCATCATCACGGATCTTGGAACCATATCCCCCATAAACTGAGTGGCGCGGGTCTGGGCTCCAATGGTACGAGGGAACCACCAATGCTGGAATATCTCCTGAGTGTAGGGATCTTCTGATAATGCAAAATCGTCAACATCTAACAATAGGATATCAATGATGGGTGACTGCAAAACAGGCTAGTAATGCCTAACAGGAGGCAAGATTGGCATATAAATCTCTCCTGTAGTGCTCCTGATAGCACACTCTCTTAAATAGAGCTCACATCTTCCATTTGTGAAGAGAGGAATCCTACGGGTGGAACCCACGTGATGACATCCGTTGTCAACGACTCCAACTATAGGTGGCAGTGAGTAAAACTCTCAGCAACAGGGACCTCTGCCAGTATGGAATGATGCCATCTTCGTCCTCGTGGATAGGTGTCTAAACCTAACACGCTCACAGGACGCAAACATGAAAGCCTCTCATAGGCCCAAAACTGCCAACACCAAGGCAAACATCTGTTGTCAGTCAACACTCTTAACCTATACATGGAAAAAGACAAGAGAAATACTCACCATCAGAAATGGGTAGAATCCTAACCAAGCCTCAGTCAAGCCCTGCGATCGTATGCACATTCCCCTGAGGAAGTAGGCGAAGGTGTAGGAACCCCAATCATAATTTCCTATATGGTCCACGTGTCGAGTGGCGCTGATCAAAGCAAAGGAATCCGTAAAAGAGTTATCTGCTATGAAGTAGCCCCTAATGATCATCAGGAACAATCGCCGAAGAATGCAATCCCTGACTCTCACATCATCGGGTATGGGCTCACTTAACAGCCCGCTCATAGCATCTACGCTTAAAGGACCTGTACGAACAGTCTTGCCCTTGAGCGCCTCCGCTGGAACTCCTAGCAAGGATCTGACGGCAGTAGGGGTGATATCTGTCATACAAGGCAATGGATCCTCTCCAAACTCCAAACCTATGATAAACCGCCAATCCATCGGCGTTATCATCACTTCACAGTCTAGTAAATGCAGTGACTGAGTCTGGTTAAACCAGCACTCAAACAATGCCTTGAGGTAACCCTAGGGACAACGACGGTGAAGAATGGAAAAGAACGTCCCGAATCCCCAGCCATGTGCAATCGCTCTATAGTTATCGTGCAAAGCCTTATACATAGAGTGGATGCTGAACCAATTCCCTTGAGGCTGTGTAAAGCCGGGAACCTACATCAAATGCAGATCAACATCAGAACCCTTTACACCTCATCAATAGGAAAGAGGGAAGATTAAGATCAAACTTTATACCTCGTTTTTGTACAGGTAAACTGAAGGGTGTCAACTCAAGTCGCCCAGAAGCTTTGGGTTCACCACCTGAATGCCTGGCAAATCCCTATGGGGAACACGTGCAGTAGGAGCGGGGTCCACAACCGGAACATCCTCCTCCTCGTCCTCGACGTCCGGCATTTCAACCTGGATATGACGTATCACCGCTTCCACCAAACAATGAGGCTATCTAACAGAACGGGGTCGAGGCACTTCTGAAGCCCTTCTCCGTACACCAAAAGTGGTCCTGCGGGAACTACTCGGCTGATACGGATCCATAATATCTGGATAACAAGTCTCCAAATCACCTCAGAAAGGGTGTGGTAATGTTTAACCTAGAGCTTTTTAAAATGCATTTTATGACTACATGCATGCATACATTATTTTAACATACGTCTACAGTAGAGTTAAAAATGCATGACTACCCAATGCCTTACGTTTTGGAAAACTTTGACATAGTCCTCTTTGTAAATAGGACTATCCACATGTACATAGGCATGACTAGGTGGCCATTCAGTAGCACACCTACCCATAGTCATATACACCCTACATGCATTAATACATCACCGTAAAAAATTCGTAAGTGTAGTCTAATTATCAGGATTATTTTGCATTTCTACCTTTACTCATTTGTCCTCAAATGGGATAAGAAATGATAGTAAAAGGTGATAATTTGACTGTTTTAAAAGTCAAAAATTTTCACATCATTATGTTCATCATGGTTTAATACTAACATTTACTGTGTTGAATATTTTTTATCAAGTCATATCAACATTCATATTCACTACTATGTGTCTAAATGCATTTCATGTGATAAGTCATTTTCCAAAGGATAAAAACTAGAAAAGAATACATGCATACGTTACCAGGACAGTGTAGAACACTTGTACGATAGCAAAATTTGCAAAAAGTCACCCGAATCAGCAGATCTGAAGAAGAGCTCTTGGATTTCCTTTGTGATGCAACTTGAAAGTGACTTATAAAAGCAACCTTCATCCATTTCATACTCACGGTTGGTCGCAGGTCCACCTATGGTTGTCGTAGGTGTACCTGCAGCACCCCTACATAGGTCCCATACCTTCGGCTCGGTCCAATTCGAGTTGCAAAGGAGGTCTCACAAGCTGAAAAGGCCAAATTAGGAATAAAAACGCTACGCGATTGAGCGGAATAGCCTGAAATCCTGGTTCTCACGGACCAAAATTTGACTCCCCACATCACTCATTGGTATTCGCCTGAATGCAAGGTATATTATACCAGTGATTTCAGCTTTTGCAAATCATGCTCGACAATACTTCACACGGGTCCGATGCCGCCAAATATGGGGTCGCAACCCTAAAAGACTGTAGGGATTTCGGTACAAAAACGCAGCGGAAAAAAGAACAATTTAAGGCAATTTCGAAACCCTAAACAGGATCCATGCGAAAATCAATTAACTTAGTGGTTAGAAATTATACCTATTGTGATACTAAAATTGATGCGCTTGAATCTCCAACGCAATCCAAATGAATCGCGCCTCTACGGTATCCACACGAACGCTCCGAGAATCGTCCTACGATTTGCAGAAGAAGGAACTGTGGTACTAGCCACCAAGGATGAGGATTTTCAGAACTTGTTTCTCTCTAGTCTCTCTCTAAGAGCGGCTAGGGTTTTCAGTTTATGAATAATACCTAAAATGGCTGCTACATATCATATATATAGCCATTAAAAAATATTATTCAAAACCTAATTTAATAAAATCCGAATTTATATATATATATATATATATATATATATATATATATATATATATCTTAATTAAGTCTTACTTAATTAATATACATATATATAAATTATCCTATTAATTTAAATTCGTAATTTAAATACTATCAATCATATTGATATATTTAAATATTTACAATTTAAATTAATTCCCTTTTAATTACGTTCTATTTGTGTGACCCTATAAGTTATTATTACGTTGGCAATAATTTTAAAATTATATTATAAAATTATAAACAGTGAGCGGCATCTAGTAATGCATCACTGCTACCCAAGTAATAATAAGATCGATGATTCGATGCAACCTTTTCATGACCAATGTTTCAATGTAATTTAATCCTTTTAACCTTAATATCCTAGATTAAACTCGAGTCATGGAATGTGTCATACTCTTCATAATTTAATCTGAGTTTTCTTGATCAATGAGTAGACTATATAAAACAAATCATTATTTAAGCATGGTCATGCATTTCATAGTCCTACTCAATCAAGAGGCCTATAGATATCACCCATAATATATAGGATGGTTAAATTCCATCTAGATAACTCATATTTCTCACACGATTCATGATGAACCCAATAATCACCTTTATAGTACACCCTATTAAAAGTGACATTTGATGATATCAAAGTACATAAATTCTCGTGTAGTAATATAGCGATTTCAGGTCGGAGGACCATTACATCATTGTCACTAGGAGAATTGCTAATGACACTTCGCATAATGCTCCATATAGAATTCTCATGGTGGGTCTGTCCAGTACATCGTTCTCTAACATGTACCTATGCATTGACTTAATATCTCATATATTTATAACCAATGAGATTTGGTCATCAGTCAATCCACATACTAGTCTCAATGCATCATTGTTATCCCATCAACAATAATACTCGACTAGGGACATTTAAGAACAATGATACTAATTATAATTATATAATCTCATGTTCAAGTCACATACTTGAAACTACATAATTTGCATCACTATTCTAAGGAATTTTATTATGTTAACATTTATATAACGTGGTAAATAAAACCATAATAAAATCATATATTTATTCAATCAAATATAATATCAAAATGTTAAGTAATTATGTCAAATAATTGGCCTCTAGGGCATAAACACTAACAAAGACACCTTCCCCGGTGGGGGACACAACGTCGAGTTCAAACAATGATAAAGTATCCCCGACGGGGGTCACAATGCAGACTTTCAATAAACCACGTATCCTCGATGGGGGTTACAATGCATTATTTGTCTATGAACGAATCACCAGCGGGGGTTACAACGCAATTCAACCATTGATGTACATATCAATGAAAGTCAAGAAGCCTTAACGTCATTTCAACCGATGGCAAGTAAACCCATCGAAGCATCAGAGGCCATTCGATGATCTCATCCATCAGTGCATTTATACACAACCTTCCCCAGCGAGGGTTATAATGCATTGCAACCATTGATACACACATCAATGAAGGTCAAGCAGCCTTGAAAGTTTGGTCAGCAGGGATTTTTCCAATGATACACACATCAGCAAAGGTCAGGCAACCCTGACAATACATACTATTGGCAGTAACTCTGACAGGATCATGGTATATGTTATACACATCCTCAAACAGACAAAGCTTTATCCCCACAGATCTCTTGTACACGAGAGGCACCTCTATGGAGTAAAAGTCTGTATCAAGGATTCAGGAATTTGGTGATAGTCCCAACGTCAACATCCTTGAAGACATGGATTGCATGTCCAAGACATCACTGATTGTCATCTCCGACAAGATTATCAGGGAACCGGTGATCATTCCAGCATGCATCATGCATTTGCATCATGTTGTTGCACACATCATCATGTTTATCTTGTTGCATTTCAAGTGTCTAGGATTATTTATCATATTTATGCCTTGCATTGCATGAATATGATAAAGAGGGGCATCTGTAGACACTCAAAATTTTCTACACACCTGTTACTAACATTGTAGGAGGGTATATTCGTCTTTCAGAGATAACCCTCGAAGACAGCTCACATCCATTCCGGATACTACCGGAAGTTCAGTCTCAACCCCGGAACACACACCGGGAATATCAATTCCAACCTCAGAGATAACACTGAGTTTCGTCCTTGGCGATAACCCCAAGGAATGTTGTTGTAGTTATGGCGATAACTTCGAAAATGTTTGTTTAAAATGCATGCGATCAGCTTCAATCTCAGACCTCCTGTCGAGGCACTCATATCAAAGACCTGGAGCTAACACCAGGAAGACAGGCACACTTACAGATGACCCTGCGGAATTCAAACACTTAAAGCAGTCCAATCTCAGATGTAACCCTGAGCAACTTCTGTTATCAGCCCAAACCTGAAATAACGCCAGTGAGGGGCAAAATCATCATCTTTCCACCTCAACCCCAGCGCGCTGTCTCAACATTTCATACATACATTTCTACACAGTAATGTCCCATAAGTGCCAAGGAGTTCCAATCCCGAGTGACTATTATGCGTGACAGCACACCGGATAGAATTTGAAGCTTGAAGACCATGGGAATTGTCCCCACTTCCTGACTTCGTACAACCTCTAATCCCATTTCATTGCGTAACTCTCGACAAAAGCGATCCGAAGAAGGTCTTGTACACCTCGTTCGGATGCTCGAATTAAAGTTCTACAAGTTCGAGCGGACATCATAGTACACGATTGCACGTACTTCGAGACAATAGGACCCACGGAGCCCGGGGGACCCCAGCCAGCCGCAGGTGTACCTACGGCTCCCAGCTCTATAAATATAGAGCTTGGGGTGGCCATTTGTAAGAGAAAAAAAGTGAGGAAGCCCTGTCCAATTTGCTCTGTACACAGCCCATATTGAGTGCTTTCTCATTTTAAACATATGTTAGCTCACATATAGCTATATTTTACCGGTGGGAGCTGAGTGTTTATCCATCTAGAGTCATAGAAGCCTGCCTTGGCAGGCCACTGTAAGCTTTCTCACACTCTATAAAGCCTTTCTCTTCATCTTTGCATACATTATTCTTCACATTGAGAGTCATGTTGTGTGCGTATGCCCGGACTTCGGTCCGTGGTTTTCATTTATATTTGTATATATATATATACTTATATATGTATATATTTATATATGGACTAACATTATCGAGTTATGCCTCGATTGAGCCTAGAATTATGTCTGGAGCGTTTACTTGCTTATATATATATATATATATATATATATATATATATATATATATATATATATATATATATATATATATAAACTGTTGTCAGACTCTGTCTGATGAGCCTGGATTTTACATCTGTAGCGTGCAGTGTTTTGGGTGTGTTTTTAATACCCACACCAACCAACGTATGTACAGTCTGCCCAGACTGTACAGACATGTTTTGTTATAGGCATCCAAATCACGCCCAAAACACTGTATAATGTAAAAATTCCAATTTCATAATTTTTTTTAGTTGTTTCAAAAAAAAAAGGTCTGAATTTTGTTAAAATCCGGGAGTTCGAACCTGATCCGGACTCTATATATATATACACTTATATATATGAACTGTTGTCGAACTCTGTTCGATGAGCCTGAGTTTTATATTCGATGCGTTTACCACTTTTATATATATTTATATATATATATTTACATTTATGTCATGCTTGAAGTTTACTTCGTGGTCTTTTACTGCTTTATTTACATTCTGTCCCACCTGGAGTTTACTTCGTGGCGATTGATCGTTTTTACTGTTTTCTTTACATTTAGTCCCGCCTAGAGTTTACTTCGTAGCGGTTGATCGTATTTAATGCTTTATTTACATTTCTGATCCCCCATGGAGGTGCTTCGTGGTGGTTGATCGAAAATGTAAATATATAAAAGCGGTAAATGTATATATATATATATATATATATATATATATATATATATATATATATATATATATATATATATAGAAATGATCAACCACCAAGAAACACCTCCATGGGGGATCGGAAATATAAATATATAAAAGCGGTAAATGTATATATATATATATATATATATATATATATATATATATATATATATATATATATATATATATATAACTGCTTATTGTTTTTCATATAAATTGCGACATCATGTAAGCCTAGGAATCATGTGATCACAGATTCAGTCTACTGAATCTAGATTCGGTTCTCGTGATGGACATTTTCAACTGTAAACAGCTTATACATTATTTACAGTGTCTGAATTTCCTTAGATGGCTTGCAGCTTGTACATTATTTACGGTATCTGAATTTTCTTAGATGACTTTTATGCCCATGAGGAGTTCATCATCGCTGTATATTATTTTCTTGAAGATGCCTCGCATCTCGAAAATAAAAATAAATAAGCCGATCATTTAATAATAAAATGGAAGTATGAAAATGTCTCAATTACTATTGAGCATATGGTTTGAAAAACCTCTTTTACAAAACCCCACTGTTATATCATATTTAAAACTGAATTTTCATAACAAATTCAAACCTTTTGTATATAGGTGCGGACAAGGCCTCGCACTACTTCCAAATAAATTACACATTGATCCACACAGACACACACATTCATATAACAGTTTCTTGAAAAGTGGCGGTCACCGTGACAACACGAATGTCGGGGGGTTCCTAACACCTTCCCTCCGCATAATCAAGCCCCCGAACCTAAATGAATCTCAGTTTCACAGACCCGTTTAGCAGTGTCACATCACTGGGTCAATGTGCAAACCTTTTCTCGGTTGCGTTGGTGCAACCAGTTAAAAATACCAACTGGCAACTCTTACAGTCAAATCGTCAACATGATACTTATCGGACCTTTTTCACTTATTTTTTCAAACAAATCTCACATAACATGATAACATCAAAAAATAAGAAACGAAAAGGGACAAATAAAAATTCTGACATTGACACATATTTAAAAAAAAATAACAAACTAATATTATATAAGATGATCATTGTTCCTTATAAAATTATATTATATTAATTTTGTTTTCTTTATCCCGTTGAACCAAATTATGATAATGTTGACGTTTTAATTTTTTTATTTTACAAATTATTATTGGATAGAGAAATTAATTTTTATTTTCTTAATTAATAATTGAATTATATTGTTGGTTACTATATTATATCTATACAGTTTATTTTAATATTAGTAAACATTTAATATTATACAAGATACTATTATAATAAAATTATTTTCTAATAATATTATATATATATATATATATATATATATATATATATATATATATATATATATATATATATAAGTAACAATAGTAAAATTGTACTTATATTTGTAATATAATCATACTTACAATTTAATAATAATAACAAAGTAATATTAGATAAGAGGATTTTATGATTGTTTAATTGTAAAATTAAATTACTTATTTTTATCAAATCGCCTTATTATATAATTAAGATGCTGTTTAGTTCTTATTGTATTTTTTATAAATATACTATTATTGGTTAATATATTATTTTATACGTATATATATGTCCTAATAATAATATAGTTTAATATTTGATAAGGTGATTTTCATAAAAAAATAATTTTCTTCTAAAATTATATCACCTACTAATAATAAAATCATACTTATAATTGAGATGTAACTACACTCATATTTTAATAATAGTTACAAATTAATTTGTCAAAATAATATAGTTAGATTTTATTTTTCTCAAACTATGTTATCCAACATGTAGTAATATAATTTTAATTAAACTTTAATCATTATATATATATATATCAATTAAAATAACAACTTAATATTATATAAGATGATTATTTTCTTATAAAATTATATTATACTAATTTACATATAAAATTATGTTACTAATTGTAATTTCTAATTTGAATAGATTAATAATAGAAGTTAACTTAATATAGGAAAAGTAAAAGGTCCAACCAAAAAACTGATTAAAAAAAATGTCAAATCAAATAAAAAAGATGACGAATTAAATTGTCTATTTAATTGCAATATATATATATATATATATATATATATATATAAATTTAATTAACAGACGCAACATGATACTAACAATTATACTAGTACCAGACTAATCAAGAGACTATCCTAGAAAGGTCAAAAATAAAATAAAAAAACCTGCTAAAAAATTCAAAACGTAGTGATAAAGCTAGTGGCTTTGCAAAATCTCTGCCCTGTGTGGGTCAGCGGACTTTGTATCTCTTTTGGACTTTAGAGGCACTTTGCCTTTTAGTTTAAGCTCATTAGTGCAGTATTGGCTGGCTAGCACATGTTAGATATAATTCCAAAGCTCAATTTGTGCCTTCCCAATAATTGCTATTCTTTTATCTTCCATTCTTCTTCATAATTACCTTGAGTGGAGGGATCAATAATCAATTCTTTTGATTCATTTTTCCCTTGCTTGTAAGTTTTACCCAGTACTAGGTTTTCATCAATCTTTATCATGTTCAGATTCTGTTATGATTGAAGAATCTGAATCCTAAGCACTTCAGAAATAGATCCTTTTTGTTCCCAATTACTACTTTTTTATTTATATATGCAGGAGCTAACTAACCTGACCCACAAACGGGTCAGAATCTAATCAATATGGGCGATTTGGGGTTCATGGGAGGCTTTGTGGGTGATTGTTTCATGTAATTAATAGTGATTTTTTGTGACTTATTATACTCGTCCTGCTGTAGATTCAAAATTGTTTCATGGTGTTGTACAGTTTATGGATATAAGGCATATATGCCATTAGCATAGCCGTCTTCATAAACCCATTGAGATATTCTACTTTTGCTATGTTGTCTGGTCCTTGTGGTTCGATCTTGCTTCTTGCTCTTCCTGATGATGTTTTTGCTCTGGTAACACGGTCTTTAACTCCGAAAGATGTGTGTAATTTATGTCTGTGTTGTCGAAGCCTAAATGTACTTGCAGCCAATGATAAGGTCTGGTTTAACCAATGTGATATGCTCGGGGTTATTTCCCCTTGGGACCTGGTCGAATGGCGAAAGGGAGTTTCATCTTACAAGGCGCTTTGCAGGTTCCTTGTTGGTGTTCAGCCATTAATTGGAATTTGGGTTCACCAAAATCCCGAACTGGGGAATGTAGTTTATGTAATGCCAGGTTTTATTTCAATTGTTGGGTGCCGGATCATCCCTCAAGAGCTCGGCCCATTAGGCCTGGCTGATGGTCCAATTTTATGGACACCAGTGTTTGAAATTTTGAGTGATTTTTATGGTTCCACTGTATTTTTTCTTCATGGGAGGGACAGGGAAAATGATTATCTTTATCCTGGTTCTGTCAAGGCTGTTGATAGGGCTTGTAATGTGCTATTGCTCGAGGTTGAACCTAGGCAACAAAGAATCGGTGGTAAATTGGATAGTAAGAGCTTTGCTCCTAATTTGGATAAAGAACTATCAATAAGAGTTTGTCGCTCAGATAGTGTGATTTCAAAGTCACAGAGGGTGTTTGGACAGAATAAGCCAACGGTACCCTTCAGTCGGCTGGCATTTGGTGATAGAAGAAAGCTACTTGAGACTATTACCAGCCAAGTTCGGTTGCAGGTCCCAGATTTGGCAAGTGGGCCACTTTTTCCTCATTTGAGGGGTGAGGATGAGAACTTTAAACAAGATCTGGTGCACTTACATGAGAGGAGATCATTGCTTATGCAAATGTATCAGCTTCGCCGGGATTGCAATGACTGTAATGGTGATCCTCAACTGCCTGCTGATCCTACCCAATTGGAACTGAGCGAGATCAGAAAGAGTCTTGACCGTTCAAGTGGTTTTCGTACTTCACTAAGCGGGGATTATGGTCGGACAGAGTGCACCAAAAGAAAAAACCTTGCTGGGTATTTCAAGGATGGGCTAAAACAGATACTGGGGAAATCAAACTCAACCAATTGGAACCGTGAACGTTTAAGAAATAGCACTTCAAGCAGTGAGAGTAAGCATGCACAGCTTCAGGAGTTTCTTCAGTCAGGTGATACAATAGGTCTAGCCCTTCATGCTTCAACTGTGAAGTTATCTTGTTATAGAGCGTGGCCAAATATGCATGACAGTCGGTTTGCTCTTTACAAATTGCCTATTCGGGAGCCAAAACCAGCCCATGAATTTGTTGGTCTATGGGGAGGAACATTTGGTTGGCCTCCTGGAATGCCTTCCGAAGAAAAGCCTGGAAAGGCACTGTACTTTCTTTTTCTGTCATATGAAGAGTCCCAAGGGCAACGCCTGCTCATTGCCACCAAAATTTTAGAGGGAACTCATTATGTTCTGCATCCAAATGGCTCGGCTATGTTTATAGTAAATGTTGATGAGCCTTCATCTGACCCATTTCCGTGGGATGCTGATGGGGATTCTGTACCTCTTGATGTTAAACAGGCTTTTCTGGGGGAAGGTATTGCAAATGGATATGGTTTCAGATATCCAGGTTCAAAGCCTGGTTCGCTATTTGTGATACAAGGTGAGCTACTTGCTTTCATATGGAAAGATTCTAGGGTTGTCTTGACCTTGCAGAGGCTTAACTTGCAAGAACTTTTGAAGAAGGGTGAAAGGGTGCCTGCACTACCTCCAACTGCCAACTTTGCATATTTAACGAAATCCTACTCGAATGTGTTTGCTAGCTTCTCAAACTCCTCAAATCGTGTGGCTTCACCAAGGTATGCATTTAGAAACGTCTACTATATTTATGCAACCTTATCCTCTTCTAGTTTCATTTGCTACAAATGTCTAATTATAGTCATCTCTGCTTAATAAAAAAAAAGTAATTTGGTGAAGTAACTGAGGTTAATGATTAAATGTTTTTTTTGTTTTCACTCTAGCCTTTGGTTTAGATAAACTGGAGGTACCGTTGAATCTATATTTCTAAGCTTTCTGTCATTATTATCACAAAATAAAGTAATTTTTTTCCATATATTTTTTCCCTTGTTAATGTAGACATATAATTTATTCTGCATTGATTGTGTTTTCATTGTATTCTAACAAAATGCGCTTTATTTTTGCTATGTATTAACCACATTTCTCAAGAAATAATCATTTCACGTTCTGTTACATGTGTAATAATGTTGTGATTTGTGAATTAGCACCTACCCTTTTATTTTATTTGCTCTCCAGATTGGCAAGTTCAACTATTTCGAACCTTGCCAAGTTGTAGAAACAAACTCGTTTTGTTTTTCAGTATAAGCAAGAGTCTTATATGTCAACTTTGGTGAGTGTGTAAAGTGCAGTAACTAACAAGATTTAGATGTATAATAGAGAGACCATAAAAGAAAAAGACACCAATTTAAGGTGGTTCAGCATGGAAACCATCACCTACATAAGAGCTTAATGCCATAGGAAACTACATTGTATACATTTCTAATGTGTATATGATTTTTTTTATTTTTTTATTTTTTTGCGATCTATGCCTCTTTAGTTTTTAGATAAAGCTTATGCGCGAATCAATGTGAGCACTGTAGGTCCACACTAGGTATAGCTACATAATTTTACTTGTCAAAAAAAGAAGTTATAGCCACATGCCCACATCATTTCATTAAGTTAGATGTTGCGAGATTTAGTTGACCCTTGTGTATTAAACAACACTAACATTATATATACACGCACAACAAAGAAGACGCCATGCATCAGTACATGAGCTGTATTTGACATCCAATCTAAAGTTACTAAAAACCACTCTACACCTATCTAAGAAATTAACAAAGGTTGCATCAATACTAGTAGTTTGTTTCAATTTACTTTTATTATACTTCCTTGGTTCCAAAACATAGGTTCAATGTTGACTTTTTGAAGATATTTTCAAATTTGAAGTTTATATGAATTCTCTTAAGTTTAGAAGATACACTTGCGAAAATTGTAATCTATGTAAAAATATTACTAATAACAAGATTTATTACTTTCAAAAGTAAAATAAATCACATCAATTTTGAATTTGAAAATATCTCATATTGACTTTAAAATGTCAAATTTGATTTTATATTTTAGAACGGATAGAGTATTTTATATGTCAAGGGCAGTTTGGTAAATTTGGTCTTGGTGCATAGGCTTTAAGTTTTAGGTTTTAGGTGATACTTCAGGGTTTGTAAAACAAATATTGTACTTTATTTTGCGTATCAGAGTACTATTGTCTTGAACTGTGATACGAGAAATTAGATGTCTTGTACATTCTACCATAGGTAGCGTTCCCCTCGTACCTAATTTTGTTTTGTGTACCCAATTGATCTGCGTTCTTGGTAACCATTTTGTACGAGTGTCTTTAAGATTCAACACTAATTAGGTTGTTGCAAGTACAAGGGTTTCTCTTTAGGTTAGTAACAAGTGGTTGTGGCCAAAAGTAAAGTAAAAAGTGCGTGAACGGGGAGATCAGAAGGGAACTGACCAGCAAAAGGGTTCATCTCTAAAGCACCATGGGGACATAGCTGTAGCTCTCGATGCCTCTAGATAGAAGGTAAGAAGGATTCGATGATCTGATGCTCTCAAGATGTGGACCCCCATTCATGTTCCATTATCACCGAAGGTTCACCCAAGGTTCTCATAAGGGATATATGTATTTTTATGTATCAGGGTTTCACAGGAAACAAGGAAGAAGACGTGTGAATACTGATTAGGGTTTTTTCTCTCACTTATTCTCTTCAATATTCACCAACCAACCCCACTTTGGTTCTTAGTTTTTTATATAGTGGATATGCGTCTTATGCTTAGAAACGGATAGGTAAGAGTATTGAATGCAAAGTAATAAATATCTAAGCACTATTCACAAATATCTAGATATTATGGTAATTTTACAAAGAATCATAATGTAGGTTTACTTTAGGTGCAAGTTTAGGGGACTAATCTCCTAGGCGAAAGGACCTCCCTAGTCGCTTCTAGGTTCAACATCAACATCTCTTCCCTCTTCCCTTCTTGACCTTTGGCCATATTTGGCGCTATTCCTTGACAGAGCTCTCCTCTGTTAGCTTTAGAGAGAAAGGTTGGACAGTGTGTAACTGCCCTAGGGAAGTTTCTTACCTACCTCCCAGATGTAGGTAGCTCTCCCTCAAGGAAAATTCACAGAAGCCTAATGTCAACCCCTTTTCCCGATTACCAAGCTAGTCCTTTGCCACTACCCTTAACCCAAACTGGTTCAATGACCCATCCTTTGGGATATGGCCAGGCTTACATAATGTAAAAGATCTTACCCACATCCTCAAACTCACTTTAAAACTAATGACACTTTCATTAATGGACTCGATCCTATCCTTGAGGGATAATACAAAGTCTATCAATAAGAGATTGTACTTCTTTTCCCCAGTATGGGCTTTGTCTTATTCATTCTTGAATGGGCCTTTTATACTCTACAGGTAAAACACAATTTACCACCTGTGGTTTAGTGGGCATTGTCAATCACCACCTGTGCTTAAAATCCCCTAAATTTCCACCCGTGGTTTACATAATATTGCAGGTTACCTCATTTCCGTCTAATTTAACTGCAAGTGTACTACACTCGCCCAAATGCGAGTAATTAGCTATTCAACTACTATATTCCATCTACAAGCGTGCAAATGCCATTCTTAGCTCAATAACCCACTTGATGATTACTACACAAAGTACTAGTAACTTCTGTTTTTCTCATTTCTCTAGTTAATTGATGATTACGACAAAATAATTATTCAATTGTTTTAAATTTTATATCTTAAGACACTCAAAATTAAACACAATATATCAATATTAAATGGTACTAAAAAATCAATATTGGAAAATAGCAATATTAAAATTACAAATATCAATATTAAGAAAGCCCTAAATGCATACATTATGCTGCAACCTAAGTAGACAGAACAAATACTTGTCTCACTAATAGGGTCACAACTTCAGGTAATTGTGTACAAGCTACTACAGTTATTCAATTATTGAAGTCACAAGTGGCTCAATGTCTACAACACACGAGTGTTGTTACAACAGGCTTGAGGGAAGTTAAGTGGACATGAGGTCAGCTAGTTAAGTGGATATTAGTGGTGGTTATTAAGCCAAGGTAGGTTTGCAAAATCAGCACCTGGACCTACTGTATAAATAGGTGATCCTAATCTACTTTGCTGTATTAAAACAGATTGATTAAGATTCAGTAACTAACGTCTTTCTCTCTACATGAATGTGATTACATTTCTGCATCTTTGATTCTTCATTATGTTCTCCTACAGATTTTGAATTCAAAAACCTTATCACTTCTCCTTTCCTTTGGCCATGGGGCTACTCTCTCTGATCTCCATGCTCCTCTCTGTTTTATTATACCCATACCCCTAACAATGTAAAGCATCCATAGAAATTTGGGGTGTATTAAAGCATTTAATGTTTGGTCTGGACTTGAGAGAGGCGATTCACAACTCTAGTGTTCTATTGCTCAAGAGATTTAGGGAACATCAAAATAAAATAAAAGTGGAATTGGCATTGGTAAACTCTTCTACATCATATATATATGGGTCAAGTTCATCATCTACCCATAAAATTTTTATTGTCTTTGCTTTCCTCTCTTTCATCTCTAGTGTGGATATGATCAATGAATATTGCTCGTCTCTGTCTTTTTCTCTCCTTCTCTCACTCAAGTAGTGTTGTGGATGTCATTGATGGTGATGGTTTGGCTATAAAGATATTCTAGTGGTGGTGGTGTTAATAAGATGAACTTTTGGGTTTGTCAACCGATTGCAGATTATGAACGTTGGAATATATATATATATATATATATATATATATATATATATATATATATATATATGTAAAGAGTATTATGGTAACCTAACAACCGTCGTTGACAACGTTGGCAGAAAAG
This sequence comes from Panax japonicus, assembly GCA_020205505.1. Taxonomy (NCBI): domain Eukaryota; kingdom Viridiplantae; phylum Streptophyta; class Magnoliopsida; order Apiales; family Araliaceae; genus Panax; species Panax japonicus. The sequence continues at coordinate 39,505,936 of CM035092.1, forward strand.
TGGGGTTTGATGCGTGTTGCAACATTATGTAAACCATAGGTGGTGACTTACAATGACCACTAAACCATAAGTGGTAACTTGCATTTTACTCTATACTCTTTGTCAAGGTGTATTACCCTGGATAATCATACCTCAGCCATCTCCTGCTCAGGATCTGGCTCTGGCTCTGGCTCTGGCTCTGGCTCTGGCTCTATCATCCATGGGGGATTCCCCAAGGACCTATGTCTCTAGGGTTCCAACCATCCATCACTTATAGGAGATTGTCCTACAGGCCCGTGTCTTGGGAAAGGAGTCCCAACTTCATTAATAAGGAAATCATTTTATGGGCCTGATCAAGTTTCTCCCAAGGCCCAATTGCTAATAATTTCACCTCAAGGCTCTTTATCCTCTGGGATATTCAATATATAATCTATCCCTTCCTACTTTGATCTTTAATTTCTTTTATTCAAAGCGACATAGACTTTTAGTCTCATTTTGACTAGTCAAAGATTCAAACAATCTACTTCTGTGTAATGTGGTTATTCCATGTGGCCTGAACCATTTATGGGTACCAACACGATTTAACAACAAATTAATATATATAAACTTTTAAATGATTTATCCTCCTGTCTATATTTAGTAAGTTTTCATGACAAGACATAGTGGCCTTATCATTGTTTTTAAGTCAGAGCTTTACTCTAATAGTGTAAGAACAGAATCCTCGTCTGGTCATGTGAGAGAAATATGATAACTAAAATGTTTATTGGTAATCTGTTTTGCTTTGAGGTTGGCCTAAAATGGAGGACTCTATTGATTCTTAAACACAGACAAAATTTGCAGTTACCTATGTTTATTATTTAAAAATGAAGCGAGGACATACTAAGGTGTATTGCTTCACCAGAGAAGGTGCAACATCACAATGAGGTGTATCGTTTGGTGATAAAACAAATTTATTAGCATTGTATTCAGAGGGTGTATAGAACAGTTTTAATTGATTGGTGATCCTTTATGTATTCACTCTTAATTTAAAATATTCTTATATAAAAGCAGGAAAATGTTAAGTTTTTGGGTTACAAGTATATATAGTCAAATTGCACACGGTTCCTTCAAAATGTTAGAAATTACAGTAGCATCCCATATAATCAGATTTTTCTGATGATTTCTGGCTTCCCTCGTAATTACCTAATAGATAATTTTGAACTAACGTTTCTGTTCTCTTTCTTGAGCCACTTTTTCTTTTGGTTATCTTCTGAGTCTGTTCAATCCCCCATTAGTACCCATCAGTAACCAATGACTGACCAGCATTAACATGACCTAAACTCTTTAATACCCACTACCATCCACTTGCAATTGCTCTAAAATGTTATGTCACTGTTTTGTTCTTGTCATGTTTATACAACGGTTGTTACAACATTTTAACTTTGTTTACTGTTAGAAGATATGCTGGAGATTGTTAGAACATATAACAGTTATATACCATAATTGTAGCTTTCATAATCAGGGTGTACACATTACTGTAATTTAGAAATTATCATAACTATAATTTGGATACTTGTGTATATATTTCAATCTATGTAATAGAAAGAAATATCTTTTAATGAAATAAACTGTTCTCAATGTCAACATGGTATTAAAGCCTATATTCATAACATGCCTGTTCTTATTTTTCCTTTTTTGTTCCAATTGCTGATCATAAACTATAGTAGAAACCTTGCAAGATCAGTTTGTTTGGAGAAATTGAGGCCATATTAGTGTTCTACAGTGCCAGGAGATCGTGACTGAAGTGTCAGATCTTTCACCCACTGTCACACTCACCCCCACGCGCCGCCTTCTACCGACGCGTGAGCTGTTTTTCAGTTACTTTTTCCGGCGCGACTTCTTATAATGTGGTCGTTTTTCTCTCCCCTTGCCATCTACAGTGGTCTTGTAGTGATTGATCCAGGTTTATTAAGTTTTCTTTGACAATAGCATCCGTGGCTACTGCACTGCTCCTTTGTTTTTCCTTTGCTGCTAGGGTTCTGTACTACCTTGTTGGTGCTCTGTTTTTTGGTTTTGGTGACACTGATTGCTCTGCTTGGTTTTCTTTTGAGCCTTTAAACCATCCTTGTAGATATTTCCTTGGATACGTTTGTTGCTCCTTCCATATTATAATGGCAGAGTCTAGTTCCATTAACTGTTGTGGTTTTACTGAGACAAATAAAGGGCAATTGATTATGAATCATCATCTAAACTCTGCTTTGGTTCTCATCCCATTTAAGTTGGATGAAAATAATTATTTAGCTTGGTCTCAAGCATGTCGTATGTCAATTGAAGCTAACCGTATGCAGCATTTCATCAATAGTACAACAACGCCCAAGAAGAATGAAAATCTGATAACTCCATGGTGAAAACATGAATTTTTAACTCAATGGAACCGAGTATGTGGAGTAGTTACATACTGCATATGAACTTTGGGAGGCTATCTCTCAAACCTTCTTTGTTTCAAGTGATATGTCAAAGGCATATGATATCTGCAAACAAATCTGTGATTTAGGTCAAGGAGAGAAGTCTGTGGCACAGTATTTTGCAGAAATTAATGCTCTTTGACAGAAGCTTGATCATTATCTGTTTTTTTCAGCAAAATGTCTAGAAGATGCAGTTGCTTATCTAAAGTTTGTAAGTGAAGATACAGTTGTGGATTTCTTGGTTGGTTTGAATATAGAATTTGATCAAGTTCGAGCACAGTTGATTGGTCAGATACCTTTTCCATCACTGCGAGAGGCTCGTGCTAGAGTCCAACAAGAAGAAAGTAGGAGTCGGGTGATGGTTCTAAATTCTGTTGACCGATTAGTCATGGTTGCTTCGTTTCCTAAGTTTGGCTCCGCTATTCAGTCTCCTATTGAGAAGGAATCTCGTGAATGTGATTACTGTGAGGGAAAAAACCATACCAGAGATTGTTGTTTCAAGCTTCATGGACGTCCTAAAGGGCGAGGGGGTTGGTTTGGTAGTGATCGTGGATGTGGATTTTAGGCCTATGTGACTACTACACCACCTGTTGATACATCCAGTGCTTCAGACACTAATACTGCACTCGCTCCTGTGGATATCTCAGCTTTTTGAAAATTCTATTCCAAATCTACTTCTCATTATGCCCAGTCAGGTATATAGTCTTGTGCTTTTAATGTTTCATCAACTTGTCCTAGTTGAATCATTGACACAGGTACCTCCGAGCATATGACCGGGTCCTTCACCCTCTTTACTTGAAATACGCCTTGTTTTGGAAAAGACATGGTTCGATTAGTTGATGATTCCCTTTTTTCTATCTCTGGGAGTGGTTCTGTAGTTTGTACTCCTTCATTGACATTATCATATGTTCTTCATATTCCTTCATTTACTGCAAATTTATTATGTATCCAACATCTTTCTGAATCCTTACACTGTTCAGTAACTTTTTTCCGAACTCATTATGTTTTTCAGGACTTGGTGACGGGGCAAAAGATTGACAGTGGTAGTGCAGTCGGTGGTCTTTATTATTTAGATGTTCCCTCGTCTAACATGTTCTCTCCTCAGGGTCTTCACTCTACTTTTGACACCAACCCGACTTCTCTCCATCAATGGCATCGACGTTTGGGACATCACTCTTTTTCTATATTAGAGTCTTTATTTCCATCTTTAGTTAAACAATGTAATAAAACTCAATTTTTTTGTGAACCATGTGATTTGGGGAAACACAAACGTTCTATTTATTCTGTTATTAACACTCGACATTTTGAATCATTTGTTATTATACATACTGATGTGTGGGGACCCTCTTGGGTTGTTTCCCGTTTTGGTTATAGATGGTTTGTTAGCTTTATTGATTGTCATACTCGTGTCACTTGGATTTATCTTTTTCGTTCCAAAAATGAGGTGTTTGATTGCTGGAATTTCATAAAATGATTCAAACCTAATTTGAAGCTAAAGTCAAAATTCTCCATAGTGATAATGGTTGTGAATACAGTAATAATAATGCTTTCCATCTTATCTTTTTTAGCATGACATAATTCTTCAAACCTCGTATCAAAACTCCAGAACAAAATGGAGTAGCGGAAAGGAAAAATATACACTTACTATAAGCAGCCCACACTCGTATGTTCACCATGAGCACCCCTAAATTTCTATGGGGAGATGCAATTCTGATTGCTGCATTTCTCATAAACCACCTTCTCGAATTCTTGGGAACAAAAGTTCCATCTCTATTCTCCAACACACGACCAGTCCTTCTCCTTCTCCTCGAGTTTTTGCTTGTGTTATGTTCATGATAAATCCCCCACTTGGGGAAAATTAGATCCCAAGGCTCTTAGGTGTGTTTTCATTGGTTATTCTCCAACCCATAAAGGTTATAAATGTTATCATCCTCCTTCTCACAAAGTATTTGTCACTCGGGATGTAACTTTTTGGGAATTGGAACCTTTTTATTCTTTTTCACCTCAGGGGGAGGATGTTATTGATGAGGAGAAGCTTCCTCCTGAGGTTGGTATTACAAGTTCTACTATACCATCTTCTCATGTTCCTGTTGTTTCTGATAATTCTACATGGGAGTTACAGTTACAAGAGTCCTCTACTAGATAGAATGAGCCTGAACCTGAGTTGAGGACTTATGTTTGAAGAGGCAAGAATAAGGTCACCGTTTCTGCACCACTATACCAACATTGCTCTGAACCTAGTCTTGATAATGCTAATGGTGAGAATCTTAATTCTACTTGTTCTTCTGATGATACTGACATTCTTATTACTCTTAGAAAAGGGGTTAGATCTTGTACTTAACATCTTATCTTTAATTTCTTAACCTATAATAAATTATCTCCATCTTACAATTCATTTGTTTCTTCCTTGTCTTCAATATCTGTTCCTCAATGGTGGAGAGAAGTAATTAGTGATGAGAATTAGAAACATGTTATGATTAAGGAGATGGATACCTTGAAAAAGAATGATACATGAGAACTAGTTACTCTTCCTTACGGGAAAAAACTAGTTGGTTGCAAATGGGTATATACAGTCAAACAGAAGTCAGATGAGACAGTTGAGAGACTTAAAGCCAGACTAGTTGCAAAAGGGTATACTTAAAGCCTTGTAATTGATTAGCATGAGACATTTGCTCCTGTGGCGAAGATGAACCTTGTTCGTACTATAATCTCATGTGCAGCGAACTTCGGTTGGGATATTCAACAATTGGATGTGAAAAATGCATTCCTTCATGACTTGGAGGAGAAAGTATATATGGAAATACCCTCAGGTTTTGCTTCATTTGCCACCAAGGGTAAGGTCTGTAAATTGCGAAGAGCTTTATATGGTTTTAAGCAATCTCCTACAGCCTGGTTTGGTAGATTCCACAAAGCAATGATAAAATTTGAGTACAAGCAGAGTCTAGAAGATCATACTCTATTTGTCAAACAAATAAAAGGTAAGACCATCATTCTTATTCTTTATGTTGATGACATTGTGGTGACGGGGATAATAGAGAAGAGATAGTTAATCTCATAACAAATTTGGCCAAAGAGTTTGAGATCAAAGATTTTGGTTCTTTGAAATATTTCCTTGGTATTGAAGTTGCAAGATCTCTTAGTGAGATTTTTTTATCTCAAAGGAAGTATGTTCTTGCTCTTTTAACAGAAACTGACATGTTGATATGTAAGCCTGTTAATTCTCCTATTGAAGTTAATCATCATCTTGTAGGTGGCACAGGACCTACGGTTGATAGAGAAAGATATCAACGTTTTGTGGGACAATTGATTTATCTTTCTCATACTAGACCTGATATATCCTATGCTATGGGAATAGTGAGTCAATATATGCATGATCCCCTTCATTGTCACATGAAAACTGTTTACAAAATTCTGAGGTATCTCAAGTCTGTTCCTCAAAAAGGTTTATTGTTCGCACCACATGGTTATATGAGCAATGTTCGAAAAAGCTAAAAACGGTACGACGCGTTTTTCTTCGGACGAGGCGAGGCGTAAGCTTTGAGGCAAAAGCCTCGATTTGAAGACCTAAAAGTCCCTAAAAAATTATAAAAAATGTTAATAAAATCATAAAATAATCCATATCATTATAATCAAGGTCATAAAAGACATAAATAACCAACGTCACGTTAATGTATCATTACAAACGTCAAAACAACATAATATCATCAACTACTTATATAGTGATCATCCATCACTATATAAGTAGTGTATCATTCGTATCCAGCGGCCTTAAAAATGGATCAAATCCAAGATCATCATCACCACCATCATCTCCATCATCATCCCTATCATCGCTAGGAGGATCCTCCATGGAATCATCATCGTATCTAATAGCTCTGTCATCCTCCTCATTGTCAGTGCTAAGATCCTCAAACTCCGGTTCTTCATCTGCCAATTGCAATCCCTTCCTTTTATCTTTAAATAAACAAGTGAATATATATTTATTCCAAATGAGTATATTTTTTTAAAGAACACTTTAAAGACAACTTAAGTAATGACACTAACCTTTTTTTTTAGTTTTTAACTGCAAAGTCTTTCTCTTTTGACTTCCTTGTTTATTACTTGTTTCTTGAATCCCTTTCCCTCCAAGTGTAATCTCCTTCACATTAGTCTCTTCTCCTCTAATTGTCTTTTCATTCCCATAAGTCTTTATCATTTTCCCCCGCAACCCACTCATTATTTGATGGCACACTATCAACAACCAATGGATCCTCTCCTTCCGTTGGTGTCTTTTTCTTGATGTATCGATCTTTTAATTTTTTATTGTACATAATGTAAGCCAATGAGTTAAGCTTGGATGCGGACAGTCGATTTCTTCTCTTTGTATGTATCTATATTACAAGTAATTGAGCATTAGTGAGATCTCATAAAATCTTAATAAATAGATTGGAGAATATAAATGATTTATAGTTAAGAATGAAAGTACTCCAATTACGCTCACACGCTGAAGATGAGCAAGTTAAACTTAAAATCTTCACTGCAAAGTTTCTTAATTCCGGAACTTCATCTCCAAATGCACCAATCAGCTGGATCAATATTAAAACATATATCAATCTTACCAGTACAACGGTACTTGCCAAAAGCACGTTTAATCAAAATAAAAGCATAACCATATATTAATCAACGGTACTTGCATGGAGCACATTTCTTGCATGTGTTTTTGGTATTTGTGTAGCCAAATAACCTTTGTCTCAATCGGAATGCATCTAATTGCAAATCAGCTCTCTTTCCTCAGAGTTAGGAATAAGCTTGTCCATACAAGCGTACAATCCCACCTTAACTTCCACATTGAAACACAAATTGTCATCATATTGAAAATAATGATTCAAAAAATATGCAGCAGCGTGCAATTGCCGATGCAACTGATTGTCCCAGTTAGCATCTATTATGCTCCATATCTCTTTATAGACTCCCTTATTATCCAAAATTTTTGCAATATCTTTTTTTGCATTGTCCATGACACCATATGAAAATCTCATTCTCGGCACCTTCTCTGAATCTGCCATCCTCAATACACTTACTAGAGGTTTTGTGGTCTTAATTGCATATCCCACGCTACCCCAAAAATTCCTATAACTCAAAATGATTTTTCTCGCCTCTCTACTTTCAAGTTTTTTTGCCCAACTACAATTTACTCACTCCCTAGATATAAACATAGCCTCCAAAGGCTGTCTCCAACTATGCATACTCTGAAAGTTAAATAAGTAGTGGCAAATGGCCGAACAAGGTCTTTATTAGTATTGACCCTCATCAATGCCAAGACCCATCCATGATTATATATGAAGTTGCTTACCTACAAATTACAATTACATAATGGCATTCATCAAAAATAATAATAATTCAAGTATTCATTAAATAAAATAAATTATAACCAAATAATAATTACCTTCTTTGCCTTTGTCAAAGCATTTTTATGTTGAGGCAACTCTCCAATCTTCTCAAGCATCAAATCGATGCAATGTGAGGCACAGAGTGTTCACCACATACATGGCCTCTTCTCCATTAACATTCTCCCTGCCGCCTTATAATTAGATGCATTGTCAGTGACTACTTAAATGACAAGGTCTTCTCTTACTTCTTCAACAACCTCATCATGTAGTTTAAACATCAAATTAGCATCTTTAACTGCATCAGATGCATCAACAAATTTCAAAAATACAGTCTCATGGGGTTGTTTACAAGAAAGTTTATTAGTTGTCTTCCCCTAATATCTTTCCAACCATCCGACAAGATTGACACCCTCGTATGTGCCCAAGTCTTCTTTACCTCCTCAACAAAGTCCTTTGTAGTCTTCTCTTCCTCTTTCAATACCCAATAGCTAATCTTGTATGGAATGGAGGGGAGGGGAGGGGAGGGGAGGGGGAGGGGAGGGGGGGGTTCAAACCACGACCATAGTTCCCAATTGACCGACATATTTATAAATGAAGGACTATCTGTAACATTAAAGGGAATCCCGTTTTCAAAGAAGAATCTACCAATATCAAGACAGACTGCATTACAAGCCTCCTTTGAAAATACGCTACGCTTTGTAGTAGCATCATCATCAACAACATCAACATCTACAACAAAGCTGTCCATGGGTCCCCGAACTCCCCTCGTGGAGGCACTACCCACACTTGAACTTCCCAAGGATAGATGACCGCTATAATAAGACCCGCTTTGTATTTTTTTAGCTTCATTTCTTTGTCTTTCCTCCTTTGAGTCGATATTTTTCTTCATATATGAAGCAAACTCTTCCTTCACTTCACTTGGTACTTTTTTGCAATCCTCTCAACGTTACTATGATTACCCACAAGATGATTTTTCAGCCTTGTAATCCCTCCTTTATAAATTTTCTTACAAAAATTGCATTGCACATATAAATGAGATTTATCAACTCCAGGAGCTTCGATGCCATATTTTCAAGCTGGATCTTTCTTACCCATAATAACAATTCACTATAATAAAACAAAAATTGCCTAAGATTTAAACATATGATTGTTAATTTAGTATTCACAGTAATGTTATTACTTATTACTGTATATATATACATTAATACATATGATTGTTATATATATATAATTAAATATAATTAATAATTATAATAAAAAATGATGCTGCAAATCATTAATAAGGACTAAGGAGACTGAATAAAAAAAAAGAACAAGAGAAGTCGAAGTCGAAGAAGAAGCAGAAGAAGAACTGAAGAGAGAAAGAAAGAGAGAACCTGTCGATCGGCTGGCGGGTGATCGAAGTCGAAGTCACACGACTTGGTCGCAGCTAGCAAGAAGAAAGAACCTGTCGCAACTGTCGATGGGCTTGAAGTGAAGCAACGAACAGATTTAAGTTTTTTTAAAGGGAACTCAGGCCTTGACACGCCTAGAGGCGCTACGCACTGAGGCGTAAGCTTGCGCCTCGAGGTGTAGCCAAATAAGGCGCAAGGCTCCTGAATTTGTCTTTGACGCGTTAACCTCGCCCCAACAACCTCTCGCCTCACTACGAGGCGCGCCTCAAGGCGTACGCCTCAAACACAATTTCGAACATTGCATATGAGAGTTGAAACTTTTTTCGACTCAGATTGGGCTGACTCTATAGAGGTTCGACGTTCTACATCAGGTTACTGTTCATTTGTTGGAGGTAATCTTGTTACTTGGCGTAGTAAGAAACAGTTCGTGGTAGCAAGATCTAGTGTTGAGGCTGAATATCAAGCTATCACCTTGGGTATATGTGAACTAATGTGACTTCGAACCTTACTAGAAGATTTGGGTATTACTACTAAAAGGCCTATGCAGTTATTTTGTGATAATAAGGAAGCCATTAGTATTGCAAACGACCTAGTACAACACGATAAAACGAAATTGACATTCACTTCATCAAAGAAAAATTAACTAGTGGTCTTATTTGCTTAAATTTTGTCAAAACAGAATATCAGCTTGTTGATATTTTGACTAAGGGTCTTAGTAATAAGATGTTTCATCCACTATGTTTCTAGTTGGGTATGCGAGACATCTATACACCAACTTGAGGGGGAGTGTTAGAAGATATGACAGAGATTGTTAGAAGATATGACAAATATATATCATAATTGTAGCTTCCATAATCAGGGTGTAGGAATTACCATATCTGTAATTAGGATACTTGTGACTTTGTAATAGAAAGAAATATCTTTTAATGAAATAAACTGTTCTCAGTTTCTACATTTACAACTAAAAAATTTTGTGCATAAATCATAATTAAATGACCATGAGATAAACTGCATCCTTATGATGTCTGTAGGCGAGGAGATCACACTTTTAGTCTAAGGTTAGGGTTTAACTAAGGAGGTGAGAAATCAATTGAGGAAATGAGTTTGATTAAGTATCTGGATTCTGGAGAGGGGAGAAAGACGAGGAAACAGTAAGTGAGTAGTGGGAAGAACTCACGAGCCTAGAGGGATTTCAGTTTTCCTAAAAGTCCTCTCTCAAGTTTTGAAAGGGGATATTTATAGGTGTTGGGGATTCCCCAATGAAACTGGTCACGTGACCCTCAAGTCATGTGTTGATCGTGTGCCTACTCAAGTCACGTGTCTAGCGGCACCCCTTTTCGAGTACTGGCATAGTGTAACCTGGTCGAGAGTTGTCGATGTAGTGCCTCTTGACAGTCCTATCCTTTCAGCCACTAGTCCAAAACCCTTAATCAAACCCCATCAGAGGCCTCCCTTAGCCTTCTGCCTAGGAGCTTAAGGAGGCAATGGAGTATTTTAGAGTACTCTTCTTAAGTATATCAGGGTCACCTCGTGCAGATATCTTCAGTTGATCATTTCAAGCATCGCGGTGGACTTGAGCATGGTACCTCGTGTAGGGCTGTCTCGAGCCCTTGCTACTCACCTTGAGTCTCGAGCAGACTAGGGAAGGTGCTGCCTGCTGGTGGATCTGGCTCCTCTTGAGTTTCTGTCTTGAGACACGTGTCTTTCTTTGAAGGAGACGTGTGTCCCATCTGGAGGAGCTGGTTTGGCTTCTTGAGACACGTGTCACTCCTTGAGGTATCACATGTCTGTCATAAGAGGGAAATGATCTATCCCTGTTCGGCCACATGGCAAATACCCGGTCAGTCCATTTTGTCAGCATGCGCCATGTCATCAAGTCGGACATTATGTCATTACCAGTTTTGTTGATGAATGGTCAATATCAGTTGCTAAGATAGCTAACATTATGCAAGGGACCATCTCATATCTTTAATAACAAATAATGTTGAGAAGAATTTGAGCATTGAGATGGTAAATATGTTTACATCGTCTCTCAGGATGGTTAATGTTTCTTGTTAAACTTTATTGATGTTTTTCTCAGTACTTTTGTGAGCTCCCCTCTCCCCACCCAAGGGTTGTTTTTTTATCCTCTCTTACAACTTGGATATGTATGTACTACAGACTCCATTTTACTTTCGATAATAGTACTTGGTACTTTCCGTCAACTTATTGGGAGTAAAATGCAGTTTGCACCAATTTGGTAGAATTTAAAAACTTTCAGAATAATAAACTTAAGTACTTCATAATGGCGGGAACTAATGTTTCACTGCAAATGGAGGCACTTAAGGAGACAGACAGGTTTCTACTCCCTATTGTTTATTGTCTTGCAAACACTTTAGTGAGTTTAATCATCATGATAGATATTCACTACTTGCTACAAATGTTTAATTCATTACCGTGATTTCTTTATGTTTAGTGTTTCAGACTAAAAAGAATTCATACATTATGGAACCAATAGGGCTCAATGGGCAGTTTGGATGGGTAAGTCTTGAGATTGAGCCCATGGTCCCTCGTACTGGCTATTATGATTTATCTAGACTAGAAAATGATCCCAAAAAATCCTAGAAATAATTCTGAAACTTGGCAGGAAATTACGAGTTGCAGTGCATAATAACTTGGGTTGAAGTCTTAACTATAAGAACTTATATAAAAATACCTTAGTGTACCGTGTTTTAGCTATGTAACGTATCACACATCCATATTCATACTGCACGTTCTAGATAACACTGGTCTTAACGTGCCTTTCCTTTTTGCACTTTTTATTTGATCGTATGCTAGTAATTTCACTTACTGGAGAAATATTTCTTGTACTTGACTCCCATATTTATTTGACAGGCGGAATCATATATAGGAATTTTATTTATTTCCTTATCGACGAATTACCATGCGCTTGCTGATGAAATAACTGGCTGTTGGTAAACATGGCAGAACTCCGGTCTATATTCGCCTCAAGTTTTGAGGCATCTCTTTATTTGCTATTGAATATAGATGGAATGAAGGTTACAAATAGGAAGATTAAAATTACGATGGCATTTGGAAATAAAGATTGGCTAATTTTATAGCTAGATTATTGTCACAAGTGAGAAACTGTATTCAAGTGTTCTAAATAAAGTTTTTCTGTTCAAGTTTTTTCCATTTCTTTTGTGAACATGTAGGTGCTGCATCTTTGTGGGAATGATGACTAACAAGTCTTTACAACAGCCGATCCTTTGTTATTTTACTTCGTAATTTGGTGCATTGTTAGAATACAAGTAGTGTGAACTACTTGTAAATTCTTATGCCAAGTTTGATTGTACTTTGAAGGAATGGAACGAGGGAATAAAATGATCTGTTTAGCATTTCAATTGCATGTTTGGTTGAATGATAGATGAGACATCCATTCCATTAGAATGGATCTCATTCCACCATCTCCAACAAGGAATGAAAACTAAAGAAATTTATATTTGGTTGATGGGAATGGAATGGAATGGGTTGGGAATAAAATGATCATTCTTTATGAAATGACTTAAAATATGTTTGGTTAGTCAATTAGAATGATCATTCTATTTTTTTAGTTTTTTCCTTTTAAATTTTTAAGTTATTTTTCGTTTTTTTAGGTGGGTTTATTTTATTCCTAGGTCGACCTTTTTTCCCTCTTCTTTTCGCTATCTATCCTCGTAACTTTTATTTTCCTCTTTTTTTATGATTATGTTTATGTTTATTTTGAACTATTTTTTTTTTCAATTGTTTCCAGCTTAATATATTTTTGACTTCTTTAATTTCTAATATTGTTTATTAATATTAAACGCAAAAATTAAATAAACAAAAATTACATCATTATTAATCATTTTAATGCATAAAATCGGCGCTTTATTAATGGGTGGAGTAATATATATATATATATATATATATATATATATATATATATATATATATATATATATATATAGAGAGAGAGAGAGAGAGAGAGAGAGAATCAAGATCAGGACCTGACTAAAATTCGGACCTTATTTTTTTCGTTTTTTTTAAAACAACTAAATTTTTTTTAATAATTTATGGAACTGAAATTTTTACATAATATAGTGTTTTGAGTGTGATTTGGATACATATAACAAAATATGTCTGTACAATTTATACAGACTGTTTTGTTATATGTATCCAAATCACGCCCAAAACAATGTATTATAAAAAAAATTCAGTTCCATAAAACATTTTAAAAAAAATTAGTTTTAAAAAAAATAAAAAAAAAATGGTCCGCATTTTAAGAACGTCCGGGATCCCGTATAGGATCCGGACTCTCTCTCTCTCTCTTTATATATATATATATATATATATATATATATATATATATACATATATATATATATATATATATATATATATATATATATATATGGGTTTACATCCGTGGCATACGTTTGCTATGAGCACTGTGGAGCAAACAAGTTTTTATCCGTTGATCCTTGCAATGAAAGGCTGAGATTAAAATGTTTAATTCTATTACCGCTACTGGCTGTAGCGGCAGGGTATTTAAAAAATAAATTATTGCGAAGTTACTAATATGTCCCTGATTTATGTGAAATTATTTGAACCTGCCGCTACAGGCTCATGCGGTAGGCTATTACTACCACAATTCACAACCGGCACGCAAGCCAAAGCACGCTGCAACATAAAGACTGACTTGACCGGCACGCAAGCCAAAGCACGCTGCAACATAAAGACTGACTTGACTGCACGGACTTCAAAACAAAATGAATGCATGCCTACCGCTACAGCTTGTAGCGGCAGCCTCATACCCTATTTATCCATCTACCGCTCCCTTCATGCTATCCTTCATCTGCCGCTCCCTTCATGCTTCTCTTCCCTGCCGCTACACATAACAAAATTTTTGCAATCAGTAAAAATTGAAGATCAACGGCCGATTAAGTCTACAAATTTACAGCATTCAGATATTATTTTGGTAAGATTTATTTTCCAAATAAAAAAAATTATTTGCAGTATTCAAATAGCATTCAGATATTATTTTAAATTTACAGCATTTAAAATTATTTCTATGTTTACATATATGCATGTGAATTTTAAAAAAAATTGTTATTTATGTATATGTGTTGGATAATTATATAACTATGTGGTGAAGTAGTTATTATAATTTTTGATTTAATTGTAAATTTTTTGCTTAATAATTATATAACTATGCATGTGAATATTGTGATTAATAATGATTAATTATTATGAAAATATATTAAAAAAAAAAGAATTATTAAAATTGTGTTACATAGTTATTAGACAATATAAAAAATATGTGGTTGTTATTTTGTTAGGTACTAGATGGACAGTTGGATTTATGGACCAATTGACCCAAGTGTCCTTAACGACCAACAAAATCATGTGTCGGATGATATATATGACGGAAAAGACAGGGGAAGACTACTCTCATGTCAATTAACTGAAAAAAATACGATCAATGGATATTAACGAAAGCTCAAAAAACTCTTCTGAAAAAATGTGGGTTTGAGATTTTTTGCTATCCGGCAGTTGTACCACAAACTGACATTGGGCTCGTTTCCGCCTTGGTAGAGAGATGGCGGCCGGAGACCAATAGTTTTCACTTAAATTGTGGGGAAATTACAATCACTTTAGAGGATGTACACTTTATTCTTGGGTTGCCTGTGGTTGGCAAACCCTTAACTTGTCCGTTATTTGACACTCCATTCGCTCATTTTAAAGAATGTTTTGGTAGTGAAGTAGTTGCTGAATATCATGAATCAAAAAAGCGCGGCTCTATTTCATTATTATGGTTGCAGCAGCATTTTAATAATTGTCCCCCTAAAGCAAGTAAGGAAATTGTTGGTCGATGCACAAAGGCCTATATTCTTTGGTTGTGTGGGGCAATATTGTTCCCCATGAGGAATAAAAATACTGTTCATCCCAGGTATATGTATTTTATTGCTAACGCTGAAAATTGTGTAACGTATTCTTGGGGTGCAGCTGTGTTGGGCTATTTGTATAGGTCTTTGTATACTGCCAGTAGGAAAGGAGCAAAATATATTAATGGTTGTGTCACTCTTTTACAAATTTGGGCATACGAGCGTATAATCGTTGGCAGACCTAACCCCTGGCCTCAATCACAGTTATGGTTACCTAGGGCCCTAGCCTGGGCATACTCAGAAAATCACAGCTACCCTGATAGGCGACCAAATCCCCATCATCATTTAAAATTTTATCGTGGAGAGTTAGATGTCCAGCCTGAATGGCAAGTAGTGTGGCGCCCTTACATGAGGTGGGATGACAAAATGGGTGGATTTAATTTTGAAGGAAGATTGTTGGGATCTGGTAGAATCCCCTTGATCCATTTTGATATTGTAGAATACCAGATGCCAGACCGGGTGATGAGACAGTATGGGTTCTTACAAGGTATACCATCTCCGGCAGAAAATCACAAAGAACTTAGAAAGAAAAAGGAAGATAGATTTGCCGTCGTTGATTGCATGGCCTTGAGACAAGTGTACATCGCACATTGGGAGGCTTACATGGAGCATTTGAAGGGACAACAGTACGAAATTTCTATTTATGTGAAAATTGATTCATACATGGCTTGGTATAGAAAAATTACACATAGGAAACTACATCGCCCTCGACGGGAAGGGAACCCAGACCCTACATACGAGCCTCGGACTGTTTACAGCCAGCAGCATCATCTTATACAAATGGTACACTAACATTTGCATTTACATACAAGATATTGCCATTTATAAATTCTTTCTTATTTATTAATAATACTAATATTGTACTTTTAATTTACATGACAGGTTGAGAGTGCAAAGTCCTTACTTGATAAGTGTTTTGCTTTTACTGAGATGCCTCCAGGCTATGTAGTTGAGAAACAAGTATGGGATCATCTGTACGGTGTATACAATTCTGAAGTCAGAGGGAACAATGGTGAAGAGCGAGAGGAGCCAAGTAATGTTGCGTTACAAGAGAGTTACATCCCCACGACCCAAACTTATGTTCCCTCTTTGTCATTCGAGTCTGACTTTACAGAGAAGGCAAAAGTTCAGGTAATTGGAGTTTGAATGTTACTATTAATTATATGTCTTAATAATTGTAATATTAGTAACTCTGAAGTCATGCTTATGTAATATTCAGGGTCAAGATATAGCGGAAGAGTACATCCCCACCACCCAAGCTTATGTACCCACTTACACATTCGAGTCTGGCTTCATAGAGCAGATAGAATTACAGGTATTTTTTAATTTTATGGTGTAAAAAGGCAATTAAATTAATATTAATATTATTATTAATATTATTAATATTATTATTATTATTATTATTATTACTATTATTATTATTTTCAGGCCCAAGAGATAACTGGCTTATGTTCCAATATTGGGAAAAGTTCCAGTCCCACCACCCAGATATTCGAGACAGGCTTCATAGAGCAGGCGGGTAAACAGGTATTGTGAAATCCCTCTTAATTGCATTACTTAAAAATTGTATTTACTAATAATTGCTATTATTATTTAGTGATGCTACTTTTTTTATTTTTATCAATATATTTACCCAGACATTCGAGACTGTGTTGGAATTAAACATCGCGTATGGTGCGAAAAAATCGCCGACCAAAAAGCTGAGGGAATACAAGATAGAGTTTATAAATAATTACTTGTTTGGGAATCAACTTTCGAATCCACCAATATTTCCTGTCACACATCCACAAAACTTGTATACACTGCATCACAACGCATTCCAGGCATTAAGCCCTGCATCTTGGATCTTCGAGCATTCGTTGGACGCGTATATGCTATTATTGCGGCATAGAGAGGAGTACTACAGGACGCAGGGAATTCGAAGGTGGGCAAATTTTGGCTTTATGGAATCATTCTTCATGCATCTTGGCAAGAGCGTTGTTTCCCCAATCCAGGTGAATGCGGCAGAGAATTTTTGTCACCCTTATATCCATCCAGATGTGGGCTCGGCATTACACGAATGCACGTATATATTCATGCCAGTGTGTACTCAAGAGAACAAGCATTTTATCCTGTTTGTATTCTCGGTCTCCGAATGGGCAGTCACTATCTTTGACCCTCTATACAATGATACCCCGTATATGACCATCCAGGAAATGTATAGAGAATTTGTTAAAGTTGCGGTATGTATATTAATTGTTAGTGTTGTATATTTATATATGTATATCGTTTATTAATATTACTTTGTGCACGCAGGTCAAATTGATACCAGTTTGTTTGAGAATTGGTGATCCACAGCGTGAGTGGCCAACACAGGATCCGCGTGTGCTAATACCAAAGAACAGACCTGTGCAGACAAATTATTATGACTGTGGTATTTTTGTCTGCAAATATGTTGACTACTTTGTTAGGAGCACTGTTAATATCCGTCGAGAACAATGGTCCTCAGAAGATTTATTGGTATTTCGGCAGAGAATTGCGTGGGAACTCTTTAGATGTCAAGCTAGACTTCTTCCTGTGGATGATATTTAGACACATTATTGTTGCACTTATTATTAGGAACTCTTTAGATGTCTATTATTATTTTATCAATTGTTAGTGTATCTATTATTATTGTTATTATTATTATGCTTATTATAATTATTGCGTTTTATAATAATAATAATAACAATAATAACAATAATAATAATAATAATAATACTAATAATAACGTGAAGCCAATAATAACAATAATAATAATAACAATAATAACGCACTGAATTCAAAACTCATTGCACGGAAGCCAAAACGTGACTCCACGGAAGCCAAAACATGATTGCACGGAATTTATAGTCCTTGCCGCTGCAGCTAGTGGCGGTAGCTTCTTGCCTTGCCGCTACAAGCTGTAGCGACAGTCTCATGATTATTATTATTATTATTATTATTATTATTATTATTATTATACTGATTATTATTATTATTATTATACTGATTATATTATTATTATACTGATTATTATTATTATTGTTGTTATTATTATTATTATTATTATTATTATTATTATTTTTATTATTATACTGATTATTATTACTATTGTTATTATTATTATTATTATTATTATTATTATTATTATTATTATTATTATCATTATTATTATTATTATTATTATTATACTGATTATTATTATTGTTATTATTGTTATTATAATACATAGCTTACATAATACAACTGAGCATTAATACAAACATATTTTACATAATACAACTGAGCCATAGTACAAACATAGCTTACATAATACAATCAAACATAAATACAAACATAATACAACCGAGATCTATTTTTTAGGATCAGGAATCCCTAACACTCGATAGTGATTACGCTTATCATGGTCGGTTTCAAAGCCACAAATTGCACATTTTCGATGCGGTTTAGAACCAACCATTTTTTCGAATGCACTCTTTAACCTTGATTGTTTTTTGCGGCCCTTTGTTTGAGAAATAACTGGTGTAAAAAAATCATGTTCTTCCGCTTCTTCCTCTGCATCTTCGTCGTCATTGTCATAGCCCATTGTTTGCGTATCACCGATAGTGCAATCAATGTCATCGTTTGCCAACTCAGTAACATTCTCGTCCGGATCATACTGGTCAATTAACGCTTTTCCTCGTGCATTCAACTTAAGGTGAGTTTTGTAACCTCGAACTGAGCAAGCAGCTTTACTGGCCAACTCTGTGCAATCAGTCATCAAATGATTAAAACACATTGCTTGATCTTGTTCAAAGTCAACAGTTGTTGGGCTAAAGATTATTTCTTCAACATCAGTTTTGTTCGCGTTTCTTGTCCAACGAGACAGAATCATGTCGTTCGGAATTTGGGAGATACTCTTAGCCAAGAAATATCTCAAGATGTGCCTGCACAATTCACCAGAATGTGAAAATAATTGACAATTACATGTTACCGACCCCAGCTGACGATTGTTGACGATTTCTTTATATCTTCCACCATTTTCAGCTGCATCTGCCTTATACACTGCATAAACCTTTATTTCAAGGCCACACAACTCACTAACTTTACTAACATTGTACTTCATGGAATCGACGAATTGACGCTAAAAACGTTTAAACAGCTCTTTTGTGTACACCTGCGCAGCATGCACTTCCAAAGATGACCCGAGTACCATATTCCTTTTTCGATGTTGTGTTATGTAGTCGGCCTTCCTCTCTTTGATAAATTGTTTTTCTATAGCCTTCTGACTCTGCGCTACAAATTCTTTCATGCCCGTTGAAGCATTGACAAACTCATCAAAAAAATTATTCATGATCTCGCTTCTTCCAGTGGTTGTCATTCCCGCGGCAAAATATCTCTTTGTATATGCTGGAATCCATTTCTCTCGTACATCATACAAACTTCTAATCCACTCATTGTTATACAATTCATAATTCCTCAACAGAATCTGCCAACGCTCTTCTAACTCCCCAATGGATAATGAATTATACACACAATTGTTAAAATGCTCCTCGAAGGATGGGTGCTTAGAATAAACATGATGCAATTTCTTAGGAAATTTGTTGCTAATATGCCAAGAACACAATAAGTGATTAGTAGAAGGGAGTACCTTGGAAATAGCATTACTCATGGCTTGGTCCTGGTCAGTGATGATGGTTATAGGCATCTTGTAGTCCATGGCTTCGAGCCATGTCTCTAATACCCAAATGAAAGTGTCCTCTGTCTCATCCCTTAATAATGCAAATCCAAACAATATAGACTGAAAATGGTGGTTAACCCCGGTAAAAGGAACAAACGGCATATCATACTTATTTGTCCTGTATGTACTGTCAAATGTTACAACATCTCCGAAATGTTGATACATAGACCTTGATCGGGCGTCAACCCACAAAATGCATGCTATGCGATTTGTTGCATCTGGTTTGACACGATAAAAAATTTTACTTGAACTCTAAGATGTAAGTTTCTGCAAATAATTTACAGCAGCTTGTGCATCATTTTCATCTGCAGAATCACGCCTTAAATCCCTCACCACATTCTGAACATTAACATTAGAAAAAGGAACATTTTGCAACCCGCCACCCATTGTGCTCAAAACGTTCATCATCCTACTAGGACCAATACCAGACTTATTTAAAGTGTCAATTAATTTTCTTGCAACAGGCGTAATATTTCTACGTGTCTCAATCAAATCTACCTTGGTAGGGGTCACTAGGTGATGATTGTGCTCTAATTCAACAGTAGAAATACGCCAACTGTCTTCTTTCTTATTATGAACAACAAATATTCTAGCTTTGCATAATGTGCGTCCTATAGAGTCTCGCTGTCTAGTTATTTTCTTACTACCATCTTCATCATCAGGCAAACTCTTTACAGAATTTGGTGTACCGGCTTTTTTACAAACATACAACCTAGACGACACATTATTAGTACCAGCGTGTTTATGACTAGTTGCAATTCTAATCTCAAAACCATTTTTTTTTTGGCATATGACCTGTAAAAAAATTCAACTTCTTCCAACTTAGAAAATAATTGACCAACGTATGGCACCAATTCAGATTTACTACTTTCAACTTCACTTACAAACTCAGATGTATTTTCATAATTTATGCTAGCAACAGAATCTGAAGAACTTGATACAAACCTTTTATGAGCAGGTATGTTGTGTGCCATTCTAAAATAAGAAGGAAGAAACGTCGGATAAGAATTTCAGTTTGGACTTGAGATTAAAAGTGTGCAACCACGGAAGCCAAAAAAACTAAAGCTGTAAAAAAGGAAAGTGATATCGAGAGAAAACTAAGACATGATATCCGTGAGAGGAAAGGTTGGAGAGAGAGATAATTCAAGAACGGAAGAAGTGAGGATGGTACTTAAAATGCAAATGTCTTTGCCGCTACAAGCTGTAGCGGCACTAGCAAATTCCCTCAAAACTGAAAAGTTGAACTAACTTTTTGTCATAAAGTTAAAAAGGTAGTCAAAAAAGCTGAAAAGTTGACCCAACTTTTGTCATAAAGTTGCCTACCGCTACTAGCTCGTACGGCAGGGTTTGATTTAATTTCTATTGGCTGCCGCTACAGCCTGTAGCGGCAGGATCTCTTCATTTAATCTCAGGGGCAAATCTGTAACTTGGCGTTGGTCACCTTTTAATATTGGTTGCCGCTACAGCCTGTAGCGGCATGGTACTCTTCATTTAATCTCAGCCTTTCATTGCAAGGATCAACGGATAAAAACTTGTTTGCTCCACAGTGCTCATAGCAAACGTATGCCACGGATGTAAACCCTATATATATATATATATATATATATATATATATATATATATATATATAGTCTGTTTCTGGTGCATACCTTTTTATTTTATATATTCTGTTCACCACTTTTAGCGACGGATCGGACGACGGTTGTAGAACAGATAAACGGTTTATATGTTATGGCGACAGTTTTATGCGTCGCTAAAAGTTGAGATGACGGTTCTCTGATACGCAACAAACCGAACAGTCGCTAAAGGTAGTAAGCAAGATATGTTATATATATATATGGGATTCCATCCACAGCAACCGGTTGTTGGGAGCAACTCATTTTTTTCCAGCCGCTACAGCTTGTAGCGGGTTATAAAAAAAAAATTCTAAGTGGCCGGTACAAGCTGTAGCGGCTGGGAAAAAAGGGGTTGCTCCCCAACAACCGGTTGCTGTGGATGGAGACCCTATATATATATATTTCATTCATTTCATAATAATAGACGTTTTAATTTCATGTACACCGATTAAAAATTCTATTTAATAATTAAAATTTATGTAAAGTTTTATCACTATCTTTAATGAAAAGTTGAAAATTACTAAAAAATGAGTGAATTTTTTTGGACAATGAGAGAAGTTAGGAGTAATATAGAAAATTAAATAATTTATTATTTTAAAAAATTATAAATGACAAATAAATTAAAATAATTTTTTATTAAAAAAAAGGTCTATTGTTACTATATGTAGAGAGTATATAATGTACACAAATATATATATATAGCTAGATATGTTAATAATATATGTAAATTTGATAGTTAAAAAAATCATTATGAAATTTACATCTAAAAGTTAATTTTTACGTAACATTACATTTCATTGAAAGTTTTAACAAAAAAGAAAGTGTATTAGATCAAATATTAAAAATATAGTACATATTAATTTTTATATATTAGTTTTAACAAAAAAGAAAAATACTTTTGCATATATTAATTTCCTTATGAAAATATTAATTTTCTTTAAATATATAAAAGTACCATACACTAAATTAATACAAGTTATGTTATTTCAGTCTACGCAATATTATTAGAAATAAATATGAGAAATGATATATGATGCGATAAAAATGTTATGATTGCTTATATATATTTATACTTATTTACATAATACTCTCTCCATTCTTAAAAAAAAGAGTATATTTTTCACACAAATTAAAAAAATAAAAGTAAAAAAAATAGAGAAAGAATTACAAATTTATACTTAATGACCTCACAAGATTATTTTTCATTCATTTTATAAGTTTGCAGTATATAAAAAATGAAAAAGATCATTTCACATTACATTCATAATGTAATTCATATAAACTAAACACCTGAAGTAGAATGATAATTTTATTCTTTGATCGGATCAAGAAATAAATACTTGTGCAATAAGTTTTTAGATCATCTTAAATGATTATTTTCTCACAATGGACGCCTCTTGATACACAATAATTTATTGGTGTATCTAAAAGGAAAAAGCATACCTTATTGGACATGGTGCGGTCCATAATAATTTTATCGACATTCTAGTATCCTTCTGGGGTAATGCCTTAGAAATGGCTGCATATCTACAAAAAGAAAATAAACTCAAAAATCCAACCCCAAGAGTCCAAAATAGTTATGGATAGAGAGGATTCCTAATCTTAAGTATGTTAAGATAAGGGTTGTCCAGCTTATGTGAAAAGGTTTCAAAAGGATAAGTTTGGGACAAGATTTGACAAGCGCAGATTTGTGAAATATCCTAAAGTAAGTTTAGGAAAAATGTTCTATAATCTTAGCTAGCAAAGTTGTTTGTTGCGAAACACGCTTCCTTATAAGATAAATGTGTTTATCATTGAAGGGCTAGTGGGAGGATAATACATCTTGAAGAGTTTAAGAACCACAAAGCACTATAAATCAAAAAAGAGAAATTTGTAGATAGACTTATTGTACTACAACCGAATCGTAAATCTAGAATAATACCAAAGATACCTGGGAGGTATATGGATTCAACATTAATGATGATAATGAGATACGATGTAACAAATAAATTTTTCGAGTTGTGATTCTGGGGACAGAATCCTTTTAAGGAGGGAAGGATGTAACGATCGAGAAATTTGTAATATGATTTAAATATTTATTGAATTAAATAAATATTTTAAATATTTTATTTATTGAGGAAAATAAATAATTGATGAATTGTGGTGAATTAATTTAGTAATTAAATTGATTATTGATAATTAAATTGAGTGTTGATAATTATCTGAAGGATTAATTTAAGGAAATAATTAAATTAAATCAATTGCTTAATATTTAAGAAAATAATTAAATTAAATGAATTATTTAATTTAATGGAAATAAATAAATTAAATAAAGTGATGTGTCTAATTTATTAATTATAAGGATAATGATAATAAGAATTTTATTATTATTATAAGTTATTTGAATTAGCTGAACTAAAGTTATATAAATTGACTAAATTAAAGATGTGACAATGGAAAACCATATGATATAAATATTATTTAAATAATCTAGTTTGGGGAATTAGTGTGGAACCAAACATAGCCTTATGGCTTTTGGTTATTTTAACTAACGTAAGTCTTTTTATATTTTTATTTTGGCTAAGGAGTAAGAGCAGAGTTGAGAGAAAAGATAGAATTGCAGAGGAGATTGAGAGTGAGAGCTTGAGAGATTGTTCTGAGATTTCAAGAGGAAGGAGAGGATTGCTAAACCTTGTTGACATCTTTTGCTAGCCAATTGTGACAACTCAGAAATCCGGATTATCCAGAATTTAAGAGTTAAAGAATTAGTTATTAATAAAATAAATTTTTATTAATATTATTCTGTGTTATGTGTTTATTAATTGTTCTATAACCTAGAATGATTATTAATCGGGAGGATTCTAGCTACGAGCTAGATTGAACGAGTAAGAATTTTTAAGACGAAAATAAAATTTTTTCGGGAATAAATATTTCTGAGGAAAAAGACGAAATAAGCACTTTTCACTCGACGAAACCCTAAGAATTAGGGTTTGAATAACCTAAGCCATTTCGAGAGTTTGGTACGTTGAAATGACATTCCGTCGAAAGATTTGACGATAATATATCGTGAAATATTAAGTAAACCGATAAAAGTTTTTTTCGAAAAAACGTGCAGAAATCGGATAAAATAAAAATAACGAAAAGTACTGTTATGTACTTTTCACTCGTTTAACTACGTTAGGGGAAAACGTGAAGAAAAATGCTTGTCATCAAAAAGTGTTTTTCAGTTTTTCGGAAATCCGAAGAATACGTAAAAGTTAATTGGTAAAGGAAAGACGAAATATCTAAAAATATTTGGATTCCGAGAATCGCAGTTTTTAAAACTGTCGAACGAAACCCGAAAGACGGAACCACAAAACTTACAGGCTAAGTTTCGTGAATAGTAAGGAGGTGTGAATAGTTATTTTAGGGGCGAAATGACTATTTTGCCCCTAGTCTTGAAAATCTATAAGTAGGAAGCTTAAGCTCATTAGTTTGGATTCTTGAAAATCCTACACTTTGAGAGAGAGAAAGAGAGAGAGAGAGAGAGTTTGGATGGGAGGAAGAAGAGAAAAGGAAGAGGAAAAGTTGGCTCGTGAGCAAACTTTGTCCGACGGAAGGAGATCAAAGGAGAAAGGTAATTCAAAACCTAGTCTCTTAGAAATTTTCTTTAAGTTTTATGTTCAAAAACATAACTTAATGAGAATAAGGAGTAAAAGATATTGAGAATGAATTCATATGGTTGAAATAGTAAGAAAATGAAGAAATAAGAATTAGAAGTTTATTTAATAAATTTCTTAAGTAAGTATAAGATTCGTAAGGATTTTGAGCGATCCGAATGAATCTTATGAATTAGTAGGTTAAATAAGTAAGGAATGATGTTCTATAACATCAAATTCCAAGAAAAAGTGAAATCATAATCCAAAATATCGATTAAAAATGAAGAACGAACGAAGAACACGAAGAACGCGCGAAGAACACGAAGAACGTTGTTGATGGACAAATTTAAAACCATCGTAGTATAATTGTTGCTGATGGACAAGTTTAAAACTATCACGTATAAGTTAGATGCTTATTGCTTGGTTAGGAACGGTAGAAACGTTCATGAAGAACAGATTAAAATGGAGCTATAACGAAGTTATGGCGAAAATTTCGTAAAAGACGAGCGAGAATTAGAAAGTTAGTAAATGAACCCGAACGTGTAGGGTTTCATAAGAAAACAAGAGAACGTATAAAATGTGAGTCATACACTCAAGAACGAACGAGTTCTGAGTTCAGATAACCGAATTACGGACGAACGAACAAAGAACGTTAAAAACGTTAAAATGAACGAAGGGTGAAGATTAAGCCAATTGAATGGCATGTTAACGGATTTAGAATGAAGTTCTATCCATGGATAATCAAAGTACGTAAGATAAGGTAGAAAATGGCTTTGGAACGACCTCGTTCTGAGTTATAACGAAGAAGTTATGAGATCGGAAAGTAAGCGTCTCAAAATGAAGTTAACACTTGGAAAAATTTTCGAGAAGAAGGGCTTGGCGTCGCGGCGCCAGCCATGCCTTGTAACGTGGCACTGCAGTGCCAGACCGGAGAGCCAGACACTGCTAACTCACGCTGCAGCGCGAGTCTTAGTGAAGAGAGTGGCGCCGCAGCGCAGGTACAGGGAAAAAGGCCAGTAATGAGCTTTTAAGTGCTTAACTGCTGGGGGATGTGCAAGAAATAAATTTGAACATGTAGTTCGCCTAATGTAACACTTAATCAAGTGTTTTAAACCTTTAATGAAGGTTGAACGGAAAGATTAACCGAGATTAAAAGAATGTAATTACGGATTTTGGAACCGAGATCCAGGGATCGTAGTCGCAATAAACGAATGTGAGGGATTCCTATGATTGTGATTCCTTAGACGTTGAGTGACGAAAGTAATGAATAACATTTCGATGTTATGTTGTGGTAATGAGAGATAAGTGTAAAGCGTATAGACGCTATGAATGCAACGTTGTTGTGATGAATAATCGGTCTTAGCATACAACGAACCATATGGCTTTGACATTAGGAAAGAATAATAAACATGGGGTTCAGGTAATGAGTAATGAATGAAAGCCGAATGTGAGTCGGATAAGAATGTTAGAATGAAATGTAAGTGTTGAACACTTTAACCGACATGAAGGTTGAGTGTACGCGAATACTAAACGGGTAAAACCTACACTCTGTGTATGGTTTGACCGTAGGATAATCAAGACCAATGATTAAACCTGTGAACGGTAAAGAAGCTGAATTAAGGACAAGTTCGTATAATGTAAAAGAAGTCGAGTTAATGTTTATAACTTGGATAACGTTCCGAGTCAAATAAATTGGACGTTGTAAGATAAGAATAAGGTAACGTAAGATACTTAACGCTATAAATGCGTAGAATGAAAATTGAATAAATGCTGAGGTATGACATTTATTTGTCAGAAAGCCATAAGGAATAAGAAATTGACTTAAAGAACATTATAGTTTAATAGTTCGGGTAAGTTAAGATGAATTTAGGTTCTAGTACAATCGCAACCTTTGATGGTTGACATATGAGAGCTGGGCTAAACAATTCCTTCAGAGAGTGAAGGTATATACGAAACTGGCAACCGATCTAACTCACAGTGATGGCAGTGTAGATGAGACGGAAACTTGTTTGTTGGTTGTTTGTGGGAAACCACTCAGAGTACCATATGGACTACCAGCAGAGAAGCGATGTGTGCCGAGTCCTAGAGAAGTTATAAGAAGAAGATAAGAATGTAAATCATCAAAGATGAAGAAAGTTTTGAGTAAGACATCTCCGTATGTCATGAAGCTGTAAACTGGTAATGAAAGTTAGTCGCGTAAAATTATATTGCAAGAATGCGAACCCTAAGAAGTAAAGTTAAGTAAACCAATGTGTAAGTCAAGTATATGACTAATTGGTGTATGTGTTATTTCTTTATGTGTTATAGGGTTTGGAAGGAGCAGTTCAACGTAAGTTGTAGCTATGCGTAAGGCAAGTTTTGTAACTTCATTCATATTTCAAATGAATGCTAGTTTCTTAAACTTCTCAGATGTTGAACTTGAGAAGTTCTGTCTATGTGCGAATGTGTGATATTTTTGCAAGGTGGTAGAACATATGAGGCCTTGTGCCACAATGTGAACACTTCGGTGTTTCTATGAGATGAACTGTTCTATGATTTAACAGTTCAATAAGAGAATGCTCTGTTTATACATGATCCGTTATTGTTAAGTCTGTGCTAATGATTCTAGCTAGATATAATGTGTATGAAAAAGGTAGAAGATTGAAAGTATTTAAAAATGAAAGTGAATATTATTTTAAAATGATAGGAATCGAGATTATTCCTATTATTCAAGCTGCTTCATAACCTTTGTTCGGTTATTGAAATCTTAAAAGAATGTTTTTATAAGACCCCAACTTATTATTAATGAAATTTAATTTTCTCTATTTATTATTTTGAAATAGTAAGGGTTGATTTGATTAATGTGAATATTTATGGGTAAAATACGCAAATATTTCAAAATAAGCAAGTGGTTATAAAATATTTATTGTTGTCGGGGAATATTCGTTTGGTCGTTGAATATTCGTACTGTCGGGAAATATTCGTACGACGGCGCAACCATGTGTGGGCCTCATAATGGAAAGCGATTGGATGAAGAAAACGACAAATATAAGTTGTTTAAAAATAACGGCGTAGTTGTTACCGTTAATACTGTTAAAATACTCGGTGGTTAAAACACAGTAGCACACGGTATTGCACCAATTATTGATTCTTACGTAAGAAGGCACTGCTCAATAATGGTTACAATAATTACTGTTCAGTATTTTATTTTATCGATTTAATAATTGTTGCGTTGATATTTTACATTACTGTTGTTTCAATAATTGTCATTACACAATATTTTTCATTATCGAAGCAATAATTCATATTATCTGAATAATATTTTTAGATAACATTATTGGCAATGTCTAGAAAGTTCTGTCTAAGGAGAGGTTTGGTCACCTAATTGCGCGCCAGTAAGGAGAAATTCTTATTAGAAAGCCCCCTCTTTCCTGGGAACTGTCTGGTTGTCAATATTGTGATTCTGTAATATTATTTGTGAATAATTAATTATTGATTTATATGATGAGAAAAATATTAATTTTATGTGAATATAGATGGAGAAAATTTTTAATGTGACAATTGTTGAAAATTAATATTTTATCTTTTTCTGATAAAATAATTCATTTAAATATATTATTTTAATAATATATTAACGGTGATATTTTTATAATGAATGTGGGATATTTGAGTATATGAGGAGGAAGAGTATTTTTATGGTATTAAATGTTTAAAACATATTTTGTGTGTTGGTGGACACAATTATTGACCGAAATTTGATTATAGCCTGTAAAATCGTCCGTTTGTGGATTTCGGTCAATTTCTATTTGGAATTTGGAAAAACTTTCTTCTGCAAAGTTGTAGATAATGGAATTTCCTATGGAAAGTCGCGTGTTTCAAATTTTTCTGATAAAAGAGCTATTTATTATGAATTATTGAAGTTCTGAAGCTCCGAAATAATTAATTTTTGAAGTTTTAAATATTTTTAATAAGAAAAACATTTTTTTTTGATTTAGGCAAGGTGAGTCACTCTTGGTGGCTGATGGTTTGAATCAGATTTTGTGTACTTAGGAATTTAATAAATATATATTAATATTTTATTAAATTTTCTGCTTTGGTGTTCTAAGCATTTTCCCATAAATAGGGTGCTTAGGTTAGAATTGAAAATCACACCAGAAACTGAAGTTTTCTCTCTCTATATTATCGAGCGTATTCTTGTGAGTATTTTGAGTATACTTTGAGTATTGCTATACGGTACAAGTTCAAGTCATAGCCTATATCCGGTGTTTCAGCTAGAAGTACTGATCTTTCGAGGTAAGGGATATTATTTTTTTTAAAAATGATATTATTTCTTCAATATCATTATGCCAAAATATTGATGAACTTTTTTATCAAATTTGGAACTTTTGGTGTCGGAGTTACTATTCACGTATACGGCACTATTCACGAATACGGCACTATTCATCGAAAAATGAAAATTTTTCCTTTTCGTCTAAAATATCTATTGTGGATACTAGCTTTGATTGTATCCATATTTTGATCATTCTTGAATTTTACACCACTATGATTATTTTTGAGGTATTTTTGGACATGGATAAAACAAAGTACGAATCCTTAATCCTTAATCCTTGTCATTTTGTTTCACTGGATTCGTTTCTTTAAAAATATTTTTCATCATCCTCAGTCTTAAATGATGATACTATTGAATATCTTTGGCCTGTAGTGCAAAGATGAATGATTTCTGATGAATATCTTTGGCCGTAGTACAAAGATGAACAGGTGTTTAGATGAACATGACCAACTGATGAATATCTTTGTCCTGTAGTGCAAAGATGAATATTTGATTCCAGATATATATTGATTGATGTTACAGGGATAAAAGATAGACGATGAACTTTAAATTAATATATAGAAGATAGTAGTTTGCATTCTCTATTTAACTCTTCTAATGAATTATTATTTCCGCTGCGAATGTTGATTTAAAACTTGTTGTCTATTGTATTCTACTAGATTTTTCCCTGTTGAAGACTAACGTTAATTTGTTGTATATTATCTTAGTCATAATATTTTTTATTGGGCTAGTTGAGCTCACCGTTTTCCTTTTTGTTCCATTTTCTTCTCAAGAGGCGAGAATATAGCGAGTACGAGTCGGGGTATGGAATGAAGCTTCTAGAGAGAGTTGTTTAGTAGTCCTCACTATTTTTATAAAATAATGTATCAATAAATGTGATGAGGATTTATTTAAGTATAGATATTGTCTAGAAGATAATATTTGTATTCAAACTCACAGTTTTACTATTGTAATAATAAAGTTGTAGTTGTTTCTGTACCATGTATTGACAACTCAGAATGGGTGATGTATACCTATTTTGGGGGCGTCACAGTTGGTATCAAAGATTAGGGATATGATCTCTGGCAGAGAGTGGGGAATAGAACTAGGAGGGGAGAGACGAGTAAATCCTTCGCTAGTGTGTCCTACCTAAGCTTATTTTTTAGTTGGTCAGTATATATGGATATTATGTTATATATTGATTTCCTTAGTTAAACCTTATTTTATGAAAGTATTTGAGAATGTCGACTGAGAATATTAACAGTGGAAATGAGACCGTGGAGACGCCTGTACTCACCAACGAGGAGAACGTGCAACAGGCTGACAATGTTCCTCCTGTGAACAACACCACTGAGCAGATGATGAACGAGGGGATGTTTAGAAGCTTTTTTTAGTTCATGAAAAATCAGACGAGGGAGACTCGTGTTCAAAATACTGGAGGAAATGATAGCAATTCACGGGTTGTCACAGTCAAGCAGTTCAAAGAGTTGGGACCACTAGAATTTAAGGGAAAGCCAGATCCAATAATGGCGGAAACATGGGTCAAGCAAATTACCAAGATATTCGATGTCTTGGGATGCATGGAGGAACAGAAGGTTCCATTCGCCACCTTTATGTTCCGTGGCGAGGCAGACTACTGGTGGAAGTCTGTGAAGCGTACACATCCAGCCGCACTCAGCATGTCTTGGGAGATATTTCAGAAACTATTTAATGACAAATACTTTCCTGAAAGTGTTCGTCATATAAAGGAAGTGGAGTTTGTTAGACTGGAGCAGAATAACATGACGGTGTCCCAGTACTAGGCAAAGTTTACAGAGTTATCCAGGTTTGCACCTCATTTGGTGGAGAATGAGGAACGTATGACGCGGATGTTTCTTAGAGGTTTGAAACCCGGCATACGTCAGTATCTCATTTCTCATAAATTTTCTCTCTACTCAGATGTTGTAAACAAGGCTCAATTATTAGAGCGAGATAACGAGTACGGTCAACTGAGGGAGCACAACCAGAATCATACCGGAGATGGCAGTCAACAAAACAACGATAACCAGCGGAGAAAGAAAAAGACGGACAAAAATGGTAACCACTCTGGTGGTAATCATGGTCATGAAAATAAAAGAAGCGAGTCAGGAGGAGATTTTAAAAAGAGGAGATTTAACAACGACCATGTGAAGACGACAGTGCCGGCAGCAACTTGTTCTAAGGGAGGAGAACGACCACCAGTCATATGCTATAAATGCGGGAAAGAGGGACATATCAGTCCAAACTGCCCACAACAGTTCAAGGTATGCTATAATTGTGGAAAGGAAGGACATATCGCTCGAGATTGTACGGTAGCGAAACCTAGTTCAGCGAGGACGGTGACTCAAAAGACTGTCCCAGAAAAGTCAAAGTCAACGGTTCCTGGAAGAGCGTTTGTTGTGACTGGTCAAAATGCGAGGAACCCAAACAAGGTTATCAAGGGTAAGCTATTTATAAATTCTTGCGAAGTTTATACCTTACTTGATACCGGTGCTACCCATTCATTTATCTCTCCTGCTTGTGGTCAACGTTTAAACTTGACTCCGGAGAAATTAGACTTTGACCTATCTGTGGAAACTACGTTAGGAGAAACTTTCATCATATCCACTGTTTATAAATCTTGTTTGATTTAAGTTGGCACCATCACCTTACCTATTGACCTTATCTCTTTAAAGATACTTGCTTTTGATGTGATTTTAGGGATTGATTGGTTAACTACTCATCATGCCAAAATTGATTGTTTTCGTAAGGTTGTTAGTTTTCATATTCCTAACCAACCTGTTGTACGAATTCAAGCAACTAAACCATTAAAATCAATCACTGTCATATCTAATCATAAAGCTATTCGTTTATTGAAAAATGAATGTCAAGCTTTCTTAGCCCATGTTATGGATTTGAATAAAGACACGTCAAATTTGAATAATATTCCTGTTGTTATTGATTTTCCTGACGTATTTCCTGAAGAACTTCCCAGTCTAACCCCAGAACGTGAAGTTGAATTCTTTATTGATCTTGAACCTGGTACAAAGCCCATTTCTAAAATCCCATATCGAATGGCGCCTATTGAACTTCAGGAGTTAAAGGTCCAACTACAGGAATTGTTGGACATCGGTTTCATTCGTCCTAGTACATCTCCTTGGGGTGCTCCTGTTTTATTCGTAAAGAAGAAAGACGGGAGTATGTTACTTTGTATTGACTATCGGGAATTGAACCATGTCTCCATCAAGAATAGGTATCCTCTACCTCGTATTGATGACCTGTTTGACCAGTTGCAAGGAGCATAATTCTTTTCAATGATCGATCTTCGTTCTGGATATCATCAGCTGAAGATTAGAACTGAGGATATTCCAAAGACTGCCTTCAGAACTCGGTACGGGCATTATGAATTCTTAGTCATGTCTTTCGGATTGACTAATGCTCCTGCGGCTTTCATGGATATGATGAACCGAGTATTCAAGGAATATTTGGATCAGTTCGTTGTTGTTTTTATTGATGACATCCTCATATATTCCAAAAGTCGTGAAGATCATGAGCACCATTTGAAGCTGGTACTCCAAAGGCTTCGTGAAAATAAACTATATGCCAAATTGAAGAAATGCGAGTTTTGGCTTGAGGAAGTAGCATTCCTTGGGCACGTGGTGTCAAAACATGGAGTATCTGTTGATCCGGCAAAGATTGAAGCAATACAAAGTTGGGAGCAACCGAAGTCGGTGACTGAAGTACGTAGCTTTTTGGGCTTAGCTGGTTATTATCGGAGATTCGTGGAAGGGTTTTCTCGAATCGCTACTCCATTAACCCAGCTAACTCGGAAGGATACAAAATTCGTTTGGAGCGAAGAATGCGAGAAGAGTGTCCAAGAGCTCAAGAGGAGACTCATTTCAGCACCTGTTCTAACAATAGCATCTGGTACGGATGGATTTGTTATCTACAGTGATGCTTCAGGCAAAGGGTTAGGATGTGTTCTCATGCAACATGGGAAAGTTATAGCCTATGCCTTGCGATAACTTAAAGAGTATGAGAGGAATTATCCTACTCATGATCTAGAGTTGGCAGCAGTCATTTTCACGCTAAAGATCTGGAGGCACTATCTATATGGGGAGAAAGTGGAGATATATTCAGACCATAAAAGCCTTAAATATTTCTTTACTCAAAAAGAACTCAACATGCGGCAGCGACGTTGGCTCGAGCTATTGAAAGACTACGACCACACTATTCAATACCATCCTGGAAAAGCGAACGTGGTAGCTGACGCGTTGAGTAGAAGATCATATGCAGGAACGAGTGCGATGATGTCAAGTATACGCATAGAGCCAACTTTAATAGAAAAAGTTAAGGTTGCTCAAGCCACCGACCCGGAGCGGATGAGTATGAAGAAGAAAGTACAAGAAGATGCTATTCCGGAAGCGAGAATTGATGAAGAAGGAATACTTTGAGTCCACTCCAGACTTTGTGTTCCTAACGACTCTGATTTGAAGTACAAGATTATGATGGAGACACACAATACACCATTTGCAATCCATCCTGGAAGTACTAAAATGTATCGTGATCTTCGACATACATTTTGGTGGAACAATATGAAGAGAGAGATTGCAAAGTTTATCTCGATGTGTTTAACTTGTCAACGTGTAAAGGCGGAACATCTAGTACCTAAGGGTCCATTGCAACCACTTGAGATTTCGAAATGGAAGTGGGAACACATTACCATGGATTTCGTTACGGGTCTTCCTATAGTTTCTCAAGGCATCAATGCCATTTGGGTTATTGTTGATAGATTAACCAAATCTGCTCATTTCTTGCCGATATGGGAGACTTATTCCCTTGAACGTCTTGCTAGTATATATGTAAATGAGATTGTGAGGTTGCATGGCATGCCAGTATCCATAGTTTCAGATCGTGACCCAAGATTCACTTCAAGATTTTGGGTTAGCTTGCAAAAAGCTATGGGCACGGATTTACGATTCAGTTTGGCATACCATCCTCAAACGGACGGACAATCAGAGAGGACTATTCAAACTCTTGAAGATTTATTAAGACTCTGTGTCCTAGACTTCAAGGGCAGTTGGGATAAGTGTTTACCATTGGTGGAATTCTCCTACAACAACAATTATTAGGCAAGTATAGGTGTGGCTCCATTTGAAGCATTATATGGATGAAAGTGTCGCTCTCCAATATGTTGGGATGAGGTGGGTGAAGCAACATTGTTGGGACCCGAGTTAGTACGTATGACTACCGAAAAGATTCAAATGATTCGATAACGTATACAAACGGCACAAGATCGACAAAAGAGTTATGCAGATCTTCATCGAAAGGATGTGGAATTTAGTATAGGGGATCATGTATTGTTGCGAGTTACTCCATGGAAGGGAGTTACAAGATTTGGGAAGAGAGGAAAGCTCAATCCGCGATTTATTGGTCCATTTCAGATTCTTGACCTAGTAGGAAATGTAGCCTATAGAATCGCGTTACCTCCGAGTATGTCTCGTGTTCATAATGTGTTTCACATATCTGTACTTCGTAAATATGTGAAAGACCCGAACCACGTTATAGAGTTAGAACCGACGAGATAGCCGAAGACTTAACGTACGAAGAGGTACCTGTCAAGATTTTGGATAGGAAGGAGCATGTCCTACGTACAAAGGTCATACCACAAGTTAAAGTTCTGAGGAGGAATCATGCTATAGAGGAAATGACCTGGGAATTGGAAACGGAAATGAAACCGAGGTATCCTCACCTTTTCGAAACACCAGGTACGTACGTCAATTTCGAGGACAAAATTTCATAAGGAGGGGAGGTTGTAAGACCCCAACTTATTATTAATGAAATTTAATTTTCTCTATTTATTATTTTGAAATAGTAAGGGTTGATTTGATTAATGTGGATAGTTCTGGGTAAAATACACAAATATTTCAAAATAAGCAAGTGGTTATAAAATATTTATTGTTGTCGGGGAATATTCGTTTGGTCGTGGAATATTCGTACTGTCGGGGAATATTCGTACGACGGCGCAGCCATGTGTGGGCCCCATAATGGAAAGCGATTGGATGAAAAAAACGACAAATATAAGTTGTTTAAAAATAACTGTATAGTTGTTACCGTTAATACTGTTAAAATACTCGGTGGTTAAAACACAGTAGCACACGATATTGCACCAATTATTGATTCTTACGTAAGAAGGCACTACTCAATAATGGTTACAGTAATTACTGTTCAGTATTTTATTTTATTGATTTAATAATTACTGCATTAATATTTTACATTACTGTTGTTTCAATAATTGTCATTACACAGTATTTTTCATTATCGAATCAATAATTCATATTATCTGAATAATATTTTTAGATAACATTATTGGCAATGTCTAGAAAGTTCTGTCTAAGGAGAGGTTTGGTCACCTAATTACGCGCCAGTAAGGAGAAATTCTTATTAGAAAGTCCCCTCTTTCCTGGGAACTGCCTGGTTGTCAATATTGTGATTCTGTAATATTATTTGTGAATAATTAATTATTGATTTATATGATGAGAAAAATATTGATTTTATGTGGATATAGATGGAGAAAATTTTGAATGTGACAATTGTTGAAAATTAATATTTTATCTTTTTCTGATAAAATAATTCATTTAAATATATTATTTTAATAATATATTAATGGTGATATTTTTATAATGAATGTGGAATATGTGAGTATATGAGGAGGAAGAGTATTTTTGTGGCATTAAATGTTTAAAACATATTTTGTGTGTTGGTGGACACAATTATTGATCGAAATTTGATTATAGCCTGTAAAATCGCCCGTTTGTGGATTTCGGTCAATTTCTGTTTGGAATTTGGAAAAGCTTTCTTCTGCAAAGTTGTAGATAATGGAATTTCCTATGGAAAATCGTGGGTTTCGAATTTTTCTGATAAAAGAGCTATTTATTATGAATTATTGAAGTTCTGAAGCTCCGAAATAATTAATTTTTAAAGTTTTAAATATTTTTAATAAGAAAAACGTTTTTTTGATTTAGGCAAGGTGAGTCACTCTTGGTGGTTGATGGTTTGAATCAAATTTTGTGTACATAGGAATTTAATAAATATATATTAATATTTTATTAAATTTTCTGCTTTGGTGTTCTAAGCATTTTCCTATAAATAGGGTGCTTATGTTAGAATTGAAAATCACACCAGAAACTGAAGTTTTTTTTCTCTCTCTCTATATTATCGAGCGTATTCTTGTGAGTATTTTGAGTATACTTTGAGTATTGCTATACGGTGCAAGTTTAAGTCATAGCTTATATCCGGTGTTTCAGCTAGAAGTACTGATCTTTCGAGGTAAGGGATATTATTTTTTTAAAAAATGATATTATTTCTTCAATATCATTATGCCGAAATATTGATGAACTTTTTTTTTATTATCAAATTTGGAACTTTTGGTGTCGGAGTTACTATTCACGTATACGGCACTATTCACATATACGACACTATTCACGAATACGACACTATTCATCGAAAAATGAAAATTTTCCCTTTTCGTCTAAAATATCTATTATGGATACTAGCTTTAATTGTATCCATGTTTTGATCATTCTTGAATTTTACACCACTATGATTATTTTTGAGGTATTTTTGGAAATGGATAAAACAAAGTACGAATCCTTAATACTTAATCCTTGTCATTTTGTTTCACTGGATTCGTTTCTTTAAAAATATTTTTCATCATCCTCAATCTTAAATGTTGATACTATTGAATATCTTTGGCCTGTAGTGCAAAGATGAATGATTTCTGATAAATATCTTTGGCCGTAGTACAAAGATGAACAGGTGTTTAGATGAACATAACCAACTGATGAATATCTTTGGCTTGTAGTGTAAAGATGAATATTTGATTCCAGATATATATTGATTGATGTTACAGGGATAAAAGATAGACGATGAACTTTAAATTCATATATAGAAGATAGTAGTTTGCATTCTCTACTTAACTCTTCTAATAAATTATTATTTCCGCTGCGAATATTGATTTAAAACTTATTGTCTATTGTATTCTATTAGATTTTTTCCTGTTGTAGACTAACGATAATTTGTTGTATATTATCTTAGTCATAATATTCTTTATTGGGCTAGTTGAGCTCACCTTTTTCCTTTTTGTTCCATTTTTCTTCTCAGGAGGCGAGAATATAACGAGTACGAGTTGGGGTATGGAATGAAGGTTCTAGAGAGAGTTGTTTAGTAGTCCTCACTATTTTTGTAAATTAATGTATCAATAAATGTGATGAGGATTTATTTGAGTATAGATATTGTCTAGAAGATAATATTTGTATTCAAACTCACAGTTTTACTATTGTAATAATAAAGTTGTAATTGTTTCTGTACCATGTATTGACAACTCAGAATGGGTGATGACCTATTTTGGGGGCGTCACAGTTTTCTTGAAGATGTTTGTTCAACTGCTATGACTTGCTGGGCAATTGAATGCTCACACTTGCTTTAAATGAAAAACATTTTCAGCGAACGATGTTAGAAGAACTTAAGGATTCCGTAAAGATCAAGTTGACGGTATCCAGATGGAGTGTCATTCAGAATGTGAATGATCGAGAAGATCAAGTGAAGACTTGTAATATAGAAATATGAAATTGAACTATAGACTAGTTTAAGAAACTGTTATGTATCCTTGGTGGCGGATAAAAGTCACTCTTGTAAGATGAAATGAATAATGTATTTATCATTATTTGTTATGAAAAAGGTTATAAGGTTTTTAGAACTTGGGCTTTGAGAGTATATGTTGTTATATTTAGCTATATAATGATGTATGTTTGGAAGAAGATGTGATCATGACGTACGGAACCCGGGTGTGAAGATAGATCGGATTTTGGGGCGTTACAAGTTGGTATCAGAGTTGATAGGTTATAAACCTTAGGTATGAGTACCTAAGACTATAATCGTAAAGAGAAGGATAAGAAGATCACCACGTGATCATAGCAAATCGTACTAACAGATGAACTGTTAAACGATGAATGATTTATAGCTAATGCTATAAATGAATGGTACTACGAAGTAGTACGGGAAGAAGAACTCAGATTGAGTTGTAAAGGATAACATATGAATTAAAGAAAATTCGTATTAAGTAAAGAGAAAGTCATGAGTTCTAAGATTTCGATTGAGGACTCATGTGATAGCTGAGTAGTACGAACCTTCGAATGGGAGGGGGTTTGTGATTACTTAGTTATTACAGTGATAATCATTGGAATAGTATGTTGTGCTATCAATATGTATATGACGAGAAGGTGAACCTTTTCTCATGTATATACTTGATAGGTAAAAAAATGATAAGATAGGTGCGGGTTCTTGAAACTCATACTTATGAAAAGTTTGTGACTCATAGTTATATGCTATGTTTCTGAGCCCTAAGCATATGGATAGTCCTTGATTTGTTCTTGGATTACATATTGCGAAGATAAGTTCTTAAACACATATGGTTCTGGAAAGTTCCTAAACACATAAAGTGTGGTAAGTGGATGAACTATACTAAGGTATAGGAATTTTTAAACTGAAAGTAAGTATTTTCAGTAGACTTAGCATTGAAGGTGCTAGAGGAGATTAAGCATTGTCGCAAGTAAGACAATGAAGGAAGATGGATTTCGGGGTGTTACACCAATAATCAAAGATTAAGGTATAACTAATTCTAATTCTCAGACTTGTGATTTTCTATTCTCTGGAAATTGGTTTTTGTGGATTTGTTGTTCAAGAGTTATGTATATGTTGTGGAATCTGTTGTCATCTTGTATGCATGTGGTATCAATTATCAAATTCATGAGAAATTGGTTGTAGGAAGAAAAGGAAAATAACAGTGTTTATGTTCATATGTCATGGCCTTAGAAAGTACCAATTTTAGTGGGTAAACGGTATGTGAAACTGTAAATTAAGGCTTGTATATGGTATTTCACTGAAATATGAACATAACGTAATTTAAATGGAATGATTTGGTCAAGTAATGAGTTCACAGTGATGATTTTTGGACAGACTATCAAAAATGGAGTTTTATATGAAAAACATAAAAATTGAGAAATTAAAATAGTGCTAGTTGTTGTTAAATTG
Organism: Panax japonicus; assembly: GCA_020205505.1. Taxonomy (NCBI): domain Eukaryota; kingdom Viridiplantae; phylum Streptophyta; class Magnoliopsida; order Apiales; family Araliaceae; genus Panax; species Panax japonicus. The sequence continues at coordinate 39,545,397 of CM035092.1, forward strand.
TGCTAGGTGGTTGAATATGTCAGTAATCATGTTATGATAGTTGTATAATTATTTTACATGTTGTTATCACCGTTTGATGGGTAAATTTCGTGTTAGTTGGGCTAAAAACGGCTACTGTTCACTGCCGTCTCTGCGTCTGTCTGAACACCGGTGCAGCTGCGCTGGTGCCAAGGCAAAAAGCGGCGCAGCTGCGCCGGTCCCAAGCCTAAGTGTGGCACAGCTGCTCCATACCCTGAACTGTGACAGTGAGGTCTGCTTATTTGCAAGTCAGGCATAATGGACTTATATTAGTTTAGTAAGCATGTTATTGATGTTGAGGCATAATATAAACTATAATAACAGATTGTCATGCGTTATAATACAAAGTATAAAAGATTTTGAGTGATTGTTAATTAAGTTTCATAATGGAACTAAAAGTGGTGTTTTTAAAAGTTAGAGATGAACGATTAAGTTATATTAGCTCGTAGTGAGATTTCAGATTCGTTAAGTGTTTTAACCTACATGGTTAGATGCTAAGTTAAGGTTATGGCCTAAATGACGGTTTAAACCCAAAAGCTAATATTCATACAACTAATTGTGGCTGCGATTTCAATGATGTGTGTAGGGTAATTGGAGATTATTTCATTTGTGTAGCTTATAATCAAGGAAAGTTTTCTAACTCTACCTTGTTATTATTGAGCAAGTTCTTAAATCTTAACTCTTTTCATTGAGCAAAGCTTTCTAACTTCATTCTTTTCGTATTGAATGCAAATTTCCATTCCTAAATTATTATTGTGCAAGTTCCTAACATTCTTTATGAAGTTGAGCAAGCTTAATCTATCTTGCGTATGTGTGTACAAGCTTATGTAACCTAATTCATTACATTGAGCGAGATTTAGTTTCTTAATTATTATTTAAAGCATATATTGTTCTAATACATTGATTCAAGGGAGATTGTTTTAACTCTTCTATAGGGCTTTGCATGTATATCATGTTTACTCAATTACATATTATTGTTATTCAATCTTTGACTTTGATAACCTTGTTCAAAGCTTAATTGTGTATTAAACCTTCAAGTAGTAAGCAAACCTTTATTGATTGAATTAATCTATATTCGAATAGTGTTCTAAAATTCTAGAAAAACTGATAAGCTAGTTCCAAACTAAACTTTCTTTAGTGCGGAAATTCTAAATCCAAACTGAGATGAACAACCCTAACATAGGGGATTTTGTACGTGTAACGTTTAGATGTTTGTGTACAATACATGGTACAAAGGGCTGGTCCCCCTAAGTACGTTAAGAAGGGTTCATATAGTCTAAAAGACTGTTAAGGTTGGGTAATAATACCTAAGTACCGGGGACATAGTTCGTGGTCTTAAGACCCTCAGATAATTAAAGCTCGAACTTGTTTTCTAGTTTGATTTGTGGAACAAGTTCTTTATTGTTCAGCTTTCGTTGTTCACTCTCATGTTATTATCGTTGCTACTTTCTATATCAGTGAGAATTTGTTTACTCATTCTTGCGATTAACACTGCAGCTAAAGTGGAGAAAGTTGATGAGCCGTCGACTAGCAAAGGCAAGGGCAAGATGTCCAAATGATGAAGACTTTTGAGAATTTTATTTTAATAAATTATGTGAAAGACTTGTTTTAATATGTGATGTATTTCGCAAACTTATGTAATAATTTTAAGGTTAGATTACATGGGATTTAATTTAAGATGATGATGTAATCCTTTAATGGGAGAGATTATTGTTTAAGTTATTTTAATTATGTCTTTATCTTTTATTATGGGTAGTTAGATGAAATAGTTTTTGATAAGTGAGCACCAAATCCTGTGGGAATGGAGTACCTAGATTTGGGGGTGTCACATACGCATCATAGAAGATGATGATCCAGTTACATACGATGAAGTAAGAGTCGTAGACAGTCAGAGAAATGGCAGAAGGCCATAAATCAAAAATGGATATTTGGAGCAAATGGCAAGGTAGAGACCTATAAGACCAGACTGGTTTGAAAAGGTTTAAATGAAGTCAAAGAGTTGATGATAAAACCTTATTATCGGTAATAATGCTTGAGTCCATTTAGATTTTTCTCGCGATTGCATCTTATTATTACTAAATTTGGCAAATAGACGTGGAGACGCCCTTCCTCAAATATAAATTACTAGAGGAGAATGTATGTATGATATAGCCAGATGGATTTGTTTTAATGGTTGAAGAAAATCATGTATATGAGTTACAACAATCCATTTTATGGATTGAAACAAGTTTCTCAAAGATGGATTATTCGTTTTGATGAGACAATCAAAAGAGTTTTATTTTTATCAAAAATGAGAATGAACCTAGTGTGTACAAAAGGGTCAGTGGGATAATGACACATAGACAAGTCAGAATAATGCCACATAGGCAAATCAAAACAATGCCACATCTAATGAACCCAAAATTCATACAATTTAATTCTCGACTTCGGTCGTTAATAATACATTTAACCTCTAATTTTACATCATTAAACGATAATACATCCATTAAATTTTTTTGAAATAATTAATTTTTTTTATTATAAACTAACCTCGTTCCCAAAACCTTCAACCTTTACATCTAGATATCTCAAAATCATTTTAATACTACAATAGTTTAATACTACACTACATTATTCGGAACCTTAAACATGGTTCAAATAATAATATCACAACCAAAGTGTATAAATCTTCAAGTATCACATCCGATTCATGTCTTTCAAGTAACACATAACTTTACCTTGAATCTTGAACCTGCAAAAGTGGTAATTTACAAGGTTGAGCTCGACAGCCCAACAAAATCTAACAGTTTTCATGCATCACATAACATATAATAACATACTCAACATATAACATACATACTATAGTTCATATAACAAGTATAAAGATTGAGTCCTAACTCAATCAGCATGCTTTAATCATTCAACATAGTCATAAATTGACTTTAACATTTCATACTTTCAATATATATATAACACAGCATGCTCTTTGCAATAAAGATTTAAAACAGTTAATCATCAAGTTCACATAGTAAATAAGAACTGAAAGACTTGCCTTAATCGTTGTTTACCAATAACAGTTTAACAGCTTACAGATATCTGCACTTCAAATACCCTACACAATTATATAATCATTCACATTAACTATTAGTCACATAGCAATGCATAGTAGTTGTAATATAAACTTTAATCTACATCATATAACCCTCCCTATTAATCAATACACAATGTTCAATTTAATTGTGTTAACCTTAGACTTATAACTCACTATATTTCTTCTTAATCAAACTCGAAGTTCATTCAAGTGCTTAAGTCTTGCTAGGACTACTTATTGGTTTTATATTAAATCCATTCCATATCTTATAATATTCATTTCAATTGAATTGAAACACTTTTTAAGTTCATTAACACTTGGCACGACGTTTCGACGTTCATTCGTCACACGCCCGATTCGTCTCTCTTGTGTGTACTTAGTATGCTTATACAACTTATCTAATACATCATTTATTGATGTTAAGCATCATTATATTTACTAATATTCATGTTTTATAACTTAGAACAACATCTTTTATCATCAGGAGCACCACATTTGCATATGTGCATTTCCGACGCCCTCTGATTGCCTCCTAATACATATCAGTCCCACTAATGACCATTTTAACCCCTGTTACCGACCTCAAATTGAAAAACTTAAAGAACAAAAGTTGTAGGTCTATTCGTCTTTGTTTCGAATCATCTTGAATCACCTCAATCGGAGTTAAACGTTATGGCCATTTTACTACAGGAGGTCAAAACTGTCTGACCTAGACCACAATTCCAGCACTGGGCACGAGACAGTGGCACTGGGGCGCAAAATTCGGTGCTGGGGCACGAATTTCAGCCCTGGGGCGTGAAGTTCTGGCCTATTTTTGGCGCTGAGGCGCGAAAATCAGAGCTAAGGCGCAAATTTTGGCGTTGGGGCGCCAAAACTTACAGAACCCAACCACGAAGAACAGAACAAATAAATTCTGGACTGATTAACACTGATAACATCTAAATTAACACTTATAATTTATGTAATTTACACATAGTCATTAGCAAGCCTACATATACTAGTTTAACACAACTAAACAATGATTTTTAGAAAACTTAAATTCTTGAAAGCACTGTTTTAAAACCAACCTCCATTATTGACGTTGTTTGACAAAGTTTAACACTGAAATTCCTATTATTCATCAACTTAGTCCATTCCAACTATAATCTCATCGTTTCTTACCAAGTTAATATATTCAGTGTTCAATTTCACCATTAATTCACCAACAAACTATTACAGACAATTACATTATATTAATATTTGGTATTTTTACCAGTCAATTTTGAGCATCTATAAACTGCAAATAGTTTCTTCCTTTTTAAACGAGACTACCGTACAATCCGTTATCTAAACATAAACTCTAGCATTACAATTACCTACAACTGCAATTATTCAGTTTTTACAAAAATTCAAGAGAATTTTAACTTCACAGAGAATTTGTAAAGAATTTTATACACAGTGAAACTCATGAAAAATTATGCCGTAGCATATATATTAAGGGTTATATATCATACCTTCAATTTGCTCAGACAATTCTGGCTAACTCTTCTAATCCTTGCTAAAATTGCCATAAATTGATTAAGTTCTCTCACAATTCTCACAACTCTCTGTAATCTCTAGGCTAGCAAACTAGAATGCGTAAAAAAACAACTGATAGCTTTAAGGCGAAAAACCAAAACGGTTAATCCTTAATACGCCAAAACTTAATAAAATAACAGTTACAAAACTAACGTATATAATATAAATATATTATATTTATTATTTTATTTATATTATTTATTTTATTGAAATTTAAAAAATAAAAATTTCAAAAGCCATAAGGCTTTGTTTGGAAAAACCCTTTAATTTTTAAAGAATTAATATATTAAGCCTTATTTGGTAAACTAAATTAAACTCCTTAATTTATTTTAATAACTCCTTTATAGTATAGTTATTTGTCACACTTTATTTAATTAAGTTTTCATACTTAATTTAATTAATTCTAATAATAATTTATTGAATAATATAATAATTTATTTAATCATTATAAATTCTCTAACTTAATTATTAAATTAAATTAGAATATTATCTCATAACAATTAATTTCCTTAACCCAGTAATTATTTATTAAACAAATAATTAACCAAATCAAATCAAATCAAATAAAATTAAACAAATATTTATTCAACAACAAACAAATATTTATTCAACAATAAACACATCCATTAAATATTTATATAATTCAATAAATATTTATAATTACAATTAAAATTCTGGATTGTTACATTAATCACATCGCAATAAGAATTTCAATTATTAAATTCTTATTTTAATAACTTATGAAAAATTTGAGTTGTCACATCCTTCCCTCCTTATAAGGATTCCATCCTCGGAATCAATGACACCTCCCTTACTCGGTTTTCACCAAATCTCTTTAAAAAAAAATTATCGTTGAATATCTTCAACGCATTACCTTAATATATATTTTATATTTTCTACTACATTCATTACTTCAACACATTCTAGGCTTTATTTCATAACTTTCACTTGAACTCAATTATATTTTGAGTATTATATACTCTTTAACCTATTCATTTCCTTAGCTAAGGATCGTTATCATAAACACTCGGGATATTACATTCACCCATTCTTCTAAAAATTTCGTCCTCGAAATTTTGTCTATTAATCTTTATTCTTTCATTATATCAAAACAGATTTTACGTTAATACTTTGTTCATTCAGTGGGTTTTACAACCAAATTCTTTCTCTAAGGATCTTTCTAAGATCATCATATTCCTCACCTCTTCATCTTCTAAGAGTTTCACATATCTCCCCTTTCTGGAGTTTGAATTTTTTTTTGAAATTATTAAGTTTTTCTTAATTTCTCATACTTTCCACTTTCACCTTTCAGAATAATAAAAATCTTCCACAATTGCTCAATAATTGGGAAGCGATATGAATAACAGGAATTTCAAAGATTCCAAATCATGCTGAGGGGTCACAAGATCGTGAACTCTATTCTCGATTTACTAGTGCTTTAACTCAATCATTCACACTGCAAACCAGAGTGTTTATCAATCACAAAGACTGAAAACACCCTCCACACGTACACTAGGTGGCCAACCTATTGTACCACTACGTTGGGCCGCAACTTAGTGTTTTGTAACAACTATATGCGTTACGCTCGGAACCATTGTCCCCGAAAACATGTCCCCTTATAGGGTTGTTCACCTCCGCTTTTCAACATCTGAATCCACACCAAAATAATTTGGTTTGGCATAGTTTGACAAAGAACGCTTGAATTACATGAACATCTTTCAATATTCGTCTAGCTGAATCAAATAGCCTAAACTTCTACAACAATTCGGACATCAATTGAAATATATATATATATATATATATATATATATATATATATATATTCTCATATCTTAAAGAAATCTCAAAATCTTTTTATGGCGTCATGATACCGCACTGTATTTACAGTCCGTTTGAGGATTCCGTCATTTGGTGATTTTATCATACTACATCACACCATAGTGTTCTGACGATCCATAGATCACATCCAACACTAAGTAATACTGCATTGATGACTCCATCATTTTATCATCTCTGCACCAGGTTACATGATGCATTAATGATATAAAAAAAATATTTTGATATACTTCAAATCATTTTTGTCTAGCTGAAACAATTAGCATAGACATACGAATAACGATATTGTTTTTTTTAAAACTCATTGGTTTCATCATTTGATCCAATGTTTTTCAAGAAAAAAAAGTGCAAACATCAGCACAAAGTCAATAAATTTCGAAAGCCTGGCATAGTTAGTAGATTTAGAATATATAGGTATCCATCAACTTCAATCTTTACTTCATTACTTCATTATTCCGCATTTAGTTTATCAGAGGTTGACCTATCTTAGGGTTACTCTCGCGGCTTTTTGGTATAAAGGTTCCCAGATCATCGCAATTTACTTGACGGGAAGTTAATTCGGTCTTTCAACTGGAGCGAATCTGGGTGGTGCCTTTCCTGAGCCTTATTGGAATTATTCTTCCAGCGAGTCCAGTAATCAAACACTGATAGGATAGCCTCCTGATGGAGGAACCACACAACATACATTCACATATAACGTGTCTCACCGTTTATGCAAAATGATGACATGTGCGAAGCACTAATATCACAGATTGATATTTAGCAGTGCAGTAAGTAAGATGCATTCGTACACATTCATCATAAATATAAATGCAACTTTCACACACAAGCATATAACAATTTTGAAAAGCTTGTAATAACGTCTTAATACCTCTTACTGGAGTCCCCAGCAGAGTCGCCACCTGTCGATGTCGGGATTTTTTTAGTGTCCCTTTTCGTTACTTGTTCTTTGGTGTTCTCATGTTAATGCGAGATTTATTTAAAAAAACAAGTGAAAAAGGTCCAACATGTATAATGTCAATGATTTGACTTTAAGAGTCGCCAGTTGGTGTATTTAACTGGTTGCACCAATGCAACCGAAAAGGTTTGCACATTGACCCAGTGATATGACAATGTTAAATGGGTCTATGAAACCGAGATTCATTTAGGGTTCGGGGGCTTGGTTATGCGGAGGGAAGGTGTTAGGCACCCCCCGACATCCGTGTTGTCACGGTGACCGCCACTTTTCAAAGAAACTATTATATGAATGTGTGTGTGTGTGGATCAATGTGCAATTATTTAGAAGTAGTGCTATGCCTCGTTCACACCTATATACATAGGGTTTGAATTTTGTAGAAAATTCAGTTTTAAGCAAGATATAGCAATGAAGTTTTATTAAAAAAGATTTTTCAAACCCTGTGCTCGATAGTAATTGGGCCTTTGATACTTCCATTTTATTATATGTTCGGCTTGTTTGCTTTTATTTTCGAGATGCGAAGCATCTGCGAGAAAATAATATACAGCAGCGCTGAACTCCTTATGGGCATGACAGCCATCTAACGGAATTCAGACACTGTAAATAATGTACAAGCTACTTATAGCTGAAAAATGTCCATCATGGGAACCGAATCTAGATTCAGTAGACTGAATTTGTGATCATATAATTCCTAGGCTCACATGATACTGCAATTTGTATGGAAAGCAATAAGCAGTTATATATATATATATGTGTGTGTGTGTGTGTGTGTGTGCATGATCAGCCACCACAGAGCAACTCCATGGGGGATCAGAAATGTAGATAAAGCAATAAATACTATTAACTGCCACTAAGTAAACTCCAGGCGGGATACCCCTCTTTATCATATTCATGCAATGCAAGGCATGGATAAGATAAAGAATCCTAGACACTTGAATTGCAACAAGATAAGCATGATGCTGTGTGCAACAACATGATGCAAATGTATGATGCATGATTGTCTGTTTATCCTGTTGGGATGACAATCACTGATGTCTTGGACATGCGATCCAAGTCTTCAAGGATGCTTGACGTTGGGGCTATCACCAAAGTCTTGAATCCTAGAGGTGCCTCTTATATATAAGAGATCTGTGGGGATAAAGCTTTGTCTATTTGATGATGTGTATAACATATCCCATCATCCTCTCTGATGGGGATGGTCTTCTCTGGCTTGTATTTCCAGCATATACCATAGTTTTGTTGGAGTTACTGTGACAACCCGAGAATTTAGACAATTTATGAAAATCTCAAATGATTGATTTAAGGTCAAATATTAGACCTAGACAGAAAATAAGTGTATGTGTATGATGTTATTGGGTTTGAATTTTGAGGATTATAAAATTCTGTGAAGGGATTAGGCGAATTATTCAGGATTAAGAACTTATGAGAATATACTTTGTGTATATGGATAATGATGTGTTCAGAATGTGGTTAAAGGGTTATGGGTTGACCAGATAAATTACATCTGTGACAAACCCTATGTATATATTAAGAACGTCAACGTTCAGTTAGAAAATTCTAACGTCTGATAAGAAACCCTAGCAATCGGTTCTGAAAACCCTAGTTTCAGTTCCGGGAGTCCGAAACCCTAATTCGGTGCATGAAACCCAAAATTGGGAACTTAATGGCATAAGAGTAAATAATTAAAAGATTAATTAGGGTTAATCTTAACAAATTGATTATAGAACCCTAATTTTGAATTTGAAACTTGATTGATTATTTGAAAACCCTAATACCAGAACTGAAAACCCTAATTTCAGATTCTAATAAAATTGAAGCCCTAATATGGGAATATAGCGGAGAATTATAATGCTTAAGTCTAATTAGGGCAAAACTTAATTAATTAGCAAACCCTAATTTAGAAAACCCTAATTTCGTGAATTAAAACCCTAATTTTATAATTAGGGAAAATGAAAGTGTTAATTGAATACTTTTAATGTTAATTAGAATATATTAATTCTAATTTTCAAGATTGTGTAATTAGAAAACTGTAATCTAATTACGAATATTTAATTTCTATTTTAGAAAATTATTCTATTTTAGAAACCCTAATTTGTGGGTTGAAAACCCTAATTCATGATTTTGAACCCTAATTGTTCAGGGGTGGATTAAATTGCTATAATTGCAATGTTAATTAGGAAATATAAATCCTAATTGTCAAGATATTAGAAACCCTAATCTAATTAGGAAATCTAATTCTAAAAATTGAAATATTATTATTATTCTAATTAAAACCCTAAAATGTGGTTTTGAAACCTAATGTGCAATTGTGGGCCTAAGTGCTAAATTAGCGATTTTAATTAGGATAAATTAGTCCTAATTAACAAGATTGTTGTGTGACTAGGAAATTATGATATAATTAGGAAGCCCTAATTATAATTGAGAAAATCAAAATTTTCTATTATAAATTTAATTAGAAATTTTTTGATAATCCAAGTTGCTAAAAATTTGAGAGTTAACACCTAAACCTTAAATTTGTCCAAATCCTAAATCTAAGTTTGCTCAAACCCTAAACCCTAAGGGTTTCATCAAATTAGAAAATCTAGAAATAAAAGGAAATGGCAAAAATGCCCTTAAATGCATTATTGTGTGTTACTTGCAATCTTGGAAAAATCCATGGTTGTTCACCAACCCTAGAGCTAAATGTAGCCTAGCATGTGACTTAATTGGCCAGCAATCCAGCAGATCAGCAGCTGGAAATTAGATCATGCATGAATCAAGCTTTGTATAAATAGATTTAGAGAGAGAAATGTGCAAAAACTTAACCAATTTCATTGTATGCTCTCACCAACTCTCTCTCTCACCAAACCTTCGAAAATCTAAGCTAGATCAGTTCTAAAATCAAGCTCCACGTTGATCATAATAGAATCAATGGTCAGAAATGAAAATCAAAGCACAAAAGGTATAATTTCTTTAATTTTTGAAATCCTTCAATTGGTTGTTAAATGTTGCAATTGATTGTTGAAAGTGGTGTAATAGGGTGTCAATTGATGTTCTGGGTTGTTAAATCCATGACCCATAACATCAAAGTGCACGAATTGAAAGTTTTTCAAAATCTGGAAATGGGAAATTTTTGTTTTTTTTCAGTCAAATGTCAGATCCTCTAGATCCGTGTGTGTTATGTGTTTTTGATGTTTAAAACTTGTAACATGTATCCTGATATGTGTTCTTTAAGTTGCAAAAAGAATCAGACCTAGATCTATTATAGATTGCAAGATATTCACGGTCAAACGTCGTTGACCGGTCTGCCTAAAAACCGCGAGCCCAGAAAATTAGAACAGTGGTCCGTGTCCTAGTTTGACCGGCCGTATCTTGTTCATGCTTTGATGGTTTTGTGTTATTTTGCTCTATAGTTGTAGTACTACATGTTTTCTACAACTTGTAATTAATATATCGCATAAAGGTTGCACGATCAGAAAGTTATTAAGCATCAAAGTAGGTACCTAAGGCTGTTCTTCAAATCTGGAAAACCCAGAATTTGAAGAACAGGCCTGACCTCATTTTTGGAAGCTTAGATCTAGCTTATATGTTGTTGTTTGGCCATGAACTTGGTTTCATGTTGTAGTATTGCAAAAGTACTACAATCTGAAAGTTTTAACCCACTCAGAATCGCAATAGACAAGGATTTAAGCTCGGTCAAACCAGCAACCTCGCCTCTGCCAGAAATCTGGAAAAGGCCTCAAGAACACCTATAGCGACAGAAAGCGTCGCTATAGACCTTTAGCGACAGATTTATTTAATATTTCCAGAAATTATTAAATAAATAGGAAAAAATGGTTTTTTTATTTATTAAAAATACATAATAAATTATGAAAAATCATTTTAAAGTCTGAAAAATAGTTTTTAACTATTTTGAGTATATTTCGAAAATAATTATTATTTTTGGAATATAAATAGTATTTATTTATTTAATTACTATATTAAATAAATTATTTAAAAATAGTTTTTAATTCATGAAAGATCATGAAAAATAATATTATGGTATAAGAAAATATTTTAAGTTATTTTTGATGACTTTTGATATTTTGTGATGAAATTCATTAATTAATTAATATTAATGGTAATTAATTTATTTAATGAATATATTAAATAATTTATGGAAAAATAGAATTAATGATTTAAAAATCATCTAAAAATGATTTAAGTGTTATAAAAATATTTTAAGTTATAAAATATAACTTTTGATATTTTGACAAGAAAATATTAATATTTTAATATTAATATTAATTATCGGATAATGGATTTAAGTGTTTAAAAATCATATAAATATGATTTTAAGGTATTAAAAATACTTTGTGATATTATAATTATATTATAATATTATGTAATGATTTTCATTAATATTTTATATTAAATGAATATTAATGATTAAGGAATTATGGTGTATTTAATTTATTTAAATACGATTTTAATGATTGAAAAATGGTGATAAATGGTAATAATTTTCCGAAAATTATTACGAGCCTAGGAAAAATGTTTTGTCTGATTAGAAATATTCGGTGATAATGGTTAAGTGTTCAGGAAGAGTTTAACTGAATTTAAACTCGATATTCGTCCGACTAGACCGTCAAGATGATAGAATTGTATCGGTATCAACTCAGACTGCAATAGTTTGACTTGATACTAAGTTTTATGTGCTGTATAGACTTATAAGATTATGTGTTATGTGTTTAGGTTATTATGTGGATATAAATATAACAGTATTATACTGTGATGATATTATTCTAATTATTGGAGATCTATATTATTAATATTAGGTCTTCGAGTATTGCGTTATTAATTGCGTTGCGGTAATCAACGGTTCAGGCAAGTTTTCTTGTACTTAACTCTAATAAGAGTGTTTATTCAAGCTTATGGTTAATCATTGCTGATTGCCACGAAAATTGTAATCTGTACATCTTGCATGTATAAGTCAGGTATGAAAGGCTGATCACCTCATTACCAGTTGGTTCAGAAATGTTTGTTCATGTTTAAAACTTGTTCAGTCAAAAGTTTGTTCATGCTAGTTCTCAATTATATTGATGAATTATAGCAAGCTCATCATTCATACTCTTCAATCATGATATATTGTTATATTGTTGTATATAAACTTGCTGGGCAACTTTCACGCTCACCCTTGTTATATCATGATAAAACATTGCAGATAAGGCGAATGCGTTCGGATATAGGAAACGAATAAAGTCAAGTTCAGCTTGAGATATAAAGTGCGGCTAATTGTATTAGCATATTGTGATAAATATTGTTGTGTAATTGATATATTATGAATGTGTTATTAAGTTAAGGTTACTCGACCTTGGGGAATAGTGTGTAATGTAATGTATAAACAATTTATGTTTATATCTTCCGCAAACAAATAATGAAATAATAGTGTACCGAATCCGCGGTGATTTGGGACCCGGGTTTGGGGCTGCTACAGTTGGTATCAGAGCTGTTGGTTATGAAGCTTAGGTAAGAATACCTGAGACCAATAACCGCAGTGATTATGATTAAGTACTAACTCAAATCGAGTTAGTGTTTCGGTAAAGATTCAAAGACGAATCTCGGCTAGTGTAAAGATACGGAGTTCCCTAACTCTGATAATAAAGATGAACAGTAATGGTGAATAGATCGAGTCTAAAAGACTGAAAGTGTAGTGATAGAAGATCGTAAAACAAAACGATCAAGTCATAGAATTGAATAGTAATATATACGATAAGATCACCCCGTGATCTGATAAAGGTTATGACAGCTAGAAAGAATCAATCTGATGATTGAAAACGATCAAGTCATAGAATTGAATTGTAATATATACGATAAGATCACCCCGTGATCTGATAAAGGTTATGACAGCTAGAAAGAATCAATATGATGGTTGAAAACGATCAAGGCATAGAATTGAATCGTAATATATACGATAAGATCACCCCGTGATCTGATAAGGTTATGATGTGGAAAAATAATCAATCTGATGATTGAAAAATTTACAGCAAGATGCTGTGTGGCAGTTGTACTATGGAATTGTACTATGAAAACTCATAAAAGAGTTATGAATTGTAAATACGGATTAAATAAAATTCGTATGGAGTAAGTTTGGAGCTAGAATTATATGGGATTTCAATAAGGACTCGTGTCAGCAACTGAGTTGTATGATTTCTTGTATGGGCGGGAAATTGTACTTGGTGTAAAAACTACTTAGTTGGTGGAATTGGTAATAATTGAAATGTTGTGTCACGCTAGTTGTTATATACAGATAAATAGGACATAGGTAGAGAATACAGAATTAAGTACGAGTTCTTAGAACTCATACTTATGTGACATTCTTGACTCATAGTTATATGAAATGTTTATGAGCCCCTCAGCGAACGGACGCCAAAGGTCAGACTAGGGTAAGTTCGTAAACTCATATAATTGTGACCAGGCTATGAACTCATAAGTGTGGTTTTATGAACTGGGGTTAGTTGTGAATGGAGAATTGAGGATTATAGAAATAGATGAAGAGATAAGAGAAGAGAATTTAATTATTATTGATGGATCATTGCCAGTTATTTCGGCTAGATCAAGAATGAAAATTTGATGGGTTAGAGAAGAGAAGAGAAGCAAATAGAATTTGAAATCATAGTATTTTGTGGTTAAATCAAAATCTTGATTCTAAAGACTGAGAATAACAACCTTTTTTATAAAGGGAATATTTTATTGGGTGTGAATTTGACCTTTGCACGCGTTATGAGTATCTTTGATAGATACCCGAGAAGTTTGAGTATCTTTGATAGATACCCGAGAAATTTGAGTATCTTTGATATCCGAGAAGTTTGAGTATCTTTGATAGATACCCGAGAAATTTGAGTATATATCAAAGTAAATCTTTGATAGATACCCGAGAAAATAAGTTCAAGATCTTGTGTGATCGCTCATTATAAAAGGTGTAAGGTGCAAAGGTGTAAGGTGTAAGGTGTAAGGTGTAACGTGTAAGGTGAATTTCGGGGACGAAATTCTTAGAAGGAGGGGTGAATGTGACAACCCGAGAATTTAGACAATTTATGAAAATCTCAAATGATTGATTTAAAGTCAAATATTAGACCTAGACAGAAAATAAGTGTATGTGTATGATGTTATTGGGTTTGAATTTTGAGGATTTCAAAATTCTGTGAAGGGATTAGGCGAATTATTCAGGATTAAGAACTTATGAGAATATACTTTTGTGCATATGGATAATGATGTGTTCAGAATGTGGTTAAAGGGTTATGGGTTGACCAGATAAATTACATCTGTGACAAACCCTATGTATATATTAAGAACGTCAACGTTCAGTTAGAAAATTCTAACGTCTGATAAGAAACCCTAGCAATCGGTTCTGAAAACCCTAGTTTCAGTTCCGGGAGTCCGAAACCCTAATTTGGTGCATGAAACCCTAAATTGGGAACTTAATGGCATAATAGTAAATAATTAAAAGATTAATTAGGATTAATCTTAACAAATTGATTACAAAACCCTAATTTTGAATTTGAAACCCGATTGATTATTTGAAAACCCTAATACCAGAACTGAAAACCCTAATTTCAGATTCTGATAAAATTGAAGCCCTAATATGGGAATATAGCGGAGAATTATAATGCTTAAGTCTAATTAGGGCAAAGCTTAATTAATTAGCAAACCCTAATTTAGAAAACCCTAATTTCGGGAATTAAAACCCTAATTTTATAATTAGGGAAAATGAAAGTGTTAATTGAATACTTTTAATGTTAATTAGAATATATTAATTCTAATTTTCAAGATTGTGTAATTAGAAAACTGTAATCTAATTACGAATATTTAATTTCTATTTTAGAAAATTATTCTATTTTAGAAACCCTAATTTGTGGGTTGAAAACCCTAATTCATGATTTTGAACCCTAATTGTTCAGGGGTGGATTAAATTGCTATAATTGCAATGTTAATTAGGAAATATAAATCCTAATTGTCAAGATATTAGAAACCCTAATCTAATTAGGAAATCTAATTCTAAAAATTGAAATATTATTATTATTCTAATTAAAACCCTAAAATGTTGTTTTGAAACCTAATGTGCAATTGTGGGCCTAAGTGCTAAATTAGCGATTTTAATTAGGATAAATTAGTCCTAATTAACAAGATTGTTGTGTGACTAGGAAATTATGATATAATTAGGAAGCCCTAATTATAATTGAGAAAATCAAAATTTTCTATTGTAAATTTAATTAGAAAATTTTTGATAATCCAAATTGCTAAAAATTTGAGAGTTAACATCTAAACCTTAAATTTGTCCAAATCCTAAATCTAAGTTTGCTCAAACCCTAAACCCTAAGGGTTTCATCAAATTAGAAAATCTAGAAATAAAAGGAAATGGCAAAAATGCCCTTAAATGCATTATTGTATGTTACTTGCAATCTTGGCAAAATCCATGGTTGTTCACCAACCCTAGAGCTAAATGTAGCCTAGCATGTGACTTAATTGGCCAGCAATCCAGCAGATCAGCAGCTGTTAATCAGATCATGCATGAATCAAGCTTTGTATAAATAGATTTAGAGAGAGAAATGTGCAAAAACTTAACCAATTTCATTGTATGCTCTCACCAACTCTCTCTCTCACCAAACCTCCAAAAATCTAAGCTAGATCAGTTCTAAAATCAAGCCCCACGTTGATCATAATAGAATCAATGGTCAGAAATAAAAATCAAAGCTCAAAAGGTATAATTTCTTTAATTTTTGAAATCCTTCAATTGGTTGTTAAATGTTGCAATTGATTGTTGAAAGTGGTGTAATAGGGTGTCAATTGATGTTCTGGGTTGTTAAATCCATGACCCATAACATCAAAGTGCACGAATTGAAAGTTTTTCAAAATCTGGAAATGGGAAATTTTTGTTTTTTTTCAGTCAAATGTCAGATCCTCTAGATCCGTGTGTGTTATGTGTTTTTGATGTTTAAAACTTGTAACATGTAGCCTGATATGTGTTCTTTAAGTTGCAAAAAGAATCAGACCTAGATCTATTATAGATTGCAAGATATTCACGGTCAAACGTCGTTGACCGATCTGCCTAAAAACCGCGAACCCAGAAAATTAAAACAGTGGTCCGTGTCCTAGTTTGACCGGCCGTATCTTGTTCATGCTTTGATGGTTTTGTGTTATTTTGCTCTATAGCTGTAGTACTACATGTTTTCTACAACTTGTAATTAATATATCGCATAAAGGTTGCACGATCAGAAAGTTATTAAGCATCAAAGTAGGTACCTAAGGCTGTTCTTCAAATCTGGAAAACCCAGAATTTGAAGAACAGGCCTGACCTCATTTTTGGAAGCTTAGATCTAGCTTATATGTTGTTGTTTGGCCATGAACTTGGTTTCATGTTGTAGTATTGCAAAATTACTACAATCTGAAAGTTTTAACCCACTCAGAATCGCAATAGACAAGGATTTAAGCTCGGTCAAACCAGCAACCTCGCCTCTGTCGGAAATCTGGAAAAGGCCTCAAGAACACCTATAGCGACAGAAATCGTCGCTATAGGCCTTTAGCGACAGATTTATTTAATATTTCCGGAAATTATTAAATAAATAGGAAAAAATGGTTTTTTTATTTATTAAAAATACATAATAAATTATGAAAAATCATTTTAAAGTCTGAAAAATAGTTTTTAACTATTTTGAGTATATTTCGAAAATAATTATTATTTTTGGAATATAAATGGTATTTATTTATTTAATTACTATATTAAATAAATTATTTAAAAATAGTTTTTAATTCATGAAAGATCATGAAAAATAATATTATGTTATAAGAAAATATTTTAAGTTATTTTTGATGACTTTTGATATTTTGTGATGAAATTCATTAATTAATTAATATTAATGGTAATTAATTTATTTAATGAATATATTAAATAAATTATGGAAAAATAGAATTAATGATTTAAAAATCATCTAAAAATGATTTAAGTGTTATAAAAATATTTTAAGTTATAAAATATAACTTTTGATATTTTGACATGAAAATATTAATATTTTAATATTAATATTAATTATCGGATAATGGATTTAAGTGTTTAAAAATCATATAAATATGAATTTAAGGTATTAAAAATACTTTGTGATATTATAATTATATTATAATATTATGTAATGATTTTTATTAATATTTTATATTAAATGAATATTAATGATTAAGGAATTATGGTGTATTTAATTTATTTAAATACGATTTTAATGATTGAAAAATGGTGATAAATGGTAATAATTTTTCGAAAATTATTACGAGCCTAGGAAAAATGTTTTGTCTGATTAGAAATATTCGGTGATAATGGTTAACTGTTCAGGAAGAGTTTAACTGAACTTAAACTCGATATTCGTCCGACTAGACCGTCGGGATGATAGAATTGTATCGGTGTCAACTCAGACTGCAATAGTTTGACTTGATACTAAGTTTTATGTGCTGTATAGACTTATAAGATTATGTGTTATGTGTTTAGGTTATTCTGTGGATATAAATATAACAGTATTATACTTTGATGATATTATTCTAATTATTGGAGATCTATATTATTAATATTAGGTCTTCGAGTATTGCATTATTAATTGCGTTGCGGTAATCAACGGTTCAGGCAAGTTTTCTTGTACTTAACTCTAATAAGAGTGTTTATTCAAGCTTATGGTTAATCATTGCTGATTGCCACAAAAATTATAATCTGTACATCTTCCATGTATAAGTCAGGTATGAAAGGCTGATCACCTTCATTACCAGTTGGTTCAGAAATGTTTGTTCATGTTTAAAACTTGTTCAGTCAAAAGTTTGTTCATGCTAGTTCTCAATTATATTGATGAATTATAGCAAGCTCATCATTCATACTCTTCAATCATGATATATTGTTATATTGTTGTATATAAACTTGCTGGGAAACTTTCATGCTCACCCTTGTTATATCATGATAAAACATTGCAGATAAGGCGAATGCGTTCGGATATAGGAAACGAATAAAGTCAAGTTCAGCTTGAGATATAAAGTGCGACTAATTGTATTAGCATATTGTGATAAATATTGTTGTGTAATTGATATATTATGAATGTGTTATTAAGTTAAGGTTACTCGACCTTGGGGAATAGTGTGTAATGTAATGTATAAACAATTTATGTTTATATCTTCCGCAAACAAATAATGAAATAATAGTGTACCGAATCCGCGACGATTTGGGGCCCGGGTTCGGGGCTGCTACAGTTACTGCCAACAATATGTATCGTCAGGGCAGCCTGACCTTGGCTGATGTGTGTATCACAGGATAGATCCCTGTTGAGCAATCTGTCAAGGCTGGTTGACCTTCATTGATGTGTGTATCAATGGTTGCATTGCATTATGACCCTTGTTGGGAAATGTTGTCATGGATAAGTTGCTTCGATAGGTTTACCTGCCACCGACTGAAGTAATGTCAAGGTTACTTGACCTTCATTGATTTGTGTATTAATGATTGAATTGTGTTGTAACCCCCACCGGGGAAAGGTTGATGACTCACAACTTTGTAGCTTCAGCGTTGTAACCCCCACCGAGGATACTTCTTTGATTCATAACTTTGGCACTGTAACCCCCACCGGGGATACGTCATCAATTCGTAGCTTCGACGTTGTAACCCACGTCGGGGATACTCCTAGGGTTGTGACCATGCACTGACGGCATCAGACCTTTGTGAGGTATTGTCGAGTATGATTTGTGGAAGCTGAGGCCAGTGGTATAGTATACCTTGTATACAGGCGAATACCAATGAGTGAGATGTGGAGCCAGAGTTTGGCCCATGAAAACTAGGATTCCAGGCAATTCCGCTCAATCGCGTAGCGTTTTTCTTCCTGATTTGGCCTTTTCAGCTTGTGAAACCTCCTTTGAAACTCTAACTGGAGTGAGCCGAAGGGGTGGGACCCACATAGGGATGCTGCAGGTACACCTGCAGCAGCCGTAGGTGGACCTGCGGCCAACCGTGGGTATGTATTCCCTACGGGTTGCTTTTATAAGTCATTTTCAAGCTGCGCGACGAAGGAAATCTGAGAGCTCTTCTTTAGACCTGTTGAGTTCGGGTAACTTTCTGCATATTCTGCCACCGTACAAGCGTTCTTCACTGTCCTGGTAATGTATGCATGCATTTTTTCCAATTTCTATCCGTTGGAAAATGACTTATCACATGAAATGCATTTAGACACATAGTAGTGAATATGCATGTTCATATGATTTTACAAAAAATATTCAACATAGTAAATGTTAGTATTAAACTATGCTGAACATAATAATATAAAAAAAATTGACTTTTGAAATAGTCAAATTGGTACCTTTTACTGTCATTTCTTATCCTATTTGAGGATAAATGAGTAAAGGAGGAAAAGCAAAATAACCCTGGTAATTAGATTACACTTATGGATTTTTACTGTGATGTATTAAATGCATTTAGGATGTATATGATTATTGGTAGGTGTGCTACTGAATGGCCACCTAGTCATGCCTATATGCATGTGGATAGTCCCATTTACAAAGGGGGCTATGGCAAAATTTTCAAAAACGTAGGCATTGGGTAGTCATGCATTTTTAACTCTACTTTAGATATATGTTAAAACAATGCATGCATGCATGTAATCATAAAATGATTTTGAAAAGCTCCAGGTAAGAATTTACCACACCCTTACTAAGGTGATTTGGAGACTTGTTGTCCAGATATTATGGATCCGGACCAGCCGAGTAGTTCTCGTAGGACCACTTCTGGTGTACGAAGGAGGGCTTCTGAAGTGCCTCAACCTCGTTCTGTTAGACAACCTCGTCGTTTGGTGGAGGAGGTGATACGTCTTATCCGGGTTGAAGTGCTAGATGTCGAGGACGAGGAGGAGAATGTACCAATTGAGGTTCTTGCTCCTGCTGTACGTGTTCCCCGTAGGGAGTTGCTAGGTATTCTAGTGGCGAACCCAGATCTTCTGGGTGACTTGAGTTGGCATCCTTTAGTTCACCTGCACGCAAATGAGTTATGAAGTTAGATCTTAATCTTCCTTGTTTCCTATTGATGAGGAGTAAAGGGTTCTGATGTTGATCTGTATTTGATGTAGGTTCCCGGCTTTACACAGTCTCGAGGGAACTAGTTCAGCATCCACTCTATGTATCAAGCTTTGCATGATGACTACAGAGCGATTGTAGATGGCTGGGGATTCGGGACCTTCGTTTCCATTCTTCCCCGTCGCTATCCCTGGGGTTACCTCAGGGCATTGTCTGAGCGGTGGTTTCACCAGACCCAGTCACTCCATTTGTAGGACTATGAGGTGATGATGACGCCGATGGATTGGCAGTTTATCACAGGTATGAAGTTTGGAGGGGATCCAGTGCCTTGTGCAGCGGATATAATCCCTACTGCCGTCAGATCCTTGTTGGAAGTTCCGGTGGAATCGCTTAAGGGCAGGACTGTACGAACAGATCCTTTGAGCGTAGATGCTATGAGCGGGCTGTTGAGTGAGCCTATTCCCGATGATGTGAGAGTCATGGATTGCATTTTTCAGCGATTGTTCCTGATGATCATTAGTGTAAGATTCCAACTTTTATGAATAAAGATTAATTTCTCTCGAAATATATTTTTGAATATTATGGTGTAGATATGATATAATGTTATAGTTGTGGGTAATATTTATAAATTTTGCAAAGTAAGCAAGTGGTTATATAATATTCGATTGGTCGGGGAATATTCGTTTTATCAGGGAATATTCGTACGACGACACAATCATTGGTGGACCCCACAACGGAAGTATTGTCGTAGTTAGAAAATGACAGGATTATCTTTTATAAAAATAACGGTGAAAGTTTTACTGTTAAACTGTTGAACTACCTGGTAGTAAAAGTACAGTAATACGCGTGGTTGCATAGTAGCACACGATATTGATTATTGATGCTTACGTGAGAAGTCACTCAATTATACTCAATTATTGCTACAGTAATTGCTGCATCATATCTCTTATATTATTGATTCAATTATTGTCACAGTATCATCTGCATAATATTTTATATTATGAAATCAATAATTGAGACAAAAAAGTTATTCATATTATTATTTGCAATATTGACAATGTCTAGAAGTTCTTTCAAGGAGAGGTTTGGTCACCTAATTGCGCGCCAATAAGGAGAAATCCTTATCGGAGAGCCCTCTCTTTCCTGGGAATGACCTGGTTGTTAAATATTGTGAGTTATAATATTAATGATGAATAAGTTCATGTTGATTAAAGATGAAATTGATAGTTCCATTGTGTTGGGATTATTAGTGTTAGTGAAAATCGACATTTATTTCGATAATAATTGATGTCTGGAAGTTATATTGACCAATCGGGTGGGTAATTCAAAACTCGATGTTGAGTTCTCCCAATTGCTTTCCAAAAAGAGAAAGTCATACCATCTATTTTAGCCTTCTTAGATCGGACATCTCTTTCCACAATATCCACGTGTCGTGTGGCTTTTACCCATGCATCACTCATTCTTATTCGTTCAGTTTTTTCTTCTTTCAGCTCAGATTCCATCTTTATCATCTTACACTCTGCCAAAGAATACTTATGTTCAAGCATTACATATCGGGTAACACAAGTTTGAATTATTGCATCCTTTTGCTCCACGACCGTATGTCGTTCTCCAGCCTTCTCTTCTAACTCATGAATACGATTTTGAAATTCTACATTTTGATCATATAATACCTCTAATAAACTCTCCTCAGGTACCTCTTCTTCCTCTTCTGCCTCACTCTCAGCTGTTACCTCTGCGACTATCTCGGGTGCAACTATCAATTCTTCACTCACCACACGGATATCTCTAATTCCTTCTTTGTCTGACATCATATTATCATGGTTAGTGATTAGAGGTATCCCCACAGTCTCATTCACTCCATTGTTAGCATTCTCAGCTGCCATTCTCAAATACTGCCATAAAACAAGGGTTAATTAAGCAAATTAACATATCACATAATATCCGTATATTATGACCGACCAATAATTAAGCTTAGGTAAGATATACTAGCGAAGGATTTACTCATCTCTCCCCTCCTAGTTCTAATCCCGATCTCCGCCAGAGATCATATCCCTAAGCTCTGATACCAAATGTAACGACCCCAAAATAGGTCTATTCCATCTAACCCATTTTGAGTCGCCAAATACATGGTACAAAAAACAACTACAACTTTATTACAACAATTGTCGTGCAAAATACAACAACACATATACTGTGAGTTTGGATACAAATATATATTAACTGTTACTCATGTCCCAATAGTGGACAGCACCTCATAATGAAACCTTACATAAAGGTATAGTCGAAAACTGTTTTAGAAATTAGAATCGTTGGGAAGTGCTCAAGGAAACCTTCGTACATGGGAAGCCATGCGTCTAGGTTATTATAGATATCATATGGCCACAGAATTATCCTTGGTTGACCCAATAGACCCTAAAGAAAAACAAAAAGATTACTATCATATTATTCCCAATGGCAAGTCTTCTCCTGACATATCATTATCTCAACTGTCTCTAATTGAGAGTTATATTTCAAATAGACTCCAAGATCATATAGATAGTGCTGGTAGATATACTCAGCAAGTGGATGAGCACATCCATATCTTATGATGACATGAGGTGGTATGTCATTAGACATCTTGTATGACAGTGGCAAAACACCCTTCCTACGTTGGGTTCGCTTCACCCTAGTTGATTCTCCAAATATAACTACTAAATGATGACCACCGTTCTATTCCCCTGTTATTCCCCGCTCGACCCAGCTACACTCGTATTACCTGAAAGAAATTTTAAAGCAAAAAGGTGAGCACAACTAGCTCAGTAAAGAATGTCATGACTAAAGATAAATAAATTATCAATAGCCTTCAACAGTAATAAATCTGAGATTTAGAACATATGGTATATGATAAAAATTTCAACCATAGTTGCAGCGGAACGAGCAATCCATTAGAAGAGTCAAATAGACTATAAAGTCTATTATCTTCTCCATGTTAAAAGTCCACCAACAATGTTTTATCCCTATAACATCAATCAACAATTCCTGTCCACAATCACATATATAACTCATAATCGTAATTGTTGTTCTAAATTCCTTTTCTCATCCAGGACAAAGATAATTTTTATCACCTGAAACATCAAAGATCATGGTTATACCAAATCACAGTTCATGTTCATAATCATACTAATAATTTCATCTTTGCACTACGACCAAAGATATACATCAATAAGTCATCTTTGCACTACAGGCCAAAGATATTCATCAATAAGTCATCTTTGCACTACAGGCCAAAGATATTCATCAGTTGGTCATGTTCATCAAAACACCTGTTCATCTTTGCACTACGGCCAAAGATATTCATCAGAAATCATTCATCTTTGCACTACATGCCAAAGATATTGAATAATATCATCATTTAAGACTGAGGATGATGAAAAATATTTTTAAAGAAACGAATCCAGTGAAACAAAATGAGAAGGATTAAGGATTAAGGATTCGTACTTTGTTTTAACCATGTCCAAAAATACCTCAAAAAATAATCATAGTGGTGTAAAATTCAAGAATGATCAAAACATGGATACAATCAAAGCTAGTATCCACAATAGATATTTTAGACGAAAAGAAGAAATTTCATTTTTCGGTGAATAGTGCTGTATTCTCGAATAGTGTCGTATACGTGAATAGTAACTCCGACACCAAAAGATAGAAATTTCACAAAAAAACATCTTCACGTTTCGTGAATAGTACTCGTGAATAGTAACTCGTGAATTGTAACTCATGAATAGTAACTCGTGAATAGTAACCCCGACATGAAAAAGTTCTAAATTTGATAAAAAGTTCCAACCAATATTTCAGCATAATGATATTGAAGAAATAATATCATTTTAGAAGAAAATAACCTCCCTTACTATCCCTTACCTCGAAAGACAATACTTCTAGTTGAAACACCGGATATAGGCTATGACTCGAACTTGCACCGTATAGCAATACTCAAAGTATACTCAAAATACTCACAAGAATACGCTCAATATTATAGAGAGAGAAAACTTCAGTTTCTGGTGTAATTTTCAATTCTAACCTAAGCTCTCTATTTATAGGAAAATGCTTAGAACACCAAAGCAGAAAATTTAATATAATATTAATATATTATATAACAATTCCTACGCACTCATTCTAGAGTTTGATTTAAGCCACTTAGCATTTCTCACATGCCACCTTCTAGAAAAAGTAATAAAAAAACGTTTTTTATATAATAAATAATTAAAACTTCCAAAAATCAATTATTTCGGAGCTTCAGAACTTCAATAATTCATAATAAATAGCCCTTTTATCAGAAAATTCGAATCTCGCGAATTTTTTTAGGAAATTCAATTCTCTACAACTTTGCAGAAGAAAGTTTTTCAAAATTCCAAACAGAAATTGACTGAAATCCATAAACGGACGATTTTACAGGCTATAATCAAGAAATGGGGTCCACCGACACACAAAACATGTTTTAAATATTTTTGATAACAAAAATACTCCTCCACATATACTCATATATTCCACATTCATCGTAAAAATATCATCATTATTATATTATTAAAGTATAATAATATATTTAAATAAATTATTTTATCAGAAAAAGATAAAATATTTATTTTCAACAATTGTCACGTTAAAATTTTCTCCATCTATATCCACATAAAATCAATATTTTCCTCATCATATAAATCAATAATTAATTATTCACAAATAATATTACAGAATCACATTACTGGCAACCAGGCCGTTCCCAGGAAAGAGGGGCCTTTCCAATAAGAATTTCTCCTTACTGGCGCGCAATTAGGTGACCAAACCTCTCATTAGACAGAACTTTCTAGACATTGCCAATAATGTTATCTAATAATATTATACAGATAATATGAATTATTGCTTCGATAATGAAAAATACTGTGTAATGATAATTATTGAAACAACATCAATATAAAATATCAACGCAGCAATTATTGAGTCAATAAAATACTGAACAGTAATTACTGTAACCATTATTGAGTAGTGCCTTCTTACGTAAAAATTAATAATTCAAAAATACTGTGCAATATCGTGTGCTACTATGCAACAACGCGTATTACTTTACTTTACCCACCGGGTATTCCAACAGTGTTAACAGTAACGATTACGCCGTTATTTATAAAAAACTTTAATTTGTCGTTTTCTTCATCCGACAGTTATTCTGTTACGGGGCCCACAAAAGGCTGCGCCGTCGTACGAATATTCCTCGACAAAAAGAATATTTCACGACCAAACGAATATTCCTCGACAACAATGAGTATTTTATAACCACTTGCTTATTTTGAAAAAAAATTCATATATCATCCTTAACTTTAACCTTTTACTGATTTGTAATTATAAGAAAAATTGAATACTTTTATTTCATAAAATTTGGGGTCTTACATATGTGATATGTGTTTTTATTATCCTAATGATGTGTACTATTCAAACTAATTTATTTTATTGTAGATGTCAGGAAATAACGTTATGTATAGGGATATACATGTCATTAGTGAAGAGTCGATGAATCAAGTAGAGATTTTATCGAACCTGTAGCTGAAGAGCAAGAAGTGGTGGTTGTTGAGTCTGGAGAATCAAAAAACCTAGACCTCGTGTCTTTGTTTGATGGCATATCGGAAGAGGAGGTGGAGGTGGTGTCATTTAACACCATAACACCTGCAGAAGAGATGACTCCAGGGGATTCAATGAAATCATTGTTCATGACCGTATTGGATAGAAACATCCAGTATGGGAAGGAGGTAAAAGAATTGAAGGTGGAGCTCCAGGCTAACTTGGAGGATAAGAAGAGTATGGAGTCTATGTTGGAGGAAGAAAATGATAAGGTGTTAGCTAAGGACAAGGTCCATGAGCTTAAACATGAGGTCTTTGAGCTCAGGAAAGAGCTAAAGACTAAGAAGCAGAATGTTAGCAGAATGTTCTATATACATAGGAGTTCACATGGGGATTTTGAGCGGCAAGTGGCTAAATATCTTGTGGAGGTGGGGCAGACTCGGCATCTATTAGCCAAGATATTATAGCCAGTCTTGTCAATGCAGACTATGAGAATGCCATAAGGCAGATATATGATCTAGCTAGTAGTTAGAGTAGAATAGACATGTAAATATGTTGTATCTATGTAGTGACGTAAAACCCTCTTTTGTATAACAAAGGGTAGTCTTTTGTAAATCCCAATTTTAAGAGCAATAGCGAGAAATTAATGTAATCAGCTTAGGCTGTGTAATGTTGAACGAAGTAGTATTATACTACAAGGAAGAACTAATCAATATAAGCCTTTATAGGAACATGTTGTGCAATGAGTGTGGGTTATTGTTTAATAATGAATGATAACTAATTAACAAGAAAGAAATAATAATGAAATGTAATGTATTTTAATAGAAAAATGCCGCCAAGAAAAAGACAAAGAAATCAAGGGGCGAATGTTGTGACACCCCCAAATCCAAGTACTTCATTCCCACAAGACTTGGTGTTCATGATCAATTCAATCATATCTATCTACCCAAGTATAATAAAATTCAATCATAAATCCTCCTTTAAAATAAGGTTACATCATTAAATAAAAATATTCCCAAGTTGTCTATCCTTAAACATCATTCAAGTGCGTAAATAAAATTATTACATTACATCAATAAAAGTCTATCATCATAACAATAAATGAAAATTACAAGTCTTCATCACTTGTACATTTTTTCCTTTCCTTTGCTAGTTGAAGGCCCATCTACCTTCTCAACTTTAGCTGCAATAATAATATTTAAGCAAGAGTGAGCAAAACAATTTCTCACTAGATATATCAATGAATCAACAAGAATGTAATAACTGTCAATGAATAGGCTCATCAAAACTGAATAGTACTC
The DNA here is from genome assembly GCA_020205505.1 of Panax japonicus. Lineage (NCBI taxonomy): Eukaryota > Viridiplantae > Streptophyta > Magnoliopsida > Apiales > Araliaceae > Panax > Panax japonicus. Next base: position 39,572,755 of record CM035092.1, read on the forward strand.
TATCAATGATAGCCAAAGACTGGAATCAAAATATGGAATATATATCTGAGGGTAATAAGACCACGAACTATGTCCACAGTTTTGAGTAATCTTTCAACTCCAACTTTAATAGTCATAAGACTATAAGAACTCCTCGTACTTAGGGGGATCAGCCCTACGTACAATGTATTGTGCACAAACATTTCAACGCTAAGCGTAAATTATACCCTAATAATAGGGTTGTTCATCTCAGTATTTAGAGTACAAGTCCGCACCAAATTAAATTTGGTTTGGATAAGATTTCAAGGGTAATTTGAAGTTTAACGATCATCAACTAGAGGACTAGTTGAATCAATAGTGTTTGATAACACAACAGCTGATCAATAGTAACATAATATGGAACAATGAATAAGTGTAAGCGAACTAACTATATTTTGAACTCATGCTTAAAAACAACTACAAAGCATAAGTATTGAATGACAATAAACCTTGCTTGAACAATATTAAGCTAGGACTATGAATTATTGAATATACATTAAGTAATAGCAAGCTAAAAATAAAGCTTGCTCATTATGAGAATAACTTGTGTCAAGTAAATGAAATACGATAATTCAACATTAGAATTAGAATTCAAGAAAATTTCATTCATAATACACGTATGACAATAACGAAACTTGTCTAACAATAAACAAGTTAGAATACATTAATAAACATTGGAATTCAAAGCTTGTTCGATTAAAGTTAAAGTCATAGCTAGCTTGCTCAAATAATGATTAGGAATACAAGAGTTCGCTTAATGAAAGTTTAAAGTAAGAAACTTTCTTAATGTAAAAAGATAAGGTTTAAAAACTTGCCTCGAGCGTAAGCTATAATATTAAACTCACGTTCACCTACACATAGGTTTAGAACTACAATATCTCTTAGACATACTAAAATACCACAACATATGCATTTCTAGTTAGACTTATTATATTAGCACAAGTATTATGCTAACATATACACTTCAGAATTTCCAAGTGTTAACCTCACAACACTTAACTAACAATCATTATATAAACTAAGTTATAACATAACACGTTCACATCTTATAATCATTTGAAACTTTGAAACTACTAACCACCTAACACGATTCTGTTTTGACCATGTTATTACATGTTTAACACCTTAACACAACCTTAGACCAATTTATAAGGGTGTTACAAGGTCTGCAGCAGCAGCAGAACAAACTGTCTCAGAACAGGGTATGGCGCAGCTGCGCCATACACAGGCCTGGGACCGGCGCAACTGCGCAGTTTTTTGCCTTGGCACCAGCGCAGCTGCGCTGGTGTACAGACAGAGGCAGAGACGACTATGAACAATAGCCAACTTTAGCCCAACAAACACAAATTTTACCCACTAGACAATAATATTAACATGTACAAATGATATAGAATCCCCATAAACATATTTGCTAACATATTTAACCAATTAAAACAATTTAACATCAGCTAAAACTAGTTTAATTTCTCAAATTTCAAGTTTTATATAAAAACCCAATTTTTGATATCTTTCACGAAAATCAACACTGTAAAACACAATTCTTGTCCAAATTGCTTGGTTTAAATTACGATATATTCGCTTCTTAACAAACTAGCATAAACAATACTCAATTTTCACATTAACATACAACTTGACCACTAGAAATTGGTACTTCATAAGCCATATGAGAAAACATACACTTTAAAAAAATTTCCTACTTTAAACTGTAATTAACATATAATTTTTTGTTTATATACAAACTAAAACCTCCCCAACATGAATAATCATCATAATTCATTTGTATAGCAACAACTCAAAAATATGGAATTCACAGAGGATTGAATTTTATGCCGTAAATTCATATATATATATATATATATATATATACATACGTATATGTATAATATGGAGATTATGGAGAATTACCTTCAATTAGCTTGCTAATCTTTGCAATTGCAGACAATTCTCTCAGGTTTCATTCTCAAACTCTCTCTCAATTCTCTCTAAAAACTCTCTTCTCTCCTCTCTTCTTAGTAAACTAAGCTCTTAGTTAAGCGTAAACAAATAAACTGATGGCTAGCCATAATACGTATACTTAATATAATGACAGTTACAAAATAAATGTATATATTATAAATATATTATATTTATTATTTTTATTTATTTTATATATTCTATTTATATTCAAAATTTAAAAATCCAAAAGCCATAAGGCTTTATTTGGCAAAACCCTTTAAAATTTAAAGACTTAATATATCTAAGCCTTGTTTGGCAAAACTAAATTAAACTCCATTAATTTATTTTAACAACCATTTAGTTTATAATATATAATTTCATCTTATTTATTTGGATTTCTATATCCAATATTAATCAAATAAATCGATCGCATACTATATTTTAAATAAATTTACCATTTAAACAAATAACACCAAATTATAATTTCATTATAATTTTATTTAATAATTAAACACATCAACTTAAATTATTAATTCAAAACAACAATATAACATCTTATGTCATATCACAATTCTCTAAATTATAAATTAATTTAATTTAGAATATTATCTAATAAATTTAGATTCATAAATATTTATTAACAATCATCACATCAACAAAATATTTATTCAACAATAAACACCTCAAATAAATATTTATATAATTCAATAAATATTTAAAATTATAATTTGAAATTCCGGATTGTTACATCCTTCCCTCCTTACAAGGATTCTGTCCCCAGAATCACTATTCAAATAATCAAATCATCACATTCTTCCCTCCTTACAAAGATTCTGTCCCCGGAATCGAAGACATTGACTAAACAAATAACTCAGGGTAATTCTTCATCATTTCTGTTTCGAGTTCCCACGTAGCTAATTCGACATTATGGTTCCTCAAATCACCTCCACAAAAGTATCACTTTATTCTTGAGCACTTGTTCTTTCCTGTCGACTATCTGGATCGGAATCTCTTCATATGACAAATCTTTACTGAACCGTAACGGTTTATATTCGATCACATGTTTGTAATCTGGTTTATATGGTCGCAACACCGACACATGAAAAACATTGTGCACATGTTCTAATTCTAGAGGTAAAGCTACCTCATAAGCCACTTCTCCCACTTTTCGTAGAATCTCGAAAGGTCCAATAAACCTTAGGCTTAGCTTTCCCTTCTTGCCGAAATGAATTTTCCCCTTCTAAGGAGAAACTTTTAGGAATACGAAATTTCCTGCTTCAAATTCATGATTCCGCCTGTGTTGATCAACATACTTTTTCTGTCGATCTTGAGCAGCTACCGATCTTGCTCTGATGAGTTTGATAATTTCAGCGGTCTGTTGTGAAAGTAGTATGCACACAAGCCAATCATGTTTGATGATAAAGCATATACTTTGTAAACAATCTTATTCATTTATTAATAAAAAGTATTAATTTATTAAAGGCTTTTCATTATCTACATGATGCTGTTTTATAATATGTGATAAACCCATAGTTTTAAGTAATGCTTTTAGAATAATGATGATGATCATTCTAATGAGATCTAAATTCTTAGAAAGCTTAAAACTAAAATAGTTCCCAATCGTTGGATTACTAAATTGGGGATTAGTGAATCCGGATAGATTGGTACATACGTTGCTTGCTCATTGGATGAGGATGATTGATCTCATGATCATTTGTGTGGAGACACTAAAGCAAGTATGTAGGTGCTTATTAGAGAATAAGTTCACTGAACGTGACTCGCTAAGGAATACCTAATGGAGTTTTACTTGCATGTCAATAGGAATTCCTGTAGAGATAGTAGTACAAGTGATCCTTGGACTTGAGATCATCATAGTATCTTGTGTATGATGAGTTATACTTTGACTTATTCCTTAAGACCCTTAGGGTATATCAAAGGGTATGCTTGGGTATAATAAGTTGTACATGGAGATAATGTATGATCAATAAAGAATCTACCACTTCTAGTAAAAGAAGAGAAATGTCCTATGTGATTCGATAAATGACAACCCAGTAGTCCTTGGCCAAGGCAGAATGAAATTAGAAAGGAGTTTCTAATTTGCATTATTTGGGGTTGTGTATTTAAGAGTCGAAATACAAATAATTAAATAAAATAAGACTTGACAAAAATTCCATGTCTTATATTTAATTGGGACATTGTATGGTGAAAGGATTTAATTGTACGGTAACTATTTACTCAAGGGTTCTTTTATGATTAATGTTGAAATCTATATTATCTGGAAAGTCGTTGATCGCTAGGGAGGCTTATCCCTATTGTAGAATAAATATTATTTATTTAAATAAATTAATATTTTAATTTATTTATTTAAATAAGATTAGAATTGTTCTAATTGATTTATTCACAACCGGTTTAATATGGAGAACCTAAAGGGTCACACCATAAAAGGAAGAATAATTATTTAAGAAGTTAATGGCATAATCGTAATAATAAGTTAAGTATATTTAATTTAATCTATGGTGATAGAATAAATTAAATGGCTTAATATTTATTATTTAATATTTTGGAAATATTAAATATAAATTAATAAGAGGAGTCTTATTATTATTACTACTATTATTATTATTTAATTCCTAAAGGAGTTTGGGAATTAATTAATAAAAGTACTCTCAAATATCCTAATAGGATTAGGAGGCAAATTAATTAAAAGAGTTTAATTAATTATTCCTAATAAGATTAGGGAGCTTAATTAATTAAAAGGTTAATTAATTATTCCTAATAAGATTAGGAGCCTAATTAATTAAAAGAGTTTAATTAATTAAAATAAAACCCAATTCCTTAATTGTTAAGGATGGGTTGCCCACATCTATAAATAAGAGGAGTCTTATTATGGGTGATAGAGAGTGGTTGACGTATTATTAGAATACGTAATTCCAATTGTTGGAGAGTATGCCTTTTTCTATAGAGATAGAAAACTAGGGTTTGAGCCAAATACCCATTCTTGAATTCTTCTTCTTCCTTGGTGGATCACCTCTAGAGGCCAAACACTTGGGTGGCTAACGTTGATCAAAGGAAGGAACCAACCCGGTGGATTTAAGTTGAACGCGAAAAGGATTGGAGGTGAACTTGTACCTAAGGAAGCTCGGATCTTCAAGGGTATGGTTCTTGTTCTTATCTTTTCGTTAAATTAATAATTGTGCATAAAGGATGATCCGGGTTTATGGTTTGTAAAATTTTTAAAACTCTGATTTTCCACGCTTCCGCTAATTTTGTGCAATTTGATTGCGTTCATGAATGTTACAAACCTAACATGTTGTACCAGTTCTGGTCCTAGCAGTTGACGTTCTCTAACTTCATCCTAGAACAGTGGAATTATGTATTTCCTGTCGTATAATGCCTCGTATGGCGACATACCAATGCTTGCATGGTAACTGTTGTTGTATGAAAACTCCACCAACGGTCGATGATCATCCCAGTTTCCTTTGAAATCCATGATGCACGCTCTAAGCATATCTTCTAGCGTCTGGATTGTTCGTTTTCTTTACCCATCAGTTTGCGGGTGATATGTCGTACTCATCTTCAATTGTGTTCCCATGCATTCTTGAAGTTTCTTCCAAAAATTTGATGTGAACCTCAGGTCTCGATCTGGCACTATTGATATTATAACTCCATGTCTTGAGACGATCTCTTTAACGTATAGCTTCGCCAGCTGATCATGATTAAATCTAATCTTTATTGGCAAAAAGTGTGCAGATTTTGTCAATCTATCGACTATCACCCATATCGCATTGTATCCTTTCTGAGTAGTTGGAAGACCTACCACAAAATCCATTGTGATATGATCCCATTTCAATTCCGGTATCTCTAACGGTTGCAGTAATCAGCTTGGCCTTTGATGTTCTGCCTTCACTCTCTGACATGTCAAGTACTTTTCAACGCATTTGTATACCCAAAATAGGTATACATCATCCATTCTGAGTCGCCAGATATCACACTATAAAAATCATTTACAAACATCATTTATACAACTGTTGAACTGTAGTGCAGAATACAACCACAGTTAAACTGTGAGTTTTAATACAAATGTATGTAACTCTCATGGTGCCTCGACCACAACCTTACAATGGTACTTTACATAAAAGTACAGTCAATAACTGTTTTAAAAATTAAAATCTTTGGAAAATACTCAAGGAAACCTTCGTACATGGGAGGCCATGCGTTTAGGTTATGATAGATATCATATGTCCACAGAATTATCATCTTCCCCAAAGAAAAGCAAGAAGATTACTATCATCTTCTTTCCAATGGCGAGTCTTCTCTTGACATATAATTATCTCCGTTTTCTCCAATTGAGAAATATATTTTAAACAAACTCCAAGATCATATAGGTAGTGCTCGTAGATATAATCAGCAAGTGGATGTGCACAACCTTGTCTTATTATAACACAAGGTTGTTGTTAGATAAAATCTATATACGCACAACACACAAGTATACGTGGTCAACAAGTAATAGAGTGATAAGTAGAGTATCGTTCCCACAGAGACTAACTAGCAATAACCTTAACTTATAATTACCAATTTCCTGTTAACCCTAATTTTATTAAACAAATCAACTCAATAATTAAAATTAAAGAATCTAAATTAAAGAATAATCACAAATATCAAAATCTGGAATTTCAAACAATTAATGGAGAATTAGACTTATGATTTCACCCTAAGCTTCACTTTGATCTCAACACCTTAATTTCGATTCAATTCACTATCCCAGTTTATTAATCAAGAACACGAACGTAGTATTAACCACCTCTCGACGCACTAACACCGTATTAATGTAAATCCACAATTAAGATAGAAACACGTTAAACACCTTAATCAACTAACTCACTATATCTCTATGTGAATTACAATTAAAGAAGGTTTAAGAATAAGTTCTCTATCCGATTACGTGCGATGTCAAGCATATCTCCACATTAACATTGAACAAGATTTTGCTATTCACAAAATTCATGAACACATGCTATATTATTTAAGTCTAGATTTGAATATCCTCTCTCGATTCCAAACAAATCCACAAAGAATTGTTGATCAGGCAATTCATAAATTCAAGCTCAAATCAATATAGATAAACTGAAAATAGATTATTGAAATGGAAATCAAAGGTTACAAAATCATCATTTCACTTAGAAATACATCATAAGCCTAAAAAGTGAATTAGTTCATAATAAAAAAATAAACACTGAATAAATCATAGAAAACATTCTTTTGATTACAAATAATAGCCTAAGATGAAGAATATTGAAAAACACCCTTCTCGTAGCCTAGAATCGCAATCGTCTCAAAAATCTTCTCGAAATACTCCTCCAAAGCTTGCTATGAAAAACTGAGATTAGATCTTCGTAATATGCCTTGTGTGTTGTTCAAGTTGTTATTGATAGAGTAGTAGATGTCTAGTACACAAGCTCCAGCTGAAATTCCCTTCAATTAGAGTTCTATTGTCATGCAATAATCTAGATTCCATGCCCAAGAAGAAGTTTAATCATAATAGGACATAACATCAATTGACATCCCCCGCCTCGGCGGGGGTTCATGTACTATAAACGCCAGCCCCGACGGGTCACCTTTCTGTCAAACTCGACTGAAGACCCCCCGCCCTGGCGGGGGTGTATAACATAATTATGCCCACCCCGGCGGGGTACCTGTCTGTTAAATGATTATAAAGACCCCCCGCCCCGGCGGGGGTACCTAGTTTAATATTGCTCGCCCCGGCGGGCTAGTCTTCTGCCAGATGACTTTGCTGAATTTCATGTTGTACTCAAATTTTGCTCTAATTGACCTCAAATCATCCCAATTGACTCCACATATCCGTTAAATGCCACAACAACCATCCTACACATGAAATAACATAAAACAGGTAAAAATGAACATGATCACAAGAATTTAGCAACAAATAAGCATGTAATGGACATTGAATCACGTATATAAAATCCACTTATCAAAATCCCCCAAACTTAAATCGTGCTAGTCCTCGAGCACAAAACAAATACATGCAATGCAATGAGATGAAATGACTACGACCTAACTTATATGCTTTTGATCCAACAATATCGCAGAATCAAGATTATCTTAACGACCTCAGCGAAAACAAGCAACTATACAATATCAACCACCAAAAACTAATCTACAATTCCATTTTAATTCTCAAATCTCAAGCCATCATCACTGGTATAGTGTATGTGTGCAACATCCATGATAACCGATACTGACTCAAATTTCAATACGTAACCAATCTCTTAGAAGGAATCATGCAGCGTAAACTTAAAAATTTCAAAAACAGACAGTTCCAACTAAAACTAAACAATCACTAAACTCAGGGGGTTCAAGCAGAGTACTTATACTATTTTCATATATATATATATATATATATTTTAAATACGGGGGTTTTTGCTCTTTTCCCATTTTATTCACATTTCTTTTTTTTTATACATACATGACTGTGCAATGTCTCATCCCATTAGGCTGACAGTGCTACCCCCTAGCGAGCTTTCAACCAATGACTCCCAGACCATAAAAGACCTTAGGGCGCTAAGTGTAAAGACAATCCCCTCGGGCGTACTTGCTCAAGTAACAAAGGCCCCGAAACAAGACTAGTCACGACATAAATATACTCTTTTTTTTTTCTTTTTTTAGATGAAAATAAGCTTATATACCGCATATATCATCCCCCAAACTTAGGTTCTTGCTTAAGTTTTTGCCTTCACTGTCTATCATTGTCGTTTTCTCATTTACTCTAGCATTATCCTTTAGAGACTATTTATGTATCAATTTGAACTGACCAATCAACACAGATGTTTATTAATACTGTATTTGTAATACTCAATACTGTATTTGTAAATTTATTGCCAATCACATCATTGGCCCACAAACAATATGAAATACAACATTGATGGACTTATGCAAACACAATACTTAACTACTAATTTTTTTTATATGGATAACAAAATGCATTACAATATTATTTACTATGCAATGAAAAACATTAACCTAAGCTACTATGAATGCACCTAAGCTATCATGCAATACTGAAATTAAGATGCAATACAGAAATTTAAATGACAAAATGCAAAATGCACCTTAAATGAGCTAAATGCATGCAAACATGTATATAAATCCCCCAAACTTAAGTAATACAATGTCCTCATTGGATTAATAGTCAAAATAAGTACGTGAGGACTTCCCTGCTATCACTTAAGTTTGAGGAGGTGGTTGTTGTTCTTTTTCGTCCGAATCACTTGGTGGAAAGCTTGGCATTAGCATGGGCTATTGATATGGAAATTGGGCCGTCGGGTTGAAGCTTTGTAGAGTTGTGTTGAGCGAGGCAAAATATGCATTCATAGCATCAAACATATGATCTTGCCTCATTGCTAATTACCTCATTTCCCGACGTGTTGTGTTATTGTGTCTATTCAATTAATTTTTGAAATCAAGGAACTGAGAACTGGATATGGCCTCGGCCTGCGGTATCTAATCAGCCCCTTGATCAGCCATTGGGTCATCATCCTCCCCCGATGTCTCCGTAGCATCCACATTATCTTTCGAATCCGACGGAAAAATAAAATCCAGACCACGCAGATGTGACTCGCCCCCTGCCCATACAGAATACCGCGCTATCATTCTAGAATCAAGCAATGCAAGCGACATTTGTGTGGACTCGTCTTTGGACCATCTAACCCCGGCATTGTGACACAACCCACAAATGAGTGATGGGTGTGGCAAGCCTCTAGAAAAATTTCCACGTAAGTACCGGAGAATGGAAGAACAGATAATGGCTCCGACATTGATAATGAAATCTTGCACAATGGCATACAACAGTAACACCTTCTCTTTGCTGACGTTCGAGGTGTGTTGGGACAGAACCAATTTAGCACATAGGAAGGCATACCAGATTTTGCCATATCAGCTAAGGTCTTTGCTATGGAACACGGTGCCCCCTTCCAACCCTTGATCCAAGATGTTCCCGGTTTTGTCATCTCTGTGATTATAGGATCATAATCCGGGTAAGAATTACAGAAATGAGCATAATGGCAGTGGCGAGGTACCCGCAGTTGGTAGTAGGTGTTGATTGCATCGACACTGAATGGAACCAACCGTCCTCGCACAAACGCGTGGAATGGTTCTTTATCCTCAGCATTTGCATAAAATTCCTTGACAATGTTAACAATGGCTGGTTCCGGATCCTCGGTGAATTTGGTCCATCCACTTTGGTAAATTTGATGCATAAGCTCCCCATCGTTAGGATCCGGTGTCAAACCTCGCTCCTGTGTAAGGGCTTTGGTGAGCAAGTAGTCATACTGGTCGGCGGCGGTGACACTTGTGAATTTTTGGCAATCGAAGGTGCGGGTTAGTTGAGATGGCCGTGAACTTTCTCCCCTTTGGCGTTTAGAAGATGATTGTGAAGCCATGATATCTCTCTAGCTCATGAGTATACTCTATGAATTCTTTATATCAAATGTTGTGAGTGATATGATATGAGATGTAGTGCTTTATATAGAGGTGGAAGGACGGCTATCATTGGTGGAGTGAAGAGGTGGAGAGGAGTAATGGAGTATTGGGAATAGTGGGGTAGTGGGTGGTAGATGGATTTTTGAAATAGTGGGGAAGTGGGAAAGTGGTATGTTATTGGGAAGGGGAGAAGTCTGTAACTGCCCAAAGTCTGTTACTTTCCAGGACCCCCGCCCTGGCGGGGGGTATTATACTAGGAAGGCCCGCCCCGGCGGGCTAGTATTCTGTAAACTAGGTTTGGGTACCCCCGCCCTAGCGGGGGTTGTAGTGTAAAAAAGGCCCGCCCCGGTGGACTATGCTACTATCAGACTCCTTGGAGACCCCCCGCCCCGGCGGGGGTTATAGTGTATAAAGGGCGCCCCCGCGGGCATGCCTACTGCGTGACATAAACCATGAAGTATAGTGGGTTGTTTGTAATATGAAGTATTGTTAAGAGATTAACTAGACTTTCATTGTATGCTACTAACTATTAGTTGAATAAAAACTATATTTTAACGACTATAAAAGAAAAATACGAGAAATAAACTAAAGATTGGGTTGCCTCCCAATTAGTGCTTGATTTTAAGTCGTTCAGCCTGACTACTTCCTTCTCATGTTGTATCGGTCAATATGATGGCGATCACATCGGTGTTGGCTTCTCCACCCCAATAATGCTTCAAATGGTGTCCGTTTACTTTGAACGTGTCTAGTTGATTTCGACTATAGAGTTCCATTGTGCCATGAAAGAAAATCCGTTTGATAGTGAATGGTCCCGACCATCTAGATTTTAACTTTCCGTGGAACAATCGCACCCATGAGTTGAACAATAGTACTGATTGCCCCGGCTCAAATGTTCGATGCATAATTTTCTGGTCGTGCCATCTTTTTACCTTTTCTTTGTATAATTTGGAATTCTCCTAGGCGTGAAGGAGAAATTTGTGGAGTTCATTCAATTGAAGTAGTCTCTTCTCACCTACAGCTGCTTGATCAAAATTGAGTTTTTGCATCGTCCAATATGCCTTATGTTGTAGCTCGACCAGCAAGTGACATGCCTTCTCGTACAGTAGTTGATATAGCGACATCCTAATTTGTGTCTTTTATGTAGTCAGGTATGCCCATAATGCATCATCCAATCTAAGCGACCAATCTTTCTGACTTGGATTCACCACTTTCTCTAATATCTTCTTGACTTCTCTGTTTGATACCTCAACCTGTCCACTTGTTTGAGGGTGATACGTTGTAGCTACCTTGTGGTTGAATCCATACTTAGCCAAAAGAGCTGTAAACAATTTATTACAGAAGTGACTACCTTCGTCACTGATAATTACTCTTGGCATGCCAAACCTCGTGAAGATGTTCTTTTGTAGGAACTTGAAGACCACTTTGGCATCGTTTGATGGTAATGCTGTAGCTTCAACCCACTTTGATATATAATCCACTGCGAATAAAATATATTGATTGTTCAAAGATGAAGGAAATGGCCCCATGAAATTGATACCCCATACGTCAAGGATTTCCACTTCAAGAATTATTTGTAACGACATCTCATTCCGTTTCAAAATGTTTCCCACTCTTTGGCACCTATCGCATTATTTGACAAAATGGTGGGCATCCTTGAATAATGTAGGCCAATAAAAACCTACTTGTAACACCTTCGCTGTTGTCCTCTCACTCCCATAATGTCCGCCATACGCAGATGAGTGGCACTCGTGCAGAATGTTCTTCACTTCACTGTAGGGGACGCACCGTCGAATCATTTTGTCGGCGCACTGCTTGAACAAATATGGTTCATCCCACATGTACCATTTCACGTCATGAAGAAATTTTCTTTTCTGTTGTCTTGTGAGGTCAGGTGGTAGAATGTTACTCACAAGAAAATTTGTATAATCCCCATACCACGGAATCTCTGCTGAAATCCCAAACAGTTGCTCATCTGGGAATGACTCATTAATCTCACATCTGTCGTCTTTCGCTTTCTCATGGTTTTCTAACCTAGACAAGTGATCGGCTACATGGTTCTCTGTCCCCTTTTTATCCTTTATTTCTAAGTCAAACTCTTGAAGTAGGAGAATCCACTGGATAAGGCATGGCTTAGCATTCTTTTTCGCTATCAAGTCTCGAATCGCCGCATGGTCTGTGTAGACTATCACCTTAGTCCCGATCAAGTAAGCCCAAAATTTGTCAAACACATACACCACTGAAAGCAATTCCTTTTCTGTGGTTGTGTAATTCATTTGAGTTTCTATAAGTGTTTTGCTGGCATAGTATATGGTGTGAAACACCTTATCTCAACGTTGGTCCAATACAGCCCCAACTGCATAATCACTTGTATCACACATAAGCTCAAATGGCATGCTCCAATCTGGTGCGACTATCACGGGGGTTGTAGTCAATTTCTTCTTTAATAAATCAAAAGTTGTCTTGCATTCTTAATCAAAGCTGAAAGTCACATCCTTCTCTAAAAGACTACATAGAGGTTTTGCAATTTTAGAGAAGTCTTTTATGAACCTCCTGTAGAAACCAGCATGTCGCAAGAAACTCCTAATACCCTTAACTGAGCTCGGTGGAGGCAGTTTTTCGATAGTTTCCAGCTTTGCTTTGTCAACCTCCAATACTTGAGTCGATACCTTATGGCCCAAAATTATGCCCTCTTCAACCATGAAGTGGCATTTTCCCAATTTAGTACGAGATTTGTGTCCTTACATCGCTGCAACACCATGACCAGATTCTTTAAGCAAATATCGAAGTTGTCCCCATAGACCGAAAAGTCATCCATGAAGACTTCAACATTTTTCTCCACCATATCTGAAAAAATGGCCATCATGCACCGTTAGAAAGTTGCAGGTGCATTGCATAACCCAAATGGCATCATCCTGAATGCAAATGTGTCGTAAGGGCACGTGAATGTTGTCTTTTCTTGATCCTTCGGAGCAATGACTATCTGGTTATAGCCTGAGTATCCATCCAACAAACAGTAATACTTATGTCCCGCCAATCTATCTAACATTTGATCAATAAAGGGCAGCAGGAAATGGTCTTTTCGGGTTGCCTTGTTCAATTTTCTATAATCCATGCAAACCCTCCAACCTGTCACTGTTCTAGTCAGTATTAATTTGTTATCCTCATTCTGCACCACTGTCATTCCTCCCTTTTTCGGCACGCACTGCACTGGACTAACCCATTTGCTGTCTGAAATTGGGTAGATGATACCGGCATCCAACCACTTCAAAATTTCCTTCTTCATAACTTCCTTCATAATCGGGTTAAGTCGCCGCTGTTGCTCCAACGTTAGTTTTGCTTCATCTTCCATCAAAATCTTGTGTATGCAAAATGAAGGGCTGATTCTCTTTACATCTGCAATTGTTCACCCAATCGCTGATTTATGTTCCCTAAGCACTCTCAGCAACTTTTCTTCTTGCAATTCGTTAAGTGCAGCGGAAATAATAACAGGTAAAGAATTTTAATTTCCTAAATATGCATACCTGAGGTGTTTAGGGAGTGGTTTAAGTTCCAACTTTGGTGGCTCTTCCAATGATGGTTTCAATTTTTTTGCGGCTACTTCCTTCATGTACAATAGTTCAAACGGTGTTCTGAATCTGGAAACTCGTGGCAATGAGTCCAGCATTTGTAAATAATCCACCAATTCTGAGTCGTCGACCTCTTCATCTCCTAATCTCCCAATAAAGTTGTTTCTAACGGATCGTTGCCCAAGCTCTTACTCATATCTTCACTGATGATTTGCTCAATTATGTCATTTCGAAAACATTCTTCCTCATCCCGTAGGGAATTTCATGACCTTGAACACATTGAATTTTATTTCTTGATCTTAAACCCTCATAGTCAGTTCTCCTTTTTGTACATCTATGAGTGTCCTACCCGTGGCCAAAAATGGTCTCCCTAGGATAATTGGGTTGTTCTTGTCCTCCTCAAAGTCCAGAATGATAAAGTCTGCGGGGAATATAATTGGGATGTTTCTGTGGCCTGTTATTTAGTGCTAAGGAAATTTTCCCCATCTGATTTTCCAAGTTCTTGATGGCTATTGCTTGAGTTTTCATGGCTGCCTCATTACTCGTTGTATATTTCAACACCAGTTCCTCAAAATATGATTTCCTTTAATGATGTTGGGCTGGTTGTTGGTGATTCTGAAAACCTGGGGGATTTGACTGTCGTGGAGCTTGATGTTGCTGATTATTGCTCCACGAGAAATTTGGATGATTCCTATTTCCTTGGTTGTATGTGTTCTGGTATGTGTTTTGTGAAATTCTGTTATAATTGCCCACAAACTGCACATATGCTGGATTAATCATGCATTGATCCATTGGGTGCTCTCCCGCACACAACTCACATATAACTGTCACTTGATGTGCTTGTTTAGCATGTACCCCTGTCATAGAATCCAACTTCTTCGAAAGCGATGAAATATGTGCTTGTATAACTGTCAGACCATTTACTTCTAAAACCCCAACTGCCTTTGCATGTGTCATTCTCGCTGTGGGCCACTGGTAGTTGTTAGCCGCCATGGTTTCAATCAAATCATATGCTTCCTCGTAACTCTTGGCCATGAATGCTCTTCCCGACGCTGCATCGATACTTGTTCTGAGATTTCCATGTAGTCCGTTGTAAAAGATGTTCAATTGCAGCCACTTAGGTAATCCATGATGTGGGAATTTTCTGAGAAACTATTTGTATCTCTCCCTTGCCTCATATAATGACTCCCCATATTGCTGCTCAAACATTGTTATCTCTTTCCTCATCTTTACAGTTTTCGCCGGTGGAAAGAATTTGGCGAGGAATTTCAGAGCTAAGTCCTCCCATGTAGTTATCGATTCGGGCGGTAGAGAATGCAACCAACTCTTCGCCTTGTCCCGTAGAGTGAATGGGAACAAGCGAAGTCTAACCGCATCATCTGACACCCCATTGTACCTAAAGGTGTCGCAAATTTCCAGAAAGCTGACTAGAAGCTCGTTCAGATCGTCATTTGCCAATCCCCCAAACTGAACTGAATTATGAATCATTTAAATCGTTCCAGGCTTGATTTCAAATGTGTTAGCAGCTATTGCGGGCCTGGTGATGCTTGACTGCAGTTCAGTCACCTTGTGTGTGGCGAAGTCCCTTAAAGCTTTCTGATCTTCGGCTGCCATTTCCTCTTCCTTTTTAGATGTTTCAAATTCTTGCCTCGTTTCCTTGATCCACTTACTCAACCTTTGAAACCTTTTCTCTATGTCGTCCTCAAAAGGCAACAAGTCTGGATTTTTAGACCGAGTTTGCATAAACTGTTTCCAACACCTGAAATAGAAGGACAAAACAAAAATAAAAATGTCTAAGTAAAACTGGATTAATTAAATTGATATTGTAAAACTATTAAGATTTATACTAAATGGTTCCCGACAACGGTGCCAAAAACTTGTTAGGTAAAATCTATATACGTACAACACGGAAGTATACGTGGTCAACAAGTAATAGATTGATAAATAGAGTATTGTTCCCACAGAGACTAACTAGCAATAACCTTAACTTACAATTACCAATTTCCTATTAACCCTAATTTTATTAAACAAATTAACTCAATAATTAAAATTAAATAATCTAAATTAATGAATAATTAAACTATCACAAAATAATCATAAATATCAAAATCTAGAATTTCAAACAATTAATGGAGAATTAGACTTATGATTTCACCCTAAGCTTCACTCTGATCTCAACATCTTAATTCCAATTCAATTCACTATCCCAGTTTATTAATCAAGAACACGAACGTAGTATTAATCACCTCTCGATGCACTAACACCGTATTAACATAAATCCATAATTAAGATAGAAACACGTTAAACACCTTAATCAACTAACTCACTATATATCTATATGAATTACAATTAAAGAAGATTTAAGAATAAGTTCTCTATCTGATTACACGTGATGTCAAGCATATCTTTACCTTAACATTCAACAAGATTCTGCTATTCATAAAATTCATGAACACATACTATATTAATTATGTCTAGATTTGAATATCCTCTCTCGATTCCAAACAAATCCACAAAGAATTGTTGATCAGGCAATTCATAAATTCAAGCTCAAATCAATATAGATAAACTAAAAATAGATTATTGAAATGGAAATCAAAGGTTATAAAATCATCATTTCACTTAGAGATCCATCATAAGCCTAAAAAGTGAATTAGTTCATAATAAACAAAATAAACACTGAATAAATCATAGAAAACATTCTTTTGATTACAAATAATAGCCTAAGATGTAGAATATTGAAAAACACCCTTCTCGTAGCCTAGAATCACAATCGTCTCGAAAATCTTCTCGAAATACTCCTACAAAGCTTGCTATGAAAAACTGAGATTAGATCTTCGTAATGTGCCTTATGTGTTGTTCAAGTTGTTATTGATAAAGTAGTAGATGTCTAGCACAAAAGTTCCAGTCAAAATTCCCTTCAATTAGAGTTCTATTGTCATGCAATAATCTAGATTCCATGCCCAAGAAAAAGTTCAATCATAACAGGACATAGCATCAATTTCCACCCCCCCGCCCCGGCGGGGGTTCATGTACTATAAATGCCTGCCCCGGCGGGCCACCTTTCTATCAAACTCGACTGAAGACCCCCCGCCCCAGCGGGGGTGTATAGCCTAATTATGCTCGCCCCGACATGCTACCTGTCTGTTAAACGATTATGAAGACCTCCCGCCCCGGCGGGGGTACCTAGTATAATATTGCCTTCGCCGGCAGGTTAGTCTTCTGCCAGATGACTTTGTTGAATTCCATGCTATACTCAAATTTTGCTCTAATTGACCTCAAATCATCCCAATTGACTCCACATATCCTACACATGAAATAACATAAAACAAGTAAAAATGAACATGATCACAAGAATTTAGCAACAAATAAACATGAAATGGACATTGAATCGCGTATATAAAATCCACTTATCAGTTGTATGTTATTAGACATCTTGTATGATAGTGGCAAAACACCCTTCCAAAGTTGGGTTTACCTCACCCTATTTGGTTCACCAAAATTAAATATCAAATGACGTATACAATACGACACACTTATCTAAAGTTCTCAATAAAATTATTTCCATCCTATTTAGGGAGAACCTCAACAGCTATAGACCATCGTTCTATTCTCCTGTTACCCCAGCTCGACCCAGCTACACTCTTATTACCTGAAAAGAATTGTGAAGCAAAAAGGGTGAGCACAACTAGCCCAGTAAAGAATATCATGACTAAAGATAATTTACATCATCAATAGCCTTCATCAGTAGTAAATCAGAGATTTAGAACATATGGTAGATGATAAAACTTTTCAACTATAGTTGCAGCGGAACGACCATTCCATTAGAAGAGTCAAATAGACCATCTGATCTATTATCTTCTCCATGTTAAAAGTCCACCAATAATGTTTTATCCCTGTAACATCAATCAACAATTCCTATCCACAATCATATGAATAACTCATAATCATAATTGTGCTTTTAAATTCCTCTTCGCACCCAGGACGAAGATAATTTTTATCACCTATCTTCACCTGAAACATCAAAAATCATGGTTATACCAAATCACAATTTCTGCTCATAATCATACTAATAAATTAATCTTTGCACTACAGCCAAAGATATTCATTAACAATTCATCTTTGCACTACAGGCCAAAGACATACAACTGTATTTTAGAAGAGTCAAGTAGAGCATGATATCTACTATCTTTTAAGAATTAAAAGTGTGTAATCAATATTTATCGCTGAGACTGAGCTTAATAAATAATCCACATCATCGAATCATCCATGCACTACGGCCAAGGATATTCATGTAATCATCAATGGTCATGATTATACCGAATAATTCCAGGTTATAATCATACCAATAACTGTCCATCAATGCACTATGGGCCAATGAGGACTTTTACCACATCATCTATAACATTACGGGTCATTATTATACCGAATGATCCCTAGTCATAATCATACTAACAAACAATTCATCTATGCATATAAGCCAAAGATACTCATCAATTAATAGTCCATCTTTGCACGTAAGCCAAAGATATACAACTGTAAAAACCAATAATCAACAGTCCATCTTTGCACGTAAGCCAAAGATATACAACTGTAAAATCAATAATCAGCAGTCCATCTTTGCACGTAAGCCAAAAATGACTTTCATCATAATATAAGCATGAGGATGACGACAATGATATAAGCATTAATCAAACGAAATCAAGGATAAATATTAAAAACTTTAAATTTATCCAGTGTTTAAAAATATCCAAATTGTCAACATGATACTGCTTTGTGGAGTAAAATTCAAGAATAATATTCATGTATCAAAAATAATTTAGACAGAAAAGAAATATATATTTCGGGTAAATAGTACCCCGCAATAGTACCCTATGAATAGTACTTCGGGAATAGTACCTCGTGGATAGTACCCCGACATGAAAAGTACCCCAAATACCCGAGTGAATAATACTTTGGTGAATAGTAATTTGGGTGAATAGTAACCCGTGAATAGTAACTCATAAATAGTACTCTAACACGAAAAGTGCCCCGAATACCTGTAAAGTCCCCGAACCCGGATACTTGAAACCCGAATTTGGTACTTCACGATACCATTTCTATGAGCGGAATAATACTAATAATAATAACAATAATATAGATTTATCAAATTTAACTTACATTTATCAGAGTTTAATCCCAAGTACGCAACCTTTACTACATTCTTTACATGATATATGATACATATCATTAACTTAATACAATCTATATATTACAAATGATACCAATAACATGTCCTGTTTGTTTTCCTTTTCACATGGTCTTGGCCGAACTTTCCAGTTCTTCACACTTAGCTGAAAACATTTAAATTAAGCAAGGATGAGCATTTGAGTGCCCAGCAAGTATTTATATATATATAAGTTGAAAGAATTTAAATGTTTTCTTTATAATATTCTTATACAATCGGTCAATTGTTGTGAAGTAATCTGTACCAATAACAATAACATAACAACCCTCTTTCAAATTTTTAAAACTGTGTATTGTCTATACATGGGTTTCTGTGACATATTATGAATATTTTTTTCATTTTCGAAAGGGTTTAAACAGAAATTCATCTGTAAACCGGCCATTGCTTACGGACCTGAGGGTGTACAGTCCATGGGCCCTGTATTGATCAATACTACATTGCTAGAATGATATTATCGTTCATCCTTTGTCCGCCGTAGCGCATAAAAATTTTCCCATTATCGGGATGTTCATACCTGTCGGGTTTTTGTAACAAAGGTCTTATATAATTCAACATATATGTATATCAAAGGTGTATCAACATGTGATTAAATACAATAATTATCCAAGTGGGGACACTTGTATAATCATTTATAGAAATTAACGAATAGAATATATAACTGAATTATCATATACTAACATGTTGATAATCAATGAGCATATATAATATAGGCTTAACAATCTGTACAATAATAATATAACTTTGAAACATACTTACACTTGTCCAATGCATAAAGAAAATGCAAAGGTAGGATACTTGCCTGATGCGCTGCTTACAATTACGCAACTTAGATTTATCTTTTCTATCACGACCTATCATTAATCAAATCATTCTATCAATTAGAATCAAATATCATAACACATAGTACTGCTTATTGCAGTCAGCACATAACATAATCACATTGTCATACATGTTCAACAATCATGTTATCACAAACAAACATCAACTCATTCCTAATCACATTGTCACACAACTTTATCCACCATTGAATCACAAATAAAATAATTAACTAACTAAATTTCTAAGTCCAGATCAATTTCTAAACCATGTCGGTCTACCGACATCTTTATCGGGTAATTATCGAGTTTAAGACTCTAAACAGTTGTTCAATATCCATTTAGACTAATTAAATAACAGTCATATCATTTTTCATGACCTTATAATAATTATAAAATAATTATTACCTTTTACAATAATTTTTGAAATATCAAAATCATTATTAAATGATTTAAATATCAAATAATTCTATTATCATCAATATTTAATTAATAGAAAACTATTAATCAAACAATTGCCAAAATATTAAAGTTATTTATAATAACTTAAAATATTTGTAAAGTGCTTATATTACCCTTAAATGATTTTTAAAACATTTAAAATCATTATTAAATAATTACCATTAATATTTAAATATGAATGAACTATTTATCCAAATATTAAGAGTCATTAATTATAACTTCAAATATTTTTAATTCATTTATATCCTTTTTAAATGATTTTTAAATAAATAAAACCATTTTTAAACTATTTATTTAATATAATTATTAAATAAGCTTAACATCATTAATCATTAAATAAATATCATTAATATTAAATTATTAATGAAATTATTCTTTAAATATTAAAAGTTATATTTTATAACTTAAAATATCTTTAAACACTTTATTTTAATTTAAAATGATTATTATAATATTAAAATCATTTTTAAACTAAATTATTTAATATAATTATTAAATAACTTTAAAATATCTTTAAACACTTTATTTTAATTTAAAATGATTATTATAATATTAAAATCATTTTTAAACTAAATTATTTAATATAATTATTAAATAACTTTAATATCATTAATAATAATTAATTAATGAAATTTACCTTTAAATATTAAAAGTTATATTTTATAACTTAAAATATTTTTAAATACCTTATTCTTATTTAAAATGATTTTTAATTTAATAAAATCATTTTTAATTCATTTATTTAATTCATTTAATAATTAACTTAATTATCATTAATATTAATTTATTAATGAAAATTATCACATAATATTAAAAGTTATCAAAAATAACTTAAATTATTTTCTTGTACCATAATATAATTTTAAATGATTTTTTCAAATATTAAAATCATTTTTAAATAATTTATTTAATATTATAATTAAATAAATTAAATACTTTTAATATTCCAAAAATATTAAATATTTATGAAATGTATTTAAAATAATTAAAAACTAATTTTCAGAAATTAAAATAATTTTTAATAATTTATTTGGTATTTTTAATAATTAAAAACTATTTTTTTCTATTTTTTTATTAATTTTCGGAAAATAAATACTATTTGTCGCTAAAGACCACCTATAGCGACAGAACCGTCACTATAGGTGTTCTTCATGTTCTTGAGATGTTCTTGAACATTCATAGCAGTTTGCAAGGTACCGAGTTTGACCAAGATTTCCGGTCAGATCCTGATGTTATTGGGCATGTTATTAGTCAGATATTGTAGTACTAATGCACGACTACAAGATCCAACAACAAACAAGTTCATACAACATATAATCAACGAGATCTGTGCCTTCAAACATGTTGTCAGGTCTGTTCTTCATTTTCTAGGTTACCCAGAAATGAAGAACAGATCATGAGTGATACTTTGAGCCTTCACTACCTGCTAATCGTCCAATGTTCTAAGGATCTAACGATTACAGGTTATACCCAACATGTAACTAAATAGATCTATCACAAAATATTACTAAAACAACAACAAATTTAGCAGATACCAACTCGTCAAACCATGTCAGAAATAAGACCAACAATTTTTTGGAAATTTCCCAGAAACAAAATTCGTGATCGAGGGACGAGGTTTGACCACATGCTACGTTCAATTTATTGAAGTATTAAAATATCTAGAGGCACTTAGCTTATAGTCCGGATAACAGGATACAACTTTAATACAATAACAACATCAAACAATCCTTAAATCTATCAGATCAAAGCCGTTCAACATGCTGTCAGACGCTAAAAATTTTCTGGGTTTTCCCAGATTTCTTCCCGGTCATGGTCGGTCAACGACCTTTGACCATTAATATCTTTTGATCTAGACATCCAATGACAGTGAATCCACTTTCAGATTAAAGATCTCATACAAGGCTACAAAAGTAAACACTTAAATAACAAAAACAATAAACACACAACGATCTATAGCCCCTGACATTTGATGTCAGACAACAGAAATACATTTTCCAGATTTTACAAATTTTCAAATCCCAGCCTCTAGATGTTATGGATCTAACATCTAGCAACCCAGATCATCATTAGACACTATAAACAACATATTAAAACAATTAAACATAACATCTAACACCGAATTTTTGGACAGAAATTAAGGCTAGGGTTTATACCTTCTTTGAAATTTTCTGATTTCTTGGCTTCTGATTTGTGATGGCTGATCGTGGGGCTGGATTTTGGGACTGATTTGCTTGATATTTTCGGAGGTTTTAGTGAGAGAAAGTATTGGTTGGGTGTTTGAGAAAAATAAGCTAGCAATTGATTTTCTCTCCCTTTCAATCCTTAAATAGACAACATAGATGCATGTATTGGCTAATATTAGGCTGATTTGCTGTCAATTTAGAGCATGTGGGGTTGTTGGGTTTGGCCACCAACTTCCCCTAAATGTCAAAACCTAGTTTTTAGCCAAATAATTCAACTAGGGGCAAAATGGTCATTTGATAAATCATTTAATGGCAAAATTGCCATCTTGTCAAACCCTTAGGGTTTAGGGTTTGGGCCATTTTAGGGTTTACAAATAATTTCTAGAATTTTCAATCTTGTATTTGCACAATATATATATATATATATATAATAAATAATAAAATTTTAGTTTCTAAAATTTTGGAATTAGGGTTTTCTTAATTATGATTAATTTTCTAATTACTTTTTAGAGTAACATTAGGGTTTAGATCATATAATTATCATTTACTTTGCTATTTTAGCAATTAGGGTTACCAAATTACAATTAGGGTTTCTAATTACTAATTTAGGGTTACAGTTTAGTAATTAGGGTTTAAAAATTTAGGGTTTCTATAATTAACATTTGTAATTCGAATACTTGTTAATTAATCAACTAATCACAATTACCAACAATTCCGAACTCTAATTTGAATTTCAAATTAGGGTTTCTCATTTCTAAAAATTAGGGTTTTAGAAATATTAATTAGGGTTTATTCTACAAATTAGGGTTTTGCGACCATAATTAGGGCTTTCCTAATTAGCGATTATATTTATAATACCAGACATTAACCACACTATCGTAATTGTCCAATAACTTGAAACTCTAATTTGTATTTTAAATTAGGGTTTCACACAGTATTAATATGGTTTAACACATAACACCATAATTGGCCAACCATCACCGATTCACATATACAATACATATTTATAGCACTGAAAAATTAAAATATTAAAATATTATAATATTATTATCATTCCTTATTTAAGACCCATAAATAGGGTTTATCAAAATATTATTAGGGTTTGGTCGTAACATAATAAAACTGTTCCACACATTAACATTACATGCATAATCATACTTATCTATAACGCTGACAAATAATAATATAATATTATTATTTTCATTCCTTGATCAAAACCCAGAATTAGGGTTTGGATTCCATATCTGATTTATCTGGCATAATTAACCTTATAATTAAGTAGAAATAATTTACTTAATATCTTGAACAAAATTCATATAATAAAATAAGTATTATAAAAATTCTATATTCATATCATATATTATTCAATTAATATAATTATCATATTTTCATGGAAAATAAACATTAAAAACATTTTTACTATAAAACTAATTATTATTAGAATATAATTTATAATGAGCAATAATTCTAAAATAAAATTATTCATAACCATTCATGTAATAAATATATTTTATATTCATCACATAAATACATACATAATACTTTTCACGCATTCTTACCCTTATAATAGATAATTATTCTAAAATCATTTCATATATTATTTAAATAATATAAGATTATATTTTCCTTGAAAAATAATTAATAAAACATTTCCGATAATGAATTAATTAGTATAAAAAAATATAATTGATAATAATCAATAATTCTACAATAAATTTATTTACAATATTTAATGTAATAAATTTTATTTATCACACATATAATTATAATTACACATTACCTTGACACATATCATTCATATTTATTTTAATAAATAAAAAAAAATTTATACGTAAAATTTACGATTTATTAATATAGAAAATATCGGGTTGTCACATTCACCCTCCCTTATAAAGATTTCGTCCCCGGAATCACCTTTCAAAACCTATACATACCAGGGTACATAACATTCACAATCATTACAATTAGATCTCGATCATAATTGATCGAATCGATCTTTAACTATTCAGCATAACGTTTATCTATTTCCTTAAACAAAAATTTGATTTCTAAGAGAACTCAAATTCCTCCTTCAAAGTAATTTATAAAATAATTTACTATATATAAAAATATAATAAGAAAATAAAAATTGGTTATATTAATACCTGGAGTTGCATTCCCGGCTGCTATCGAACCCCGAACAGTCCCGCTGAAGACGCTTGCGGTTGATTTCGTTGGTTTGTTTGTTGAAGTTGATCCCGTTGTCGCCAATGTCCTGCTGCCTTGTTCCATATTCGCATTCCTTGTTTCCATTTCCTTTCTTGAATAGTCTTTTACCTTATGCTTTATTGATTCGCACACAACACATTCACTATACATTCTTGGATTGGGACAATTTGGAAAGATATATATCCCTTCTGTCCTTACTTTCCACACACAAACTTTTCTTTTAATCACATTCCTGGCTTATTTATTGAAATTATCTTCTTTTATCATATAGGTGACAAAAGTTGTCTTTTGCCCCCACCATTATCCTAGCTATCACATACGCTTTAACAGGGTCGGTTGATCTTCTACATCCTGGCGGTCCGGTTGTCTTGAAGTCTTTGAAGTTTGTCGATCAATTTTCTAGTTGATTTCCCACAACTGGTATTTCGTTCTGCATAGCTTGATCGTCCGTATTCGCAAAATTTTGTGTCGGGTCTGGTTATCCTCCAGCTTTGTTCACAGGTCCTTCTATCCTTTGGTTTCGTTTTCGTTTTGACGACATTTTCATAAATTATTCTTACATTGTAAGCCTTATCGTAAACGCTTATCATATAACGTAAAATTTTCTATTCAAATAATCAGGTACTCAAAATATTATATTTTGAAAACTCGGTCTACTGTAATAACCAGTGACCAATAAATATCTACTATCTTTATACCAACTTATCCCATTAATCCAACATAGACTCATATTCATAGCACTTGACATACCATAGCACATTGTGCTTTAAACATTCGCTATCCCTTTGTGACTTGAAAGTCGGGAATCGCTGCTATAACTTATACAAAATATTACATTACACCAATATACCTATCATATATACCACCTAAAATCATACATATCCAACTAACACTAATACTACCTATTCCTTACACATTCACTAACGATCATTTGCTTAATAACCTATCTATTTCCATTATCCCCAATATCCATTCACACATAATTACATCCAATTTGTCATAACTTATAACACATTATGAGTTTAAGAACTCATCACAAACATACGAGTTTAAGAACTCACCATAAATATACGAGTTTAAGAACTCAACATTGACCACTTATTCCTTAACTAGTCTTTACCTATCTGTCATACATATCGTTTCTGGGTCCGGTACTACATTTTTCCACAATAACCACCTCTTTGAGGTAGCTTTCAATGTGAGCCTCTATTGCAGCTATTAGCTTTGATATTGGCTCAGTCATGGAGATTGACTTATTCTTTACGACTAAAGGGTATCCTAATTCTTTCTATCTAATACCTATACACAAAAATTATCTTGACTAGCAATTAATAATTACACACAACACATAATAGTTTTATAAGTTATCTTTTATTTTGTTTGACGATGAATTTATTCAATTCATCTATCTTTAAACTCTATATGAGTTATTTATATTTTCAACGTTTCCCTCTGTTCTAAGGTTATAGCCTAAAGTCTAACCCACCTAAGATTTCTAACCCTATAGCTCTGATACCAACCTGTAAAGTCCCCGAACCCGGATACTTGAAACCCGAATTCGGTACTTCACGATACCATTTCTATGAGCGGAATAATACTAACAATAATAACAATAATATAGATTTATCAAATTTAACTTACATTTATCAGAGTTTAATCCCAAGTACGCAACCTTTACTACATTCTTTACATGATATATGATACATATCATTAACTTAATACAATCTATATATTACAAATGATACCAATAACATGTCCTGTTTGCTTTCCTTTTCACATGGTTTTGGCCGAACTTTCCAGTTCTTCACACTTAGCTAAAAATATTTAAATTAAGCAAGGATGAGCATTTGAGTGCCCATCAAGTATTTTTATATATATAAGTTAAAAGAATTTAAATGTTTTCTTTATAATATTCTTCTACAACCGGTCAATAGTTGTGAAGTAATCTGTACCAATAACAATAACATAACAACCCTCTTTCAAATTTTTGAAACTGTGTATTGTCTATACATGGGTTTCTGTGACATATTATGAACATTGTTTTCATTTTCGAAAGAGTTTAAACAGAAATTCATCTGTAAACTGGCCATTGCTTACGGACCTGAGGGTGTACAGTCTATAGGCCCTGTATTGATCAATACTACATTGCTAGAACGATATTATCATTCATCCTTTGTCCGCCGTAGCGCATAAAAATTTTCCCATTATCGGGATGTTTATACCTGTCGGGTTTTTATAATAAAGGTCTTATATAATTCAACATATATGTATATCAAAGGTGTATCAACATGTGATTAAATACAATGATTATCCAAGTGGGGACACTTGTATAATTATTTATAGAAATTAACGAATAGAATATATAACTGAATTATCATATACTAACATGTTGATAATCAATGAGCATATATAATATAGGCTTAACAATCCGTACAATAATAATATAACTTTGAAACATTCTTACACTTGTCCAATGCATAAAGAAAATGCAAAGGTAGGATACTTGCCTGATGTGCTGCTTACAATTACGCAACTTAGATTTATCTTTTCTATCACGACCTATCATTAATCAAATCATTCTATCAATTAGAATCACATATCATAACACATAGTACTGCTTATTGCAGTCAGCACATAACATAATCACATTGTCATACATGTTCAACAATCATGTTATCACAAACAAACATCAACTCATTCCTAATCACATTGTCACACAACTTTATCCACCATTGAATCACAAATAAAATAATTAACTAACTAAATTTCTAAGTCCAGATCAATTTCTAAACCATGTCGGTCAACCGACATCTTTATCGGGTAATTATCGAGTTTAAGACTCTAAACAGTTGTTCAATATCCATTTAGTCTAATTAAATAACAGTCATATCATTTTTCATGACCTTATAATAATTATAAAATAATTATTACCTTTTACCATAATTTTTGAAATATCAGAATCATTATTAAATGATATAAATATCAAACAATTCTATTATCATCAATATTTAATTAATAGAAAACTATTAATCAAACAATTGCCAAAATATTAAAGTTATTTATAATAACTTAAAATATTTGTAAAGTGCTTATATTACCCTTAAATGATTTTTAAAACATTTAAAATCATTATTAAATAATTACCATTAATATTTAAATATTAATGAACTATTTATCCAAATATTAAGAGTCATTAATTATAACTTAAAATATTTTTAATTCATTTATATCCTTTTTAAATGATTTTTAAATAAATAAAACCATTTTTAAACTATTTATTTAATATAATTATTAAATAAGCTTAACATCATTAATCATTAAATAAATATCATTAATATTAAATTATTAATGAAATTATTCTTTAAATATTAAAAGTTATATTTTATAAATTAAAATATCTTTAAACACTTTATTTTCATTTAAAATGATTATTATAATATTAAAATCATTTTTAAACTAAATTATTTAATATAATTATTAAATAACTTTAATATCATTAATAATAATTAATTAATGAAATTTACCTTTAAATATTAAAAGTTATATTTTATAACTTAAAATATTTTTAAATACCTTATTCTTATTTAAAATGATTTTTAATTTAATAAAATCATTTTTAATTCATTTATTTAATTCATTTAATAATTAACTTAATTATCATTAATATTAATTTATTAATAAAAATTATCACATAATATTAAAAGTTATCAAAAATAACTTAAATTATTTTCTTATACCATAATATAATTTTAAATGATTTTTTCAAATATTAAAATCATTTTTAAATAATTTATTTAATATTATAATTAAATAAATTAAATACTTTTAATATTCCAAAAATATTAAATATTTATGTAATATATTTAAAATAATTAAAAACTAATTTTTAGAATTTAAAATAATTTTTAATAATTTATTTGGTATTTTTAATAATTAAAAACTATTTTTTTCTATTTATTTATTAATTTCTGAAAAATAAATACTATTTGTCGCTAAAGACCACCTATAGCGACAGAACCGTCGCAATAGGCGTTCTTCATGTTCTTGAGCTGTTCTTGAACATTCATAGCAATTTGCAAGGTACCGAGTTTGACCAAGATTTCCGGTCAGATCCTGATGTTATTGGGCATGTTATTAGTCAGATATTGTAGTACTAACGCACGACTACAAGATCCAACAACAAACAAGTTCATACAACATATAATCAACGAGATCTGTGCCTTCAAACATGTTGTCAGGTCTGTTCTTCATTTTCTGGGTTACCCAGAAATGAAGAACAGATCATGAGTGATACTTTGAGCCTTCACTACCTGCTAATCGTCCAATGTTCTAAGGATCTAACGATTCCAGGTTATACCCAACATGTAACTAAATAGATCTATCACAAAATATTACTAAAACAACAACAAATTTAGCAGATACCAACTGGTCAAACCATGTCAGAAATAAGACCAACAATTTTTTGGAAATTTCCCAGAAACAGAATTCGTGATCGAGGGACGAGGTTTGACCACATGCTACGTTCGATTTATTGAAGCATTAAGATATCTAGAGGCAGTTAGCTATAGTCCGGATAACAGGATATAACTTTAATACAATAACAACATCAAACAATCCTTAAATCTGTCAGATCAAAGCCGTTCAACATGCTGTCAGACGCTAAAAATTTTCTGGGTTTACCCAGATTTCTTCCCGGTCATGGTCGGTCAACGACCTCTGACCATTAATATCTTTTGATCTAGACATCCAATGACAGTGAATCCACTTTCAGATTAAAGATCTCATACAAGGCTACAAAAGTAAACACTTAAACAACAAAAACAATAAATACACAACGATCTGTAGCCCCTGACATTTGATGTCAGACAACTGAAATACATTTTCCAGATTTTACAAATTTTCAAATCCCAGCCTCTAGATGTTATGGATCTAACATCTAGCAACCCAGATCATCATTAGACACTATAAACAACATATTAAAATAATTAAACATAACATCTAACACCGAATTTTTGGACAGAAATTAAGGCTAGGGTTTATACCTTCTTTGAAATTTTCTGATTTCTTGGCTTCTGATTTGTGATGGCTGATCGTGGGGCTGGATTTTGGGACTGATTTACTTGATATTTTCGGAGGTTTTAGTGAGAGAAAGTCTTGGTTGGGTGTTTGAGAAAAATAAGCTAGCAATTGATTTTCTCTCCCTTTCAATCCTTAAATAGACAACATAGATGCATGTATTGGCTGATATTAGGCTGATTTGCTGTCAATTTAGAGCATGTGGGGTTGTTGGGTTTGGCCACCAACTTCCCCTAAATGTTAAAACCTAGTTTTTAGCCAAATAATTCAACTAGGGGCAAAATGGTCATTTGATAAATCATTTAATGGAAAAATTGTCATCTTGTCAAACCCTTAGGGTTTAGGGTTTGGGCCATTTTAGGATTTACAAATAATTTCTAGAATTTTCAATCTTGGATTTGCACAAAATATATATATATATATATATATATATATATATAATAATAATAATAATAATAATAATAATAAATAATAAAATTTTAGTTTCTAAAATTTTGGAATTAGGGTTTTCTTAATTATGATTAATTTTCTAATTACTTTTTAGAGTAACATTAGGGTTTAGATCATATAATTATCATTTACTTTGCTATTTTAGCAATTAGGGTTTATCCTTTTGGTAATTAGGGTTACCAAATTACAATTAGGGTTTTTAATTACTAATTTAGGGTTATAGTTTAGTAATTAGGGTTTAACAATTTAGGGTTTCTATAATTAACATTTGTAATTCGAATACTTGTTAATTAATCAACTAATCACAATTACCAACAATTTCGAATTCTAATTTGAATTTCAAATCAGGGTTTCTCATTTCTAAAAATTAGGGTTTTAGAAATATTAATTAGGGTTTATTCTACAAATTAGGGTTTTGCGACCATAATTAGGGCTTTCTTAATTAGCGATTAAATTTATAATACCAGACATTAACCACACTATCGTAATTGTCCAATAACTTGAAACTCTAATTTGTATTTTAAATTAGGGTTTCACACAGTATTAATAAGGTTTAACACATAACACCATAATTGGCCAACCATCACCGATTCACATATACAGTACATATTTATAGCACTGAAAAATTAAAATATTATAATATTATTATCATTCCTTATTTCAGACCCATAAATAGGGTTTATCAAAATATTATTAGGGTTTGGTCGTAACATAATAAAACTGTTCAACACATTAACATTACACGCATAATCATACTTATCTATAACGTTGACAAATAATAATATAATATTATTATTTTCATTCCTTGATCAAAACCCAGAATTAGGGTTTGGATTCCATATCTGATTTATCTGCCATAATTAACCTTATAATTAAGTAGAAATAATTTACTTAATATCTTGAACAAAATTCATATAATAAAATAAGTATTATAAAAATTCTATATTCATATCATATATTATTCAATTAATATAATTATCATATTTTCATGGAAAATAAACATTAAAAACATTTTTACTATAAAACTAATTATTATTAGAATATAATTTATAATGAGCAATAATTCTAAAATAAAATTATTCATAACCATTCATGTAATAAATATATTTTATATTCATCACATAAATACATACATAATACCTTTCACGCATTCTTACCCTTATAATAGATAATTATTCTAAAATCATTTCATATATTATTTAAATAATATAAGATTATATTTTCCTTGGAAAATAATTAATAAAACATTTCCGTTAAGGAATTAATTAGTATAAAAAAATATAATTGATAATAATCAATAATTCTACAATAAATTTATTTGGAATATTTAATGTAATAAATTTTATTTATCACACATATAATTATAATTACACATTACCTTGACACATATCATTCATATTTATTTTAATAAATAAAAAAAAATTTATAACAAAATTTACGATTTATTAATATAGAAAATATCGGGTTGTCACAATACCTAAGTGAATAATACTAGAGTGAATAGTAACCGGGTGAATAGTAACCCATGAATAGTAACTCGTAAAAAAACACCAAAGAAAATGATATTCCATGACGAGTACAAATGAAATGATATGTCATACGAGTATAATAGATTATACGAAACTGCAAATAGATTTTCACCCGCCATGCGGTAATCCACGTAGACAAATCATTTCCACAATTTAATAAGGAATGAATACAAAGGATCATTCACCATGCAAGCGGTAATCCACATAGACATGTTATTCCAATAGAATAATAAAGATTGGAATAACAGAAGAATTCACCATTCATGCTATAGACCGCACAGATAGGTTATTCCTAACAGAATAATAATGAATGGAACCAGGTCATGCGTAATCCGTACAGACAGGATATTCCAACAGAATAATAATGAATAGAACCAGGTCATGCGTAATCCGCACAAACAAGATATTCCAACAGAATAATAACGAATGGAACCAGGTTATGCGTGATCCGCACAAACAGGATTTTCCAACATAATAATAAAGAATGAAATAACAACAAAATTCACTAGGCATGCGATAGACCTCACAGACAGGTTATTCCAACAGAATAATAAAGAATAGAATAACAGAAGAATTTCACCATGTATGCGGTACTTCGCATAGACAGGTTATTCCAACATAATAATAAATAATGGAATAACAACTCTTACGAGTATTGGAAGAAAATAACACTCTTCATGAATACGAAAGAATAATACCCCTTACCTCAAAAGAAGACTGGATACTGGAATAGTGAGGTAATAGACTTCTCTTCTTCTTTCTCTCTATAATTTCTCTCTATAATAATTGCTCTATAGCTTTAGTGAATTGGCGAAAAATAATGAAGGAATGAGCTTCTATTTATAGGAAAATATAGTTTTAATAACAGAAGAATTTCACCATGTATGCGGTACTTTGAATAGACAGGTTATTCCAACATAATAATAAAGAATGGAATAGAAACCCTTACGAGTATTGAAAGAAAATAACCCTCTTCATGAATATGAATGAATAATACCCCTTACTATAATAATAATATCCATTACTTCAGAAGAAAACTGGATACTGGAATAGTGAGGTAGCAGACTTCTCTTCTTCTTTCTCTCTATAATTTCTCACTATAGTAATTGCTCTATAGCTTTAGTGAATTGGTGAAAAATAATGAAGGAATGAGCTTCTATTTATAGGAAAATATAGTTTCGATAATTGCACATTTTGGGGCTCGAAATATTATAGTATAATACCTTCATCTTTTCCTTCATTTTTAATTTAGTCATGCAAGTATTATCAAACTTGCACCACCTCCCCTAATAGTAAATCATGTGACTCAATAGTTCTAAACATGTGAAAAAATTAATTATAGTATAGTACCTTCAACTATACCTCCATTTTAACTTAGTCATTCAAGTATTATCAATCTTACACCAACTCCCCTAATAGTAAATGAATGTGAATCAATAGTACACACATGTGAACAAATAGTTATAATCATGTGAATCATTAACAATTAATTGCTCATTTATCCGGTTAATTACCCGATTGGTCAATATAACCTCCAGACATCAATTATTATCGAAATAAATGTCAATTTTCACTTACACTAATAATTCCAACACAATGGAACTATCAATTTCATCCTTAATCAACACGAACTTATTCATCATTAATATTATAATTCATAATATTTAACAACCAGGTCGTTTCCAGGAAAGAGGGAGCTTTCCGATAAGGATTTCTCCTTATTGGCGCGCAATTAGGTGACCAAACCTCTCCTTGACAGAACTTCTAGACATTATCAATATTGCAAATAATAATATGAATAACTTTGTCATCTTAATTATTGATTTAATAATATAACATATTATGTAGATGATATTGTGACAATAATTGAATCAATAATATAAGAGATATGATGCAACAAATACTGTAGCAATAATTGAGTATAAATGAGTGACTTTTCACGTAACCATCAATAATCAATACCGTGTGCTACTATGAAATCACGCGTATTACTATATTTTTACTACCGTGTAGTTCAACAGTTTTAACGGTAACACTTTCGCCGTTATAAAAAGATAATTCCGTCATTTTCTTACTACGACAATACATCTATTGTGGGGTCCATCAATGATTGTACCATCATACGAATATTCCCTGTTAAAACGAATATTCCCTGACCAATCGAATATTATATAACAACTTTCTTACTTTGAAAAAATTTCACATATCACCCTTAAATTTAAACTTTTATCAATTTAACCATTTACTAAATAGAATAGTTATAAGAAAATTGAATACTTTCATTTCATAAAATTCGGGGTCTCCCAAGGGACATCTGTCACCCAACTGTCCTAACCCTAAGAAAAACCAGGGGTGTTTTGTTTGTGGATCGTTGGACCACATGGCAAGAAATTGCCAGAAGAAAGGCTTAAAGGGAAATATAGGTTCTGGTAGTGATAAATTAGCTATTACGGGACCAACACCATCAGTGGGTAGACCCTCAGCCTGTACGTTTAATATGACTGTCCAAGATGTGCTTGCATCCTCAGATGTAGTAGAAGGTATCATTCTAGTCAATGAAATAAATGCTTATGTGTTATTTGACTCGGGTGCTACTTGTTCGTTTATAGCATGTGAATTTGCTCAGCGATTAGGCTTAATCCCTGAAAAGTTAGTAATACCATTAGACGTTAAGGTATCAAATGAAGAGATAATCCCCATTGAACATATTCATAAGGATTGTTGCGTAGATATTAGAGGTAATAAGTTAACGATATATTTGGTACCGATAAAATTAAAAGAATTCGATGTAATTCTTGGTATTGATTGGTTGATTAACCATATGGCGATAATAGATTGCCATAGGAAAAGTGTGAACCTTCGACTTTCTAAGAAAACCAAGGTAGTGTTCTTTGGTAGTAAATCACCTAGAGGCTCTTGTTGTTTATCGATGACACAAGCTAGGAAGATGCTGAGAAAAGGGTCTGTAGGTTACATGTGCCATGTTGTGGATACCCAAAGAGTGGGAACATCCTTGGACCAGATACCTATTGTTCAAGAGTTCGCGGATGTATTTCCGAAGGAATTACCGAGTATTCCACTAGATAGGGAGGTTGAGTTTGTAATTGATCTGTTACCAGGTACGACACCAGTTTCAAGGGCACCATATCGGATGGCACCAGTTGAGATGAAGGAGTTAATGGTTCAATTACAAGAACTGTTAGACAGGAAGTACATTCAACCGAGTGTGTCTCCTTGGGAAGCATCGGTATTATTTGTAAAGAAAAAGGATGGGTCGTTAAGAATTTGTATCGACTATCGAGAGTTGAAAGGGGAAAACTATTTTTCTAAGATTGATTTGTGCACGGGGTATCATCAATTAAAAGTAAGAAAGGAGGATGTACCTAAGAAGGCCTTCAGAACTCGTTATGGTCATTACGAGTTTCTGGTGATGTCGTTTGGGTTGACTAATGCGCCAACCGCATTTATGGATATGATGAACAGAGTGTTTAAACATTATTTGGATAAGTTTATCGTAGTGTTCATTGATGATATTCTAGTCTATTCAAAGACGCCAGAAGATTATGCTGAACATTTACGAATAATGTTAGAAACACTACGGGAGGAAAAGTTGTATGTGAAATTCACAAAGTGTGAATTTTGGCTTGAGCGAGTACAGTTTCTAGGACATATTATTGATAAAGATGGCATTTCCATAGATCCAGTAGAAGTAGAAGTAGTTAATGTGTGGGAGCAACCGAAGACGCCAACCAAGGTTCGGAGTTTCCTGGGGTTTGCGGGATACTATAGAAGGTTCATTTAGGACTTTTCTAAAATAGCTACTCCGCTGACAAATTTGATAAGGAAGTCAGTGAAGTATGTGAGGACTGAAAAATGTGAGAACTGTTTTCAGGAATTAAAGAAGAGGTTAAGTGAGGCACCTGTATTATCTTCGCCAGATGATACGGGGAATTTTGTAGTATATAGCGATGCTTCGTATAGAGGACTGGGTTGCGTGCTCATGCAGCATGGCAAGGTCATTGCGTATGCATCACGTCAATTAAAGGATTATGAGAAGGCCTATCCTACTCACGATCTGGAATTGGCAGCTGTAGTTTTTTCCTTGAAGATATGGAGGCATTATTTATATGGTGAGAAGTGTGAGATATATACGAACCACAAAAGTCTAAAATATATCTTCACACAGAAGGAGTTGAACATGAGACAAAGAAGGTGGTTAGAACTAATAAAAGATTACGATTGTGATATTTTATATCATCCGGAGAAAGCAAATATAGTAGCCGATGTGCTAAGTAGGAAGGGTAGAGAGAAACTGTCAATGTTAACAACTTAGAATGAGTTGATAATAGCGATGGAAAGAATGGAGTTAGAAGTTAAGTTATTAGAGGAAGCAGTGAAAATGTTATTTTCCATGGAAACCCAACCGACCATAATGGAACAGGTTAAAGGAGTACAAATGAACAACGAGGAATGTGAGCAGATAAAGAAGAGGATAGAAGATGAAGAAAAGACTAAGTATAACCTTGATAAAGAGGGATTACTTTGTTTTGAAGGAAGAATTTGGGTTCCAAATAATTCCGAATTAAAGGAGGAAATAATGATGGAGGCCCATAGTTCGAGGTACTTGATACATCCCGGTAGTACGAAGATGTAGCAAGACCTTCGTAAGAATTTTTGGTGGCCAAACATGAAAAGGGAGATAGCAGAATATGTTAGTAGGTGCTTAACTTGTCAAAAGGTTAAGGCTGAACACCAACGACCTAGTGGGTTGTTGCAACCATTAGAAATTCTAGAGTGGAAATGGGAACACATCACAATGGATTTTATGGTGGGACTTCCAACAACAAGGAAAGGATACAACGCTATTTGGGTGATAGTGGATCGATTAATGAAATCGGCTCATTTTCTACCAATAGAAGTTAGGTATAACCTAGAACAATTGGCTAAGCTGTATGTCAAGGAAATTATTTCCAGACATGGAGTACCTTTTTCGATTGTGTCAGATCGTGATCCACTATTCACATCGAACTTTTGGAGGAGTTTGCAAGAGCAAATGGGAACGCAGTTAAGATTGAGTACGGCGTATCTTCCTTAGACGGATGGGCAGAGTGAATGGAAAATTCAATCGCTTGAAGATATGTTAAGATCTTGCGTTATGGATTTCAAAGGGAGTTGGGACGACCATCTACCATTGGTGGAATTTGCGTACAATAATAGTTTTCACGCTAGTATTGGCATGCCGCCTTACGAAGCGTTGTATGGAAGGAAGTGTCAAACTCCATTGTGTTAGGATGAGGTGGGTGAACGTCGGATGTTGGGACCTGAGATGGTACAACAAACGGCGAACATGGTAAAGATAATTCGTACTCAATTGGTAGCGGCTCAAGATAGGCAAAAAAAGTATGCAGATCCTCACTGAGGAAAGAGAGAATTCGATGTAGGATCTTTTGTCTTTCTGAAAGTATCACCTTGGAAAGGAAAGATATGTTTTGGAAAGAAAGGGAAGTTAAGTCCAAGGTTTGTAGGAACTTTTAAGATTTTAAGAAGGGTAGGAGAGGTAGCTTATGAAGTAGCCTTACCTCCAGAAATGGAACGCATTCACAATGTGTTTCACGTGTCTGTGTTGCGTCCTTATAAACAGGACTATAAACACGTAATAGAGTATGAATCTATTTAGACAGAGAAAGATTTATCATATGAGGAACTTCCCATTCAAATTGTTGATAGGAAGGAACAAGTTTTAAGAAATAAGATAATACCTTCAGTGAAGGTGATATAGTGAAACTACAATGCTGAAGAAGCAACGTGGGAACTTGAAAGTAAAATGAAGGAAAATTTTCCTCATTTGTTTATGTAATTATAAGCCATATTCTGGATACATAATCCTTATAAGGGGGAGAATGTAACGCCCGAGAAAATTGAATTTTTAAGATAATTAAATTTTTATTTGATTATGTGAATTAAATGAATTTAATTGATTTATTTTATGAGTAAGCTATGTGATGGCAGTTGTGATACCCCCATAATAGGTATACATCACCCATCTTGAGTTGCCAAATACATGGTATAAAATTCAAATACAACTTAATAATACAGCTGTCGTGTAAAATACGACAAAACCTAAACTGAGAGTTTAATAAGAATATTGTCATCTAGACAATATCCACACTCAAAAGAGTACTCTTTACAATTATTTTCACACTATTTAACAGAATAGTGAGGACTACTAATACTATCATCAGGACCGTCACTCCGTTCCCCGACTAGTCCCGGCTACGTTCTCATTTCCTGAAGAGAACAGTGAAAGAAAGGGTGAGCTCAACTAGCCTAATAAAAAATATTATGACTAAGATAATGTAGAATAAATTATCATTAGCCTTTAACAATGTTAAACTAATTAAAATATAACAAACATCAAGTTTAACTGCAGCGGAACAAGTAATCCATTAAAAGAGTCAAGTAGAGAATAAAATCTACTATCTTTTATGATTTAAAAGTTTTTTCATCTTTTTTATCGCTGAGACTCACCTTAATAAATAATCCACATCATCCCTGCACTACGGCCAAGGATATTCATTAGTATCACAATCACAAATTATCCATGCACTACGGGCCAAGGATATTTGTGTATTCATCAATGGTCATGATCATGCCAACAACTGTCCATCAATGCACTACGGGCCAATAAGGACTTTTTTCACACCATTTGTAACATTACAGTCATGATTACACCGAATAATCCCTGGTCATAATCATACAAAGTCATTTTATTCACTACAGGCCACAAATGACTTTCAACATAATATAAACATGAGGATGATGACAATGATATAAGAATTCAATAAAACAAGCTCAAGAATTTATTTATCCAGGAGCTAATAACGTCCAAATTGTCAACATGATACTTCTTTGTAGAGTAAAACTCAAGAATGCTCAGAAGAATATTTCCATAAAAAGATACTGGATGAAGTAAAAATATCAAGGACATTCCACTAATTTCATGGAGTATAGAAGTCAAAACTTTAACCAATTGATTATAATAAAGAATGGGATAACAAAAGAAATCACCAGGCATGCGATATACCGCACAGACAGGTTATTCCATCAGAATAATAAATAACGAAACCAGGTCGTGCGCAAACGCACAGACAAGATATTCCAACAGAATAATAAATAATGGAACCAGGTCATGCGTAAACGTACAGATAGGATGTTCCAACAGAATATTAAATAACGGAACCAGGTCATGCGTAACGTACCGACATGATATTTCAACAGAATAATAAAAATGGAATAACAGAAGAATTTCAACATGTATGTGGTACTTCGCATAGACATGTTATTCCAACATAATGATAAAGAATGGAATAATAGAAGAATTTTACCAAGTATAGGGTGGCCCCCGTATACAGGTTATTCCAACAGAATAATAAAGAATGGAGTAACAGAAGTTCTCTTCATGAATAAGAAATAAATAATACCCCTTACCTTAGTAGGAAATTGGATACCGTAATATTGTAGTAACAGAAGATTTTTCTTCTTTCTTTCTTATTCTCTCTATTCTTTCTTGCTCTATAGCTTTAGTGAATTCTTGAAAAATAATAAAGGAATGAGCTTCTATTTATAAGCTTGGTAGAGTAAGGGTAAAATAGTCTTTTCGCCATAATTTATGACATCATCGCTTACATCATCGATCATATGACATCATTGCTTACATCATCGATCAAATGACATCATTGCTTACATCATCCTTCCGATGACATCATTGCTTACCTCATCGTTCTGATGACATCATCGCTTACATCATCAGAATTCAAATTTAAATTGTTCTCTTCCACCTCATTTTATTTTTATACCATGAATTTACTATAATAATGTTACCATTATAAAAAAAACATACTATCATATAATCACATCATACTACTATAATATAATATTATAATAATAAATTTAAATGAATTATTGATTTGATAATTTGAAATACTATGTAATAACAATTATTGAATCAAAAATATCAACATAGCAATTATTGAATCAAAAAAATATTAAACATTAATTATTGTAACAATTATTGAGTAGAGCCTTCTTACGTAAGAATCAATAATTCAAAAAATACTGTGCAATACCGTGTGCTACTGTGCAACAACGCGTGTTACTGTATTTTTATCCACCATGTATTCCAACAGTGTTAACGGTAACACTTCCGTCGTTATTTTCATAAAAATATTTTTATCATTTTCTAACTCCGACAATAATTCCGTTGTGGGGTCCACCAATGATTGCGCCGTCGTACGAATATTCCCAGACAAAAAGAATATTCCCCGACCAAATGAATATTTTATAACAACTTGCGTATTTTGCAAAATTTATATATATTACCCACAACTATAATATTATATCAAATTCATTCCATAATATTTAAAAATAATATTTATAGAAAAATCATCTTTATTAAAATGTTGGGGTCTTACAACCACCCCTTCTTACGAAATTTTGCCCTCAAAATTAGGGTACGTACCTGGCATGTCGAAAAGGTAAGGATATCTTGATTTCATTTCAGATTCTAACTCCCAGGTCATTTCCTCAACATCATGGTTTCTCTACAAAACTTTGTCTTGAGGTATAACCTTGGAGCGTAGAATATGTTCCTTCTTATCCAAGATTTGAACATGAACCTCTTCATATGTCAAATCTTCAGCTATTTCATCCGGTTCTAACTCAATAATGTTGTTCGGGTCTTCCCATATTTACGTAACATGGATATATGAAAAACGTTATGAACACGAGACATACTTGGCAGTAAAGCGAGTCTATACACCACAGTTCCTACTCGATCGAGGATTAAAAATGTGCCAATGAATCGAGGATTGAGCTTTCCTCTCTTTCCAAATCTCGTAACTCCTTTCCATGGAGCAACACATGATCTCCAATATTGAATTCCACGTCATTTAGATGAAGATCAACATAACTCTTTTGTCAATCTTGTGAGGTTTTTATACGTTGCCGGATCGTTTGAATCTTTTTCGTAGTCATACGTACCAACTCTGGTCCCAACAACGTTGTTTCACCCACCTCATCCCAACATATTAGAGAATGACACTTTCTTCTATATAACGCTTCGAATGGAGCCATGCCAATACTTGTTTGATAACTGTTGTTGTATGAAAACTGAACCAACGGTAAGAACTTGTCCCAACTTCCCTTGAAGTCAAGGACACAGAGTCTTAATAAATCTTCAAGAGTTTGAATAGTCCTCTCTAATTGTACGCCCGTTTGAGGATGATATGCCGAACTAAATCTTAAGTCTGTGCCCATAGCATTTTACAAACTAACCCAAAATCGTGAAGTGAATCTTGGGTCTCGATCAGAAACTATGGATACTAGCATACCATGTAGTCTTATAATCTCGTTTGTGTACATACGAGCAAGACATTCAAGTGTATAAATTTCTCGTATTAGTAAGAAATGAGCAGACTTGGTCAATCTATCAACAATGACCTAAATTGCATTTATGCCTTGAGAAACCCTGGGAAGACCAGTAAGGAAATCCATGGTAATGTGCTCCCACTTCCATTCTGGAATTTCAAGTAGTTGCAATGGACCTTTTGGTACTTGATGCTCCGCCTTGACTCGTTGAAAAGTTAGACACCTTGAGATAAACAGCGATATCTCTATCTTCATATTGCTCCACCAAAATGTATGAAGAAGATCACGATACATTTTGGTACTCCCAGATGG
Source organism: Panax japonicus (assembly GCA_020205505.1). Taxonomy (NCBI): domain Eukaryota; kingdom Viridiplantae; phylum Streptophyta; class Magnoliopsida; order Apiales; family Araliaceae; genus Panax; species Panax japonicus. Next base: position 39,614,461 of record CM035092.1, read on the forward strand.
ATTGCAAAATGGTGTGTTGTGCGCCTTCATTGTGATTTTATACTTTAAAACAGGGTAATTAGGAACACAAAGTCTGGAGTTGACTCGAAGTATTCCTTCTTCATCGATTCTTGCTTCTGGCATAGCACCTTCTTTCACTTTCTTCCTCATACGCATCAGCTCCAGATCTGTAACTTGAGCAGCTTTACCTTTATCAATTAAAGTCGGTTCTACTCGTATATTCGCCATCATCACATGGGTCCTTGGAATTTTTAACTCTATCTCTATCCTTTGCAAGTCACACAAAGTGGGACTTTGCATTGTCAATATCGCACTTGTACTCTCATATGATCTTCTACTCAATGCGTCAACTATCACATTCTCTTTTCCAGGATGGTATTGGATGGTATGATCATAATCTTTTAATAGTTCAAGCCAACGTCATTCTCGCATGTTGATTTCCTTTTGAGTGAAGAAATATTTGAGGCTTTTATGATCCGTAAAGATCTCCACTTTCTCCCCATACAAGTAATGCCTCCAAATTTGAAGTACGAAAACAATAGCTGCCAACTCTAGGTCATGAGTAGGATAATTCCTCTCATATTCATTGAGTTGTCGAGAGGCATAGGCTATGACTTTCCTATGTTTCATAAGAACACATGCTAACCCTTTGCCCGAAGCATCACTGTAGATGACAAATCCCTCCGAGCCAGATGGTATTGTCAGAACCGGTGCTGAAATGAGTCTCCTTTTGAGTTCTTGAAAACTCTTCTCACATTCCTCGTTCCAACCGAATTTTGTATCTTTTCGAGTTAGCTGAGTTAATGGAGTAGCGATTCGAGAAAACCTTTCTATGAATCTCCGATAATAACCAGCTAAGCCAAGAAAGCTACGTACTTCGGTCACTGATTACGGTTGCTCCCAGCTTTGAATAGCTTCAATCTTTGTTGGGTCAATAGATATTCCATGGCTTGATAGTACGTGCCCAAGTAATGCTACTTCATTAAGCCAGAACTCACATTTCTTTAACTTAGCATAAAGCTTATATTCACGAAGCTTTTGGAGTATCAGCCTCAAGTGTTGCTCATGATATTCACGGCTTTTGGAATAAATAAGGATGTCATCAATAAAGACGACCACAAAATGATCCAAATATTCCTTGAATACTCGGTTCATCATATCCATGAAAGCAACAGGAGCATTAGTCAATCCAAAAGATATGACTAGGAATTCATAATGCCCGTACCGAGTTCTGAAAGTCGTCTTTGGAATGTCATCGGGTCTAATCTTCAATTAGTGATATCTAGAACGAAGATCAATCTTTGAAAAGAATTTGGCTCCTTGTAACTGGTCAAACAGGTCATTAATACATGGCAATGGGTACCTATTTTTGATGGTGACATGATTCAACTTCGGATAATCAATACAAAGTCACATACTCCCATCTTTCTTTTTCACAAATAGAACAGGAGCACCCCAAGGAGAAGTACTAGGACTAATAAAGCCAATGTCTAACAATTCCTGTAGTTGGGTCTTTAACTCCTGAAGTTTAATAGGAGCCATTCAATATGGGGCTTTGGAAATGGGTTTTGTATCGGGTTCAAGGTCGATACAAAATTTAATTTCACGCTCTGGGGGTAGGCCAGGAAGTTCATCAAGGAATACATTAGGAAATTTATTAACAATAGAAATATCATTCAAAATTGATGTATTTTTGTTTAGATCAGTGACATGAGCTAAGAAAGCTTGACATCCATTTTTTAATGAACGAATAGCTTTATGGCTTGAGATGACAGTGATTGATTTTAATGGTTTGGTTGCTTGAATTCGCATAATAGGTTGGTTAGGAATATGAAAGCTAACAACATTACGAAAAAAATCAATTTTTGCATGATGAGTAGTTAACCAATCAATCCCTAGAATTGCGTTAAATGCAAGTATTTTCAATGAAATAAGATCGACAGGTAATGTGTGGGTACCGATTTGAACCAAACAAGACTTATAAATAGTGGATGTAATGAAGGTTTCTCCCAATGGAGTTTTAACAGATAAGTCAAGGTCCAATTTCTCCGGAGTCAAATTTAAACGTTTAGCACAAGTAGGAGAAATAAAAGAATGGGTAGAACCGGTATCAAATAAGGTATATACTTCACTAGAGTTTATGATAAGCTTACCCGTGATGACCTCGTTTGGGTTCCTTGCTTTCTGGGAGGTCACGACAAGCGCTCTCCCTTGAACTACCAGTTTTATCTTGTCTGGGACGGCCATTGATGCCTCCATCCCAGCTGCACTTGTCTTCAATACACAAAAAAATCGGGTCAGGTGACCTTCTCTTCCACAATTGTAACATGCTTTGGATGGCACAGCGCAGTTTGGACTGATGTGTCCGTCTCCTCCACATTTGGAGCATATGATAGATGGTTGTTCTCCTTCCTTAACGACATGTACTGATGCAAACGTGTTTCCATCATTGTTGAATCTCCTCTTCTTGAAATGTCCATTCTTATTGTTTTGGCCATGATTACCACCAAAGTGCTTACCATTTTTGGCATGTTGATTCCCTCCTCGCTTATTATCACCGCTTCGATGACTGTTATCACTGGTATTATCATTTTTCTAGCTGCTCTCTTTTGGTTGGGTTGATTCATTATCGCGTTCCAATAGCTGAGCCCTATTAACAACATCTAAATACAAACCCAGTTTATGAGAGATAAGATATTAACGTATCTCGGGTTTCAAACCTCTTAGAAACATTTGCGTCATTCTCTCCTCATTATCAACCAAATGAGACGCAAACCAGGACAACTCAGCAAACTTGGCTTCGTACTGCGACACGGTCATATTGTTTTGCTCTAGCTTGATGAACTATACCTCTTTCATGTGACGAATACTTTCAGGAAAGTACTTGTTGTTGAACAGTTCTTGGAACTTATCCCAAGACATCTTCAGTGCGGCAGGTTGAGTACGCTTTACAGATTCCCACCAGTAATTTGCCTCTACCCGCAACATGATGTTGGAAAAGGGAACCTTTTTCTCCTCAGAGCATCCTAAGACATCAAATATCATATTGATCTGCTTTATCCACATCTCCGCCTTAAGTGGTTTTGGCTCTCTAAAAAACTCCGGTGGTCCCAGTTCCTTGAACTGCTTAACGGTGACCATCTGAGAGTTACTAGTGTTTCACCTATATTTTGGACAGGAGCCGCTCTTGCCTAATGTTCCATGAATTGCATAAAAACTCTGAACATTCCATCGTTCATCATCTGGTCCATGTTGTTGTTTGCCTGAGGATTGTCGCCTTCCTGATGCACATTATCCTGATTATTGATCTTTGGAGACTCAAATTGTCTCCTGTGCTCCATTGATGTTCTCAACATTCTCGGATGTCATTTTCAAATACTATCACAAAACAAGGGTTAATTAACATATCACATATTATCCCTATACTCTGACCGACCAATTAAATACCAAATAAACTTTGGTAGGTCATACTAGCGAAGGAATTCCCCGTCTCTCCCCTCCTAGTTCTTTTCTCACATCTTAGCCAGGAATCATATCCCTAAGCTTTGATACCAACTCTGATGCCCCCAAAATAGGTATACATTACCCATCTTGAGTCGCCAAATACAAGGTACAAAATTCAAATACAACTTAATAATACAGCTATCATGTAAAATACGACAAAACGTAAACTGTGAGTTTAATAAGAATATTGTTATCTAGACAATACACAAACTCAAAAGAGTCCTCTTTACAATTATTTTCACACTATTTAACAGAATAGTGAGGACTACTAATACTATCATCTGGACCGTCACTCTGTTCCCCGACTAGTCCCGACTACGTTCTCATTTCCTGAAGAGAATAGTGAAAGAAAGGGTGAGCTCAACTAGCCCAGTAAGAAGTATTATGACTAAGATAATGCAGAATAAATTATCATTAGCCTTAAACAATGTTAAACTAATTAAAATATAACAAACATCAAGTTTAACTGCAGCGGAACAAGCAATCCAGTAAAAGAGTCAAGTAAAGAATAAAATTTACTATCTTTTATGATTTAAAAGGTTTTTCATCACTTTTATCGCTGAGACTCGGCTTAAAAAATAATTCACATCATCCCTGCACTACGACCAAGGATATTCATTAGTATCACAACCATAAATTATCCATTCACTACGGCCAAGGATATTCGTGTATTCATCAATGGTCATGATCATGCCAACAACTGTCCATCAATGCATTACGGGCCAATGAGGACTTTTTCCACATCATTTGTAATATTACAGTCATGATTACACCAAATAATCCCTGGTCATAATCATACCAAGTCCATCAATGCACTACAAGCCACAGATGACTTTCAACATAATATAAACATGAGGATGATGACAATGATATAAGAATTCAATAAAAGAAGTTCAAGAATTAATTTATCCAGGAACTAATAACGTCCAAATTGTCAACATGATACTTCTTTGTAGAGTAAAACTCAAGAATGCTCAGAAGAATATTTCCATGAAAAGATATTGGATGAAGCACAAATATCAAGGATATTCCACTAATTTCATGGGGCATAGAAGTCAAAACTTTAACCAACTGAGTATAATAAAGAATGGTATAACAAAAGAAATCACCAGGCATGCGATAGACCGCACAGATAGGTTATTCCAATAGAATAATAAATAACGGAACCAGGTCATGTGCAAACGCACAGACAGGATATTCTAAAAGAATAATAAATAATGGAACCAAGTCATGTGTAAACGCACAGACATGATGTTCCAACAGAATAATAAATAATGGAACCAGGTCATGCGTAACGCACCGATAGATGTTCCAACAGAATAATAAAAATAGAATAACAGAAGAATTTCACCATGTATGCGGTACTTCGCATAGACAGGTTATTCCAACATAATGATAAAGAATGGAATAACAGAAAAAATTCACCAAGTATAGGGTAGCCCGCGTATACAGGTTATTCTAACAGAATAATAAAGAATGCAATAACAGAAGTTCTCTTTTTGAATAAGAAAGAAATAATATCCCTTACCTTAGTAGGAAATTGGATACCGCAATATTGTAGTAACAGAAGATTCTTCTTCTTTCTCTCTTATTCTCTCTATTCTTTCTCGCTCTATAGCTTTAGTGAATTCGTGAAAAATAATGAAGGAATGAGCTTCTATTTATAAGCTTGGTAGAGTAATGGTAAAATAATTTTTTCGCCATAATTTATGACATCATCGCTTACATCATCGATTATATGACATCATTGCTTACATCATCGATCAAATGACATCATTGCTTACATCATCCTTCCGATGACATCATTGCTTACCTCATCGTTTCGATGACATCATCGCTTACATCATCAGAATTCAAATTCAAATTGTTCTCTTCCACCTCATTTTATTTTTATACCATGAATTTACTATAATAATGTTACCATTATAAAAAAACATACTATCATATAATCACATTATACTACTATAATATAATATTATAATAATATATTTAAATTAATTATTGATTTGATAATTTGAAATACTATATAATGACAACTATTGAATCAAAAATATCAACGTAACAATTATTGAATCAATAAAATATTAAACAGTAATTACTGTAACAATTATTGAGTAGAGCCTTCTTACGTAAGAATCAATAATTCAAAAAATATTGTGCAATACTGTGTGCTACTGTGAAACAACGCGTGTTACTGTATTTTAACCACCAAGTATTCCAACAGTGTTAACGGTAACACTTCCGCCATTATTTTCATAAAAATATTTTTGTCGTTTTCTAACTCCGACAATAATTCTGTTGTGGGGTGCACCAATGATTAAGTCGTCGTACGAATATTCTCCGATAAAAAGAATATTCCCCGACCAAATGAATATTTTATAATAACTTGCGTACTTTGAAAAATTTATAAATATTACCCACAACTATAACATTATATCAAATTCATTCTATAATATTTAAAAATAATATTTATAGACAAATCATCTTTATTAAAAAGTTGGTGTCTTAAAGTAGTTCTATGACCTCGAATGTGCTAATATGGTTAGTAATCTGGCTACGTGCTAGAATTAATTGTTTAGAATTTCTAAGACGAAAATAAATGTTTTCTGAGAAATTCCTGTAAAAACCCTATTCATCCGTTTCTATTCAGGAATGAATTTTGAAATTCTGTGAAACGCGTAATGATAGAATATTAAGATGAGATGAAATATCTAATAATATTTCAATTATGGCAAACAAAGTTTTCACCTGCAGACTTAAAACCTAAGGGTTGAATAGAACGATTTTCGGGAAGGAAATGAGACGCGTAGAAGGAATTACGATAATGATAAAGCATACGTTATACAAGTATGATACTATTAAGTATCTATGTATAATATGAAGAGTTAATAAAAAGTACAATATGATTATTATACGGAAAGAATACGTGAATTATATGTGTAGAATACGATTGATATTATGAAATTAAAGTTAAGACCTAAAGTGATCCAATTAGATTTGGATTATGCCAAGCCCAAGCAATTGAGTATTTAAGCCCAATGGATTAAGTGGTTAATCCCCAAATTAAAGCCTAATGTTAGAGTTAATTAAGTCTGATCCAAGAAATTGAACCATGGATCGAACTAGTGGGTCACCAAATGGGTAAAACCCTTGGGGCAACCCATGGGGATGATCCATGGGCATGGTGGGCCGGCCACTTGGTGTGCAAGCTAAGTAATCTACTTGATCACCAAGTATTTTATTTGGTGATAAAGTAGTGAATAGTAAGGAGGTGGGAGAAATGACCTTCTTGCCCTCCATTTCAATTGCTTATAAATAGAGAGCAAAGGTTGGTCATTTGAGGGTTCTTCAAGTTGTCTAACATATATTTTGAGAGAGAGAAAGAGCTAGACTTAAGTCATCATCTCACCTTGAAGTTTTTCTTTAGAGAATTTAGCAAGAACAAAAAGGTAATATTCCTTAATAATAGTTTCCATCTCTTTTGATTTCTTTGTATATGAAGAATCATAAATTGGTGGTGTATGCCTCTTATGGAGGACTAAGGATGACTTTTAATATAAACAATCTTTATAAGTCATGAAGTCATAGAAATCATAAGGGTTGAAATAAGTTTTAAACCATGAAAATATTGATTGTTGAGGTTGATTGTTGATGAACAATTAAACTCCATAAATGTTAATATATTTGCATCTTGATTGGTTAGGATGTAGATATGAAATCAATGGAGTATTCCATTTGATTTGGCTTATAGAACTCTAGTAACGATGTTATGGCGAATTTAAGAAATTAGACATTAATCATCGAAAACGTAGAAATTCCAGATTGGTAGTTAAAAGTTGCCATGAGACTTGAAAATGTTTGTTTTTAATGTCAACACGTGAGATAGGGTATTTAAGAGTCGAGGACTCAAGAATCGTCGGATTCTAATTTAAAAAGAATAAAACGAGCATTGAACGCTCATTAACGTTTAACGAACGCTTAAAAATGAAATTAATAGTGAATTTCGAGTTAAAGGATTCAAAATTGTGTAATTCTAATATGAACGCGTAGAGTATGTAATTTATGACTTGTAGGCTTTTGAACGGAATAAATCGGACTTATAACGAAGAATTTATGAATCTGGGAAACTCACCAAAAATTTTAACTGTCAAATTTTTCTGGTGCTGAGGTCTGGTGTCGCGGCGCCAGACAAAGCTTAAAGTGTCGCACCGCAGTGCCGGTACAGTGTCATTACCTACTGGAGAGTGGCGCCACATTGCCACTCATATGAAGAAATGTCGTGCCGCAGCAACGACATTGAGGTTTAGTCACTGCAAACTGGCACCGCAGCGCCAGTGTTAGGCTTAAGTGTCACGTCGCGGCCCCGAAGCAGGGTTTTGTTAGAAAAGCTAGGTTTTGAACTTTAGTTGTTCATAGACCAACATGAGTTAATTTTATATACTCAATGAATGTACTAAGACTATTTGTAACAACCCGGAGAATCCGGATTGTTCAGAATTTAAGATTAAAGAATTAATTATTAATAAAATGAATTTTTTATTAATCTTATTCTGTGCTATGTGTTTATTAATCATTCTATAACCTAGAATGATTATAAATCGAGAGGATTCTGGCTACGAGCTAGACTGAACGAGTAAGAATTTTCAAGACGAAAATAAAAATTTTCCGGGAACAAAATATTTTTGGAGAAAAAGACGAAATAGGCAGTATTCACTCGACGAAACCTAAGGGTTAGGGTTTGAATAACCTAAGCCGTTCTGAGAGTTTGGTATGTCAGAATGACATTTCGTCGAAAGATTTGACGATAATATATCGTGAAAAGATAAGTAAGTCGATAAAAGTTTTTCTCAAAAAATGTGCAGAAATCGGATAAAATAAAAACGACGAAAAGTACTATTATGTACTTTTTATTCGTTTAGCTACGTTAGTGGAAAATGTGAAGGAAAATGCTTGACATCGAAAAGTGTATTTCAGTTATTCGAAAATCCTAAGAATACGTAAAAGTTAATCGGTAAAGGAAAGACGAAATATCCAAAAATATTTGGATTCCGAGAATCGCAGTGTTTAAAACTGTCGGACGAAACCCAAAAGACGGAACTACAAAACTTAAGGGCTAAGCAAACTTGAGAGATAAGTTAACTTAGTCCTTAAGCCTTGAATAGTAAGGAGGTTAGGGAGGGTGAAACGACTAAAATACCCCTAGCCTTGAAAATCTATAAATAGGAATCTTAATCTCATTTGAATGGGATTTTGAAAATCCAATAACTAGAGAGAGAGAGAGAGAGTTCAAATGAGAGGGAATGAGGAAAAGCTTGCCCGATTGCACACTTTGTCCGACTGAAGGAGATTAAAGGAGAAAGGTAATCCGAAACCTTATCTCGTATAAATTTTATTTAAGTTTTTTATGTTCAAAAACATAGCTTAATGAGAATAAGGAGTAAAAGATGATAGAAATGATTTCATATGGTTGAAATCATAAGAAAATAAGAAATAAGGAATTAAAAGTTTATTTTATATATTTCTTAAGGAAGTATGAGATTCATAAGAATTTTGAGCGATTCGAATGAATCTTATGAATGAGTAGGTTAAATAAGTAAGGAATGATGTTCTATAACATCAAATTCCAAGAAAAAGTAAAATCATAATCTAAAATATTCATTAAAATGAAGAACGAACGAAGAACACGAAGAACACACGAAGAACACGAAGAACATTGTTGATGGACAAATTAAAAACCATCGTACTATAATTGTTGTTGATGGACAAGTTTAAAACCATTGCGTATAAATTAGATGCTTATTGCTTGGTTAGGAATGGTAGAAACGTTCATGAAAAATGGATTAAAACGGAGCTATAACGAAGTTATGGCAAAAAATTTGTAAAAGACGAACGAGAATTAGAAAGTTAGTAAATGAATCCGAACGTGTAGGGTTTCATAAGAATGTAATAGAATGTATAAAACGTGAGTCATGGACTCAAGAACGAATGAGTTCTGAGTTTGGATGACCGAATTACGGATGAACGAACTAAGAACGTTAAAAATGTAAAATGAATAAAGGGAAAAGATTAAACCAATCAAGATGCATGATAATGGATTCAGAATAAAGTTATGTACATGGGTAATCTAAGTAAGTAAGATAAGGAAGAAAATGGTTTTGGAACGACCTCGTTCCGAGTTATAACGAAGAAGTTATGAGATTTGGAAGTACGCGTCTCAGAACGACCAAAGACTAAGAAAAAAATTTCGAGAAGAAGGGTTTCGCGCCGCGGTGCCAGCCATGCCTAGAAAGGTGGTGCCACAGTGCCAGACCGGAGATCCAAACACTTCTAACTCACGCCGCAGTGCGAGTCTTAGTGCAAAGAGTGGCACCGCATCACCGGAGTTAGACAATGCCCAGAAATGAGATTTTTACTTCTCAAGTACTAGGGGATGTGCAAGAAAGAAATAAGAACATAATGTTCAACTAATGTAACACTTAATCAAGTGTATTAAACCTTTGATGAAGGTCGAATGAAAAGATTAAATGAGATTAAAAGATATAGAATGTAGACGTGGGTTACGGAACCTATATCTGGGGATCGTAGTCGCGATAAACGAACTTGAGGGATTGCTATGATGGTGATTCTTTAGACGTTGATTGTCAAGGGTAATGAATAACATTTCAATGTTATGTCATGATGATGAGAGATGAATGTAAGGCATTCAGACGCTGTGATTGTAACGCTATTACGATGAGCGATCGGTCTTAGCATACAACGAATCGTATGGCTTCGAAATTAAGAAACAATAATGAACATGGGGTTCAGGTGTCGCCTAATTAATGAAAGTGATTAAAACCTTGGATGAATGTTGAATAGAATTAAGAGGGAAGTTACGTAAATGTTGAATACGTAAATAATCCTCATGAATCATATTGCCGTTGGATGAATGTTCTAAGTATACCCTAGTTGTATGACGTAGACATTGACGAAGGTAGTAAGTATGATATGAATTATCGAGAAAGCCATAACAAACGGTAATAAGAGTATAGAGTTGATGTTTATAACTTGGATGGCGTTCCGAGTCGAATGAACCGGACATTGTAAGATAAGAATAAGGTAACATAAAAAGCTTAACGCTATAAATGCGTAAAATGAATATTGAATGATCGTCTTGAGTATACAAAAGACTGTATGACTTGGACGATAAAGAATGAGTCCTGAGGTATGGCAATTACTTGCCAGAAAGCCATAAGGAATAAGAAATTGACTTAACGAATATTATAGTTTAATAGTTCGGATAAGTTAAGATGAGTTTAGGTTGTGGTAGAATCGTAACCTTTGATGGTTGACATATGGGAGCTGGGCTAAACAATTCCATCAGAGAGAGAAGGTATATACGAAACTGGCAACTGATCTAACACACTATGATGGCAGTGTAGATGAGACAGGAACTTATTTGTTGGTTGTTTGTTGGAAACCACTCAGAGTACCATATGGACTACTAGCAGATACATGATGTGTTCTGAGTCCTAGAGAAGTTATAAGAAGAGGATAAGAATGAAAATCATCAAAGATGAAGAATGTTTTGAGTAAGGCGTCTCCGTATGTCTTAAAGCCATAAATCGGTAATGAAAGTTAGTCGCATAAAATTATATTGCAAGAACGTGAACCCTAAGAAGTAAAGTTAAGTAAACCAATGTGTAAGTCAAGTATATGACTAATTGGTGTATGTGTTATTTCCTGATGTGTTATAGGGATTGGAATGAACAGTTCAGCATAAGCTGTAGCTGTGTGTAAGGCAAGTTTCCTAACTTAATTCATATTTTAAATGAATGGTAGTTTCTAAAACTTCTCAGATGTTGAACTTGAGAAGTTCTATTTAAGTACATATGTATGATATTTGTACAATGTGTTAGAATGTATGAGGCCTTGTGCCACAATGTGAACACTTCGGTGTTTCTATGATATGAACTATTCTGTGATTGATTTGTTCAATATGAGAATGTTCTTTTTATAAATGAACCGTTATTGTTAAGTCTGGGCTATTGATTCTAGCCAGACGGAATGTGTATGAAAGAGAGTAAAGAATGAAAGTATTTCAAAGTGAATGTGACTAATGTTTTAAAGTGATAGGAATCAAGATTATTCCTATTGTTTAAGCTGCTTCATAACCTTTGTTCGGTTATCGAAATTCCAAAGGAATGTTACACTCTTGAAGTTGTTTGTTTAACTGCTATGACTTGCTGGGCAATTGAGTGCTCACACTTACTTTAAATAAAAAATATTTTCAGTAAACGATGTTAGAAGAACTTAACGATGTTAGATCAAGCTGACGGTATCCAGATGAAGTTCCATTCAGATTGTGAATTTGCGAAAAGATCAAGTGAAGATTTGTAATGTAGAAAGATGAAAATTAAACTATAGACTAGTTTAATGAATTGTTATGTATCCTTTGTGGAGGATAAAAGTCACTCTTGTAAGATGAAAGGAATAATGTAATTTTTATTATTTGTAATGAGGAAGGTTATAAGGTTTTAGAACCTGGGAATTTAGAATGTATGTTATTATATTTCAGTATATAATGATGTGTGTTTGGATGAATGATGTACTCATGACGTACGGAATTCTGGTGTGAAGATAGATCGGATTTCGGGGCATTACAAGTTGGTATCGGAGCTGATAGATTATAAATCTTAGGTATGAGTACCTAATACTATAATCGTAGAGAGAAGGATAAGAAGATCACCACGTGATCATAGTAAATTATAGTAACAGATAATCTATTAAACGATGGATGATTTATAGCTAATGCTATGAATTAATGGTACAAAGAAGTAGTACCAGAAGAAGAACTCAAATTGAGTTGTAAAGGATACCATACGAATTAAAGAAAATTCTTATTAAGTAAAGAGAAAGTCAGAAGTTCTAAGATTTCGATTGAGGACTCATGTGACAGCTGAGTAGTACGAACCTTCGAATGGGAGGGGGTTTGGGATTACTTAGTTATTACAGTGATAATCATTGGAATAATATGTTGTGTAATAAACCGAGATTTTCTATATAAAATAAATAAGAAATTTTGCGTATAAATTTTTTTTTTATTTAATGACGAGACTAAGTGTCATGTAAAGTGAACGATAAATGCGAATATATTTATTACTTGAAAAATTAGAAATAATTTTGGAATTATTAATTTCCACAAATTATATGGTAATAAATTTCTGTAAGCCGAAATGTTTTATTAATTATTTTCCATGAAAACATGATTGGAAATAATTTATGAAGTGATAATTAGATTTATATAATAAATATTTTATTATATAAATTGTTCAGAATAGTTAAGTTAATTATTTTAACTTGATTATTGATGCTGTGTACGAAGAAAAAGTCAGATATGAGATCCAAAACATGGATTGGAATTGTGATCAAGAGATGAGAATAATAATATTATATTATTTATATAATGATTTTACAGTACCATAATTATGTACTGTGTATGTGCGGACAGATAATATTGAGCAATGATGGTCAATTAGGTCATAGCATATTATCATGCTGTGAAACCCTAATTATTAAACTCAGTTATGAGATATGACTGAGTAGTGACTGTGTATATGAAGTTACTGTGTATAAGAATATCGGTAATTAGAAGAAACCCTAATTACTGTTGTACGTCACTAATTAGGACAAACCCTAATTATTATAACCTTAATCGGTTGAAGTTAGAAATCATAACGACTATGTTAGTAACATACACAGATAATTAAAGAACCCTAATGGTCAATTAGAAACCCTAATTGATAACTTTAAGAAACCCTAATTATAGAATCCTAATTTTAATTACCAGGTTTAATTTCGATGTTATTGTATAAGTGTTTTAATTTACCAAAGGATAGAAGTTAATTGGTAAATTGTAAGAATTAAATATAGTGATTAAATATTACATTTAATTGCCTTGTACAAGATTACCCTTGAAATTATATGTGAAATGACCAAAATACCCTTTTTGGCAAAAAAGGTATAAGAACACTAAACCTAGAAATCCTTTGATTCGATGTTATTTGATGCAATTGATTGTTTAAAGTTGTGTAATAGGATGTTAATTGATGATATGGGTTGATAAATCAAAGACCCATAACATCAAAGTACACGAATTTGAAGATTTAAGAAATTTGGAAAATTTTATTTCTGTGATTTTTCGTCAAATGTCAGAGCTTATAGATCTTTAATCGATCATGATTTTTGTTGTTTTTAAGTTGTTATGTGTAGCTTGTTATATGGTCTTTAATCTACAAAAAGAATCAAGTCCATATCATGTATAGATTAGAAGTTATAGATGATCAAACATGGTTGACCGATCATGATAAACTATTTTTGGGCAGTCTGTAATTGGGGCAATCTCGTCCACTTTTTGTGCTTTAAAAGGTCTGGGCTTTTGATATGTTGTAGTGCACTGAGTTAGGAAGCCATAGGCTTTGGAATGACCTCATTCCGAGCTCGGATGAGGGAATTACGGTGATTGGAAGGAAATGTGTTAAATTTCTCAAAATTGAAAGTCAGCAGCGGGATGTGCTATTTGGGACACTGTTTCGATCAGTTAATATTTCAAAAACCTTATGGGCCTTTGGTATGTTATAGTACACTGAATTACCATTCCATAGACTCAGGAACAGACTAATTCTGACTTCGGAGCAAAGAGTTATGACCATTCAAAGTAGTCGCGTCAAAACTGTCTAACCAACTCGGGGCAGTCACCTTGAACGAATTTTCTGGAATTATGTGTTTTGAATTTGGAAATGGTCAAAGAATAAAAGTTGTAGCCCCAGAAGTTTGCTTCACGTGGGCTCAAGAATCGCTCAAAAATGTTTTGAAATGAAAAGGTATGACTTTTTTAGCGAGAGAGGGTAAAGTTGAAACGAAATTGAAAACTGTTATGAATGTCCACTTTTGACGTACTGTTTGGGCTACCTAATGAACCTGAATTGGGTAATTCATATTTTTTAAAAATAGTCTTACATACCATGTATAACATATCCAAAAAATCAGATTAATCAGAGTTATGAGCAATGCGTTAGAAAATCGCAAAGTGAGCTATTAAAAAATTAGTATAAACCAAGTCCTACGTCGACTAAATTGAGAACTTCACCATTTTCTAAACCTATAAATAGAAGGGCTTGGCCTTTGTTTCATTTACCAACAATAAGGCCTCCAATTTTTTAGAAAGGCTTTGTTGTGGGAGGACTTTTTATAAAGATCTCTTTAGTCAAATTTTGGCGTGGAAGTGCGTATTCAGTTTATGGAATTCGTATTTTCCGGGTATGTTTTTTATTTAATTTTTGTAATGTTATCATTTTAAATACTGTATTTAATTGTTAGTTAAAGTTTGAATTTTTGAAGTTTAGTTAGTTTGTTAATAAACTAGTTAGTTTACTATGTTTATTTTGGCTTGGAATTCATTATGTAAATGAGTTATTTGTGATAACTTTTAATATTTTGTGATGAATTTCATTAATTAATTATTATTAATGATATTAAAGTTATTTAATAATTATATTAAATAATTTAGTTTAAAAATGATTCTAATATTATAAAAATTATTTTAAATGAAAATAAGGTATTTAAAAATATTTTAAGTTATAAAATATAACTTTTAATATTTAAATGATAATTTCATTAATAATTAAATATTAATGATATTAAGATAATGTTAATGATATTTAGTTTACTTAATAATTATTATTAAATAAATAGTTTTAAAATGGTTTTATTTATTTAAAAACCATTTAAAGACTTAAGGATTTAAAAATATTTTAAGTTATAATTAATGACTTTTAATATTTGGATAAATAGTATATTAATATTTAAATATTAATGGTAATTATTTAAAAATGGTTTTTATTGTTTTAAAAATCATTTAAGGGTAATATAAATGTTTTGAAAATAGTTTGAGTTATTATAAATAACTTTTATATTTTGGCAATGGTTTCATTAATAGTTTAGTATTAATTAAACTATTAATGATAATGGAATTGTTTAATGTTTAAATCATTTAATTATGATTTCGATATTTGAAAGTTATAGCCGGCTAAACTAGCTGACTTGAGAACCGATTATGAAGTTATGAAGTTTTGAAGAACACCTATAGTAACAGTCATACCACTATAGGCCCTTTAGTGACAGATTTGAATTATTTGAAATTTTTCAATTTCTAGAAATTTCGAAAATAATTAAAAATAAGATGTTTGATATTTACAGATGTTGAGGTATAGAATAAGAGTCTTAGACTCAGTATTTACCCGATAAAGCTGTCGGTACGCCGACAAATGTCAGACCTTATAGAAGAAAGAAAAGGCTACTGTAAGAGCATGGATGAGATATTTGAAAAATGTATAAAAATATTTCGAGTATAGAATAGGAACTAAAAGTATGATCACTGTGATTATATAATTAGACTCTGTGCTGACTGTAATAGACAATACTATGTGTTAAGATATATTGTTCTAATCGTACTAATGATCTGATTAATGATAGGTTGTGATATAAAGAGATAGAACCTAAGTTGAGATTTGTAATCAGCGAATCAGACAAGTATCCTACCTTTGCATTTCCTTTATGCAATGGACATGAGTAAGAATGTTTCAGAATTATTCTATTCCTGTACAGATTATGTACGCTTTGATTATCAACATGTTAATTCAGATATATATATTCTGTTCATTGATTTCTAAATGGTTATACAAGTGTCCCCACTTGGATAATCATGGCATTTATTCACATGTTGATACACCTTTGTCAATTACCCGTATATACATATATGTTGAACTACATATTATTGTTGAACAAGATTAAAAACCTTCGGGTTTGGAACCAGACATGTATAAACATTTCTATATGGGAAATTTTTGCGCCTAAGGCGGATAGAGTGAGCAATGAATTTCGTTCAAATTATGTAGTATTGATTAATACATGGTACAACGGGGCTGATCACCCTCCGTGCCCGTAGGTTATGACGGTTTAAGGATGGATTTCTCCTAAACTTTTTCAAAAATGAAAAAGATTGTTCATAGTATGTTTTTAAACCCTATTCAAGGGTAGAGCCAGAGCCAAATTTAAAGAATTTGAAAGAGAGTTGTTATATGAATTTTTTATCAGTACAGATTACTTCACAACTTTCAATTCATTGTAGAAGTGTTATGTAAAAAAAATACTTATATTCTTTCAGCTTATATATATAATTACTATTACTTGCTGGGCACTCAAATGCTCATCCTTGCTTAAATTAAATGTTTTCAGTTATGTATGAGCAACCTGAAGGCTCAGGCACGAACAAGGAGAAAGGAAAGCTGTTCGAATGAGTTATATTATGAGTTAATGGTTATAGTAAGTATTGGTATCTATTCAGGTATCGTATGGAATGTATTTGAAGGTCTCGTACCTGGGGAGTAAACTTTGATGTATGTAAATTAAGTTTGAATGTAATATTATTATTGCATTATTCAGCTTATTGAAATGGTATCGTGAAACACCAAGTTCGGGTTTCAAGTACCTGGATTTGGGGTCGTCACATGTTGTGCTATCAATATGTATATGACGAGAAGGAGAATCGTTTCTCATGTATATACTTGATAGGTAGAGAATGATAAAATAAGTGCGGGTTCTTGAAACTCATACTTATGAAAAGTTTGTGACTCAAAGTTATATGTTATGTTTCTGAGCCCTAAGCATATGGATAGTCCTTGATTTGTTCTTGAATTACATATTGTGAAGATAAGTTCTTAAACACATATGGTTGTGGAAAGTTCCTAAATACATAAAGTGTGGTAAGTTGATGAACTATACTAAGGTATAGGAATGTTTAGATTGAAAGTAAGTATTTTCAGTAGACTTAGAATTGAAGGTGCTAGAGAAGATTAAGTATTGTCACAAGTAAGACAATGAAGGAAGATGGAGAATAAGATATTCCATGTCATCTAGCTATGCTAGATTTCAAAGTTTCTTGAAATTGTTCTTATATGTGCACGTTTTAAAAATTAAAGAATTGGTTCAATTTTTGGAACCAATGGATTTTAAAAGAACTATTCTTGGTATGTCTATGCTAATTATTTCAGCTAGACAGAAATTGATTTGAAATATCAAAATGAATTTTATATCATTAGTCCATTTGATGCAAAGATTGTAAAAGGATGGAGTTATTAATGCTACCGAACTTAGTGTTGGAAGTGATCTTAGGATCAACAACCCGCTATGGTATGATGTATAAATGACGAAGTCATAAACTGAAGAAGTCCTCAACGTACTGTGAAAAGTGCGGTATCATGACGTCATAAAACGTTTTGATGTATTGTAAAAGAATTTAAAGAATTGGACGATGTCAAGTGAGTTGACAAGATGAATGTTTCAAGTTGATGTCCAATTTATTGGTATGGTCTAAGCTACTTGATTTGGCTAAGACGAATGGTATGTCATGATGAAAAGAAAATCGAGCTTTCTTTGAAGAGCTATGCCAAACTAAATTGTTTTGGTGCGGAATCTAATGATTAAGTTTGAGGTGAACATACCCTAAAATGGGGTTATACGATGGGTTGATTACCTACGTATGGAAGAGGTAGTTTACCCTCTTTGTGATTGTAAACTGACCATGGAAAGGAAGGTTACGACGTCATGCTATCAAACCTAGTAACAGTTCATGGTCAATTTAACCCCTCAGCAAAAGTATGAACTATTTTAAAGGAATTCTTATATTCCTTGTTGTTCATTCTACTTCATAATTCTTGATAAGTTGTGAAGGTGAGAGAATGTTTGAAAGATATGAACTTCTTTGAAGAGAAGTTGAGAAGAAAGGTAAGCTAAAGTTTTGAGGGTGAAATTTTGTGAAGGAGGAGTGAATGTGATGACCCGGGAATGGGTGTGGTTTGAAGAAATTTCGAGGACGAAATTTTTATAAGGGGGGAAATGTAACAACCCGGAGAATCTGGATTGTTCAGAATTTAAGATTAAAGAATTAATTATTAATAAAATGAATTTTTTATTAATATTATTCTCTGCTATGTGTTTATTAATCGTTCTATAACCGAGAATGATTATAAATCGAGAGGATTCTGGCTACGAGCTAGACTGAACGAGTAAGAATTTTCAAGACGAAAATAAGATTTTTTCGGGAAGAAAATATTTCTGGAGAAAAAGACGAAATGGACATTATTCACTCCATGAAACCTAAGGGTTAAGGTTTGAATAACCTAAGCCGTTCTGAGAGTTCGATATGTCAGAATGACATTCCGTCGAAAGATTTGACAATAATATATCGTGAAAAGTTAAGTAAGCCGATAAAAGTTTTTCTCAAAAAACGTGCAAAAATCGGACAAAATAAAAACAATGAAAAGTATTGTTATGTACTTTTTATTCGTTTAGTTACGTTAGGGGAAAATGTGAAGGAAAATGCTTGACACCGAAAAGTGTTTTTCAGTTTTTAAAAAATTCGAAGAATACGTAAAAGTTAATCGGTAAAGGAAAGACGAAATATCCAAAAATATTTGGATTTAGAGAATCACAATTTTTAAAACTGTCGGACGAAACCCAAAAGACAGAACTAAAAAACATAAGGGCTAAGGAAACTTGAGGGCTAAGTTAACTTAGTTCTTAAGCCTTGAATAGTAAGGAGGTTAGGGAGGGTGAAAAGACTAAAATACCCCTAGCCTTGAAAATCTAAAAATAGGAAGCTTAATCTCATTTGAATGGGATTTTGAAAATCCAATAACTAGAGAGAGAGAGAGAGTTTGGATAAGAGAGAATGAGGAAAAGCTTGCCCGATTGCACACTTTGTCCGACGGAAGGAGATTAAAGGAAAAGGTAATCTGAAACCTTATCTCGTATAAGTTTTCTTTAAGTTTTTATGTTCAAAAACATAGCTTAATGAGAATAAGGAGTAAAAGATGTTAGAAATGATTTCATATGGTTGAAATCATAATAAAAGAAGAAATAAGGAATTAGAAGTTTATTTTATAAATTTCTTAAGGAAATATGAGATTCGTAAGGATTTTGAGCGATCCGAATGAATCTTATGAATGAATAGGTTAAATAAGTAAGGAATAATGTTTTATAACATCAAATTCTAAGAAAAATTAAAATCATAATCCAAAATATTGATTAAAATAAAGAACGAACGAAGAACACGAAGAACACACGAAGAACACGCGAAGAACACGAAGAACGTTGTTGATGGACATATTTAAAACCATCGTAGTATAATTGTTGTTGATGGACAAGTTTAAAACCATCGCGTATAAATTAGATGCTTATTTCTTGGTTAGGAACGGTAGAAAAGTTCATGAAAAATGGATTAAAACGGAGCTATAACGAAGTTATGTCGAAAATTTCGTAAAAGACGAACGAGAATTAGAAAGTTAGTAAATAAACCCGAACGTGTAGGGTTTCACAAGAATGTAATAGAATGTATAAAACGTGAGTCATGGACTCAAGAACGAACGAGTTTCGAGTTTGGATGACCGAATTACAGACGAACGAACTAAGAACGTTAAAAATGTAAAATGAATAAAGGGCAAAGATTAAACCAATCAAGATCCATGATAATGGATTCAGAACAAAGTTATGTACATGGCTAATCTAAGTACGTAAGATAAGGAAGAAAATGGTTTTGGAACGACCTCGTTCTGAGTTATAACGAAGAAGTTATGAGATTTGGAAGTACGCGTCTCAAAACGACCAAAGACTTAGAAAAAAATTTCGAGAAGAAGGGCTTGGCGCCGCGGTGCCAGCTGTAGCGCCCCCAAATCCGGGTATCTTACAACCCGACAGATGGTGCTATACTGTACAAACATTCACACATTCATTCAATTGAAAGTCTCAAAGAATGAACATAATTTATATATATTAAATTCAATATTTACATTTCCCAAGTTCTAAACCCATTACAAAGGTTCTCTTGTCATAATATTCATTATATTACAACAATAGACCTATACTATTACATGACAGCTTAACAATCTGCCTTAGCTTTTCCTTTATTCTTATTTGATCCTTCAGGACGTTCAGTCTTAGCTGCATTCATATGGTTCAAGCAAGAGTGAGCATGACTAGCTCAGCAAGTATAACAATTTAAATAACAACATGCTTGAAACCTATGAATCATATATCTTCGATAACTGAACAATAGCTATGAAGTACTATTGATGATTCAAAATAGCAATTCATCTTTACTTTCAAAATGTTTCACAATGAATAAATTCAGTAAAACATTCACCCGGTCAAAGACCTTGAGCATTCATTCTTTCTTTGAAAAGGACAACCCGGACCTAAGTCCGTAAGCCCGATATTACTTACGAGCACTTCTAGGTGATCAGCCTATTGTACTCTGTATTGATCAATACTACATCCATTAAACGTATGTACGTTTAATCATTTGGCAACCTCGCGTGCCTGTCGTTTTACCGACAAAACATTTGTTTAACAATTTAGTCTTCTTTTGAAAACTATAAGTAGTTGACAAAAGATACTAGCATTTGATAACAGATGAACAGATTATCAATAATCCACTCAATATGTTAAGTCTAGCCAAAGAAACTGGCTTTAACTTCATTATACTTCAATTCATGCGAAAGGATACATGAACATCATAAACTTGTTCAGATTGAACTGAAACAAGAGTTAGAATACTTGCCTTTAGCGTCTGCTACAGTGTATTTTACTTTATGTTCAAGTCTTTCAAGTCTCTACAATACATGATCACATAATGCCTTACATTAGGTCACATATAATCAAGTATGTATCTGAATATATCTTACCCTTCATTTCAATCTAATAATAGATTAGATTTCATTCTTATGCGTTTTTAACTTATCGTTTGCTTTACATTCATTCGACTTGGTTATATTAACCATTCTTCATTACTTTTAAGTCTTTAACTATGTCCCAACAATGTTACTTTAAGTTGTTTAAGGTAGGTTTAGTTCAATCTCTTACCATCCCCTTCTTTTCCCTTCATTTTTATTCTTTACTATATAAGTTCTGTGCCTGGCGCCGCGGCGCGGGCATTACACTTACATCTCGCGCTGCGGCGCGAGTTAGCAGTACCTGAGCTCCAGACCTCGCGCTGCGGCGCGGTCAAATGGCTTAGGGTTGGCGCCGCGGCGCCAACTCTGTGCACCAGAAAATTTTTCTAACTTTTAATTTTTGTGAACTTCCCGGACGCATAACTTCTTCGTTTTAAGTCCGAATTGGCTCGTTCAAAAGCCCACAGTTCACAAATTACGAAATCTACACGTTCATGCAATAATTTTATCTATTTGACTTCGTTTGCTAAAAATTCACCTATTGGTTCATTTTTAACGAAAACGATAAACGTTCGTGAACGTTAAACGCTCGTTTCTTCGTTTTAAGTCGGAATTCGTCCATTTTCGAGTCCACAACTCTTAAATGACAAACATGACTTGTCTCCATTAGAAAATACAATTTTCTAACTCAAACTCAAAATTTAACTTTCATTCCGGGAAATTTATAAATTCAACGATTATCGTCTAATCGTGCGATTTCCGGCAATTCTTTGTTCTTTGAACTTGTTTAACACTACCAATGGATTACATTCATAATGTGAACATCTTAACATATTTATACCAACTATTTATACTCATGGTTGGATTTTAACTTATCTCATTGTAAGCTTATACTTGATAACTTTCAAACTACTTATGAACTTATCATTCATAACTTATGACAATTAAAGTTCTTGATCATCATCCATACATGTTTTCATCATATAACTTTAATTTTGTATTCTTGATACATATTTTCTTACAAGATGATGTATATACATATACTTTCATTAATAAACTTATCACAAGTTCATCATGCAATCACATAAGTTTACAACTTATGCTATCTTAAATGACTTATTACCAACTTATGTGGCTTAAGTTCATTACTTATACATACTTCTTTCTTTTTCTTATCATTCATGTTCCTTAATCCAACCTTTTCTTATCAACCTATCATGTTAGAGATAGAAGATAATTGGAGAAGGAGTCTTACATTTGAAGTCTTTAATAAGTAGTTTCTTCTTCTTCTTGACTTATGGAATAACTTACTTGCAACTTAATCTTCCTAACAATTAAGCACTTTGAGAGAGAGTGTTTGGATTATTTGAACAACTATTAAATGACTTGCCAACCTTCACTATTTATAGAATTCCTAAGGTTAGGGCAATTTAGTCAATTCCATCATCCCACCTCCTTTTGCACCTCCTTACTATTCATTACTTGATCAACACCACTCATATCCTTTGCTTGGCCACTACTCTTATTACTTGATCATTACTTATCTTGGTCATTACTCATATTACTTGATCATTACTTATCTTGGTCATTACTCATATTACTTGGTTACCACACATTAACCACATTAATATGGTTTTGCTCCATGGATCACCCAACTATTGGGCTTCTAACTTGGCTTAGTTATCCTAACCTTTGGGCTTTGCATTAATAAACCTTAACTTGTTTATTAATTATCATTGGGCCTTAACATTTAATTTACTTGGGCTTGTACCAATTGTTAACCAATCTTCCAAGTCCATTAACATTACTTAATACATATACATATTGTTTATGTATTATTCTCGTATTATCATTCGTATACAACTTTGTTATATACGATATTTCATTCTTCTTACAAACTCGTATAATACTTCATATTATACTTGTTTTCTTTCCTCGTATAATGCTTGCGTATCATACGATTAATACTTCCTTATTAATACTTCGCTTTCCTTAATATTCTTGCATTAAGTCCGCAAGCGAAATATTACGTTTTCCATAACTAGATTATTATTACATAATCCATCTTACTTTAATATTCTATCATTACGTATTTCTCGGAAATTCAAAAATAAATCCCGAGCAAATACCGATGAATAGTGTTTTTCGGAAAATTTCTCGAAAAACTTTTATTTTCGTCTTGGAAATTCAAACACCTTAAATCCTTCACATAGCTCAAATACTACGATATTCCAATATCAATAAGTTATAAAACGAAAACCATCTTGATATCCCCATAATATGATTTTATTATTATTTAATTTAATAAAATCATTTTTACATAAGATCCGAATTTCTCGGTCGTTACACCAGCCATGCCTAGAAAGGTGGTGCCGCAGTTCTTGACCGGAGAGCCAAAAATTTCTAACTCACGCCGCAGCGTTAGTCTTAGTGCAAAGAGTAGCGCCACAGCGCCGGAGTAGGACAATGCCCAGAAATGAGATTTTTACTGCTCAAGTACAAGGGGATGTGCAAGAAAGAAATAAGAACATAATGTTCAACTAATGTAACACTTAATTAAGTGTGTTAAACCTTTGATGAAGGTCGAATGAAAAGATTAAACAAGATTAAAAGATATAGAATATAGACGTGGGTTACGGAACCTATATCTGGGGAACATAGTCGCGATAAACGAACGTGAGGGATTGCTATGATGGTGATTCCTTAGACGTTGATTGTCGAGGGTAATGAATAGCATTTCAATGTTATGTCATGATGATGAGAGATGAATGTAAAGCGTTCAGACGCTGTGAATGCAACGCTATTGCGATGAGCGATCGGTCTTAGCATACAAAGAATCGTATGGCTTCGACATTAAGAAAGAATAATGAACATGGGGTTCAGGTGACGCGTAATGAATGAAAGTGATTAAAACCTTGGATGAAGGTTGAATAAAATTAAGAGGGAAGTGACGTAAATGTTGAATAAGTAAACAATCCTCGTGTATCGTATTCACGTTTGACAAACGTTCTAAGTATACCCTGGTTATATGACGTAGACGTTGACGAAGGTAGTACGTAAGATATGAAATATCGAGAAAGCCGTAACAAACGGTAATAAGAGTATAGAAGCCGAGTTAATGTTTATAACTTGGATGACGTTCCGAGTCGAATGAACTGGACGTTGTAAAATAAGAATAAGGTAACATAAAATGCTTAACGCTATAAATGCGTAGAATGAATTTTGAATGATCGTCTTGAGTATACAAAAGACTGTATGGCTTGGACGATAAAGAATGAGTCCTGAGGTATGGCAATTACTTGCCAGAAAGCCACAAGGAATAAGAAATTGAGTTAACGAACATTATAGTTTAATAGTTCGGACAAGTTAAGATGAGTTTAGTTTATGGTACAATCGTAACCTTTGATGGTTGACATATGGGAGCTGGGCTAAACAATTCCTTCAGAGAGAGAATGTATATACAAAACTGGCAACCGATCTAACTCACTGTGATGGCAGTATAGATGAGACGGGAACTTGTTTGTTGGTTGTTTGTGAGAAACCACTAAGAGTACCATATGGACTACTAGCAGATACACGATGTGTGCTGAGTCCTAGAGAAGTTATAAGAAGAAGATAAGAATGAAAATCATCAAAGATGATGAATGTTTTGAGTAAGACATCTTCGTATGTCATGTAGCCGTAAACCGGTAATGAAAGTTAGTCGCATAAAATTATATTGCAAGAAAGCAAACCCTAAGAAGTAAAGTTAAGTAAACCAATGTGTAAGTCAAGTATATGACTAATTGGTGTATGTGTTATTTCCTTATGTGTTATAGGGATTGGAATGAGAAGTTCAGCATAAGCTGTAGTTGTGCGTAAGGCAAGTTTCCTAACTTCATTCATATTTTAAATGAATGCTAGTTTCTAAAACTTCTCAGATGTTGAACTTGAGAAGTTCTATCTATGTGCAAATATATAATATTTGTACAATGCGTTAGAACGTATGAGGCCTTGTGCCACAATGTGAACACTTCGGTTTTTCTATGATATGAACTGTTCTGTGATTGAACTGTTCAATATGAGAATGTTCTGTTTATACATGAATCGTTATTGTTAAGTCTGGGCTATTGATTCTAGCCAAACGGAATGTGTATGAAAGAGAGTAGAGAATGAAAGTATTTCAAAGTGTATGTGACTAATGTTTTAAAGTGATAGGAATCGAGATTATTCCTATTGTTCAAGCTGCTTCATAACCTTTGTTCTGTTATCAAAGTTCCAAAGGAATGTTAAAATCTTGAAGTTGTTTGTTCAACTGCTATGACTTGTTGGGCAATTGAATGCTGACATTTGATTTAAATGAAAATTATTTTCAGTAAACGATGTTAGAAGAACTTAAGGATCCCTTATAGATCAAGCTGACGGTATCCAGATGAAGTGCCATTCAGAATGTGAATGAGCGAAAAGATCAAGTAAAGATTTGTAATGTAGAAAGGTGAAAATTAAACTATAGACTAGTTTAATGAATTGTTATGTATCCTTGGAGGCGGATAAAAGTCACTCTTGTAAGATGAAAGGAATAATATAATTATCATTATTTGTAATGAAGAAGGTTATAAGGTTTTAGAACTTGGGAATTTAGAATGTATGTTATTATATTTCAGTATATAATGATGTATGTTTGAATGAATGATGTACTCGTGACGTACGGAATAATTGTTTGGTAGCTAATTAAAGTGTGCTATGTGAATATATCATGTTGATTCTTTAAAGGATGAGAACAGTCAATTAAGTTATTTGAATACGTTGATAGGCAAGTTTTCTTAATGCTTGTCTAACCTTCAAGTTAGTCAAGTTTTATGTGATTCATTGTACTGAATTGCATGACTGATTTTAAAAAAAGGGTCAATGCCAGTTTTAACTCAGCTAGACTATTCGTAAGATATAGATTGATTTATCTACATATCTTTCTATATAGAAATATTAATGCTATCCTATGCCAAATAATTGCTACGGATTCGAAGGTAAGGTTTGTCTATGAACAAATAAAAGTAATTTTCATCGATTATTCGATGGGAACGCGAGTTTGCCAAAACTTAAACATAAATACGTTTAACGGATGAATACTGATCAACATAGAGTAGTATTGGCTGATCACCTTGAAGTGCTCGTAAGTAATGCCGGATGTACAGCCTTAGTGTTGTGATGTCCTTTTCAAGTATAAAAACAGAAAGCTACTGTTCATGGTCTATCGAATTGTTCAGAATTCCTAATCTATTCTATACTTTGGGAATTGATGTTATGAATTATTAGAGTATTAATGTTTCATAAGTTTTTCATAACTATTTGTTCAGTTATGGAAAATTATCATGTAATTCATGAATGTGGTATTAATGTTATCCTTTGTTAAACTTGTTGAGCTTGTTATGCTCACTCCTTGCGTTAATTATATGATTGCAGTTAAGGCTGAACGTACTGAGAATGCTAAGAGAGATAAGGGCAAAGCCAAGATGGATAATTAACCATCATGTAATAAATTAATATGTTTGTACGTATTATACCTTACAAACAACAAACGATGTAACCGGTTTATGAACCTGGGAAGGGATTCACTTTGATGGTAATAATAAGATAGTAATTACATTCATTTTGTTGTATTTCAATGGAATGATTGTATAGTTATGATTACCGTGTAGCAATATATGTCGGGTTGGAAGAAATCCGAATTTGGGGGCGTCACATCTTCGGTACATCATCATTCCTTACTTTCAGTTGGTGATACCCACTCCTAAAATTTATTTTTGAGAAATATCTAGCACCCTTCAATTGATCAAACAAGTCATCTATTCTCGGCAATGGATATTTATTTTTAATAGTGACTTTGTTTAATTCTCTATAATCAATGCAAAGACGCATTGATCCATCCTTCTTCTTCACGAACAACACCGGTCCTCCCCACGGTTATACACTCGGCGGAATGTACTTCTTATCTAACAGCTCTTGTAGTTGCACCATTAGTTCCTTCATCTATATCGGAGCCATTCTGTACGGGGCCTTTGATATTAGAGCGGTTCCTGGTGCTAAGTCGATCACGAATTCCATTTCTCAATTAGGCAGAAGTCCTGGAAAATCCTCCACAAACACAACCACGAATTCCCTAACCACTGGTATTTTCTTCCAGTTTCACACCCTTCTCCTTTTGAGTATCGACTATGTAAGCTAAATACCCTACACAGCCCTAACTCAACAACTTCTTGGCCTGCATCATCGTCAGATATCTCATTTGTCTAGGTGATTTGCTACCATGGAAAACTACATTTGACAGAGTCATAAGCTTTACACACTTCTTTTGGAAATCAATTATCGCTCCATAATTGAATAATCAATCCATTCCCAATATCACGTCAAACTCTCCAAGTTTTATCTAGATTAAATCTATTGCCATAATATCCCCCTTAATATTCACCCTATAGTTCTTGTATACGAACCTAATAGGAATCACTTCGTTATTCGTAATTTCTATGTTTAAAGGAAAATTCAACTCTTCACTAGGTATTTCTAACCTCTTAGCAAATTCATCAGATATAAATGAGCAAGTAGCACCCGAATCAAATAATACATATGCATTTATATCATTGATTGGGATAATACCTGACATGAAATCTTTTGATTGCACTGCGTCCTGCACCATCATGTTAAAGGTTCTTACTGTGGGCTTATTTGTTGACGTTGGTACATCAATAGTTAGTGTACCTCCACTAGAATTTCCCTTGTTTCCATTTGTGTCACCAGATCTCTTCTTAGGGCATTCACGAGCAAAGTGATCCTTAGACCCGCAGGTGAAGCAAACGTTCTTCTTAGGTTGATTGCAATTTGGGGCGATGTGACCCTCCTGGCCACAGTTGAAGCATACTCGTTTTCCCATCAGGCACACACCTTTGGGAAACTTCCCACATGTAGCACATGCTTTGAACTTCTTATTTTTCCGATTACCCTACTGGTTTCCTGAACCCACATTTACATTCCACTTTCTCTTCAGATTATTGTTGTCATTTCCACCGTTACTACCTCCACCATTCGTAACTTCACCTTCATTCTTCTTCTTTCTCTGCTCTTGGTTATGTTTTGTTACAGCCTCGCCTCCACTCTCAGCGAGAATTGCCTTCTCCATCACTACAGCAAACGTCTTTAGCTGGAACAGGGAGACTCTACTGTATAACCAGGGCTTCAGTCCCTGCTCGAACCTCTTCGCCTTGCGTTCATCTGTGCTGACCTGATATGGCGCAAACCTTTCCAACTCATTGAATTTTGCGGCATACTCAGATACCGACATCATTCCCTACTTCAGTTCCAAAAACTGCACTTCTAGCTGATTCTTCGAACTTTCTGCGAAATAGGTCTCGAAGAATATCTCCTTAAACCTTTCCCAATTCACAATCTCTTTACCTCCTCGGGTTCTATTGGCCTTCCACCAATAACTGGCCTCTGCTTTCAACATAAATGTTGCAAAAGTAGTCGTCTGATCTTCCCCTACTTTCGCAACATCGAACACTTTCTCTATCTCCATGACCTAGGTCTGAGCCTCAACTGGATTCATGGACCCACGGAATTCTAGTGGTCCAACTGCCTTGAAATCCTTAAAAGTTGTTCCTTGATTCTGAGGTTGATTCTGCAACGCTCTTGTTAGTAACGTTACGAATTGCTGAACTGGATTATCTTCAACATTATTGTTATTGGTCCCTTCAGTGGTTCTCTGTCGAGATGTGTAAGACCCCAACTTTTTCATAAAGATGATTTTTCAATAAATATTATGAAATGAATTTGATATACTGTTATAGTTGTGGGTAATATTTATAAATTTTGCAAAGTACTCAAGTTGTTATAAAATATTCGTTTGGTCAGGGAATATTCTTTTTGTCGGAGAATATTCGTACAATGACGCAATTATTAGTGGACCCCACAACAGAATTATTGTCGAAGTTAGAAAACGACAAAAATATTTTTATGAAAATAACGCCAGAAGTGTTACCGTTAACATTGTTGGAATACCTGGTGGTTAAAATATAGTAACACGCGTTGTTGCACATTAAAACACAGTATTGTACAATATTTTTTGAATTATTGATTCTTACGTAAGAAGGCTCTACTGTGACAACCCGAGAATTTGTGCAATTAATTAAAATCTTAAATGATTGATTTAAGGTCAAATAATAAACCTAGACAGAAAATAAATGTATGCGTTAGATATTATTAGGGTGAAATTTTGATGATTTCAAAATTCTATGAAGGATATAGGTTAATTATTCAGGATTAAGGATTTATGTGATTAAGTTCTGTGAATATGGTTATGTACGTGTGCTGAATGTGGTTAAGGGTCAAGGGTTGACCAGATTAATTATATATGTGTCAAACCCTAATTATATATTAAGAACTTTAACGTTCGGTTATAAAACCCTTGTGATTAATAAGATATCCTAGAAACCGATTCTGGAAACCTTAGTTTCAGTTCCGGGAGTCCGAAACCCTAATTCGGATATTAAAAACCCTAGATTAGGAATGTAATGATATGTGTAAGGTTAAACAGAAATTTATTAGGGAAAACCCTAATGAATTACCTGAAACCCGAATTGATTATTAGAAAACCATAATACCCGATCTGGAAACCCTAATTTCAGATTTTGGTAATTTAAAACCCTAAATTGGGAACTTAATGGCGTAAGTGTAAATTAGGTTTAATCTTAACAAAATGGTTACAAAACCCTAATTCCAAATTTGAAATCCTAATTACGGATTTAAAACCCTAATTTTATAATTACGGAAAACGAAAGTGTTAATTTAATATTTTTTATGTTAATTATGATATATTAATTCTAATTTTCAAGATTAAGTAATTATAAAACCCTAATCTAATTACGAATATTTAATTTCTATTTTAGAAAATTATTTTCTATTAGAAACCCTAAATTGTGGAATTGAAAACCCTAATTTCCAATTTTGAACCCTAATTGTACAATGGTGGATTTAATTACTATATTAGCAATGTTAATTAGGAAATATAAATCCTAATTGTCAAGTTATTAGAAACCCTAATCTAAATAGGAAGTCTAAGTTCTAATTTAGAAATTTTTTTTTGTATTAGAAACCTTAATTAATGGTTTATAAACCCTAATCCGTGATTTTGACCCTAATTGCTTAATTAACGATGGTAATTAGGTAATGCTAATCCTAATTAGAAAGATTTAAGTAATGATTAGGAAATTATAATATAATTAGAAAATTCTAATTAGAATTAAGAAATATTAATTTTCAATTTTGAAAATCTAATTTGGAAATTTTAAAAAATCAAATTGCTAAAATCTTTAGGGTTAAAACCTAAACCCTAAGAGTTAAACCCTAAACTCTAAAATGCTAAACCCTAAACCCTAAGGGTTTGTATCAAATGACCATTTTAGAATTAAATTGCATGGAAATGACTATTTTACCCATTGTTGTATAATTGAAGGTTACTTGTAAGGATTGTCCTAGTATGAGTTGTTGACCAACTAAGGCTATTACATGTGCCTATTATCCAGCCATATCACCCATCTAGCCATCCGCATACATTGCATAATTACATAATATAAATAGATTAAGAAAGAGAAAAGTCTCACTTTATTTTCATTTTGTCCAAGCCACTCTCTCTCTATATTTCAGGTTTTTGAGTGAGAAGGAGTGTTATGCAAAGGTAGGATCAGTTTATAGCAAGCCAAGATCAGATCACAAGGATCAAATTTAAGAATCAAAGTTCAAAAGGTATAAAAACCATAAATTTCGAAAACTCTTGATCTTATGTTATATGTTGAAATTGTTTGGTTAAGGTTGTGTATTAGGGTGTCAATTGATGATCTGGGTTGATAAATCCCGGATCCATAACATCAAAGTGCACGAAATTTCATTTTTTTCAAAATCAGGAAAAATTCCAAAAAGTTGTCTGACAGTCTTATGTCAGACCTCGTAGATATTTGTGTGTTAGATGTTTAGTGTGTTTGATGTTATAGATCTATTCTATGCCATGAGATCTTTCATTTTCAACTTGAATTAAATCCAGATCTTGTCTAGATCTTAGGTTATATGCAGTCAAACTGCGTTGACCGACGTTGACTGGCGAAGAATCTGGGTAAACCCAGAAACCCAGATTTCTGACAATGTTTTTGCAGGCCTTGATCTTGCTTTTGTTTTATGTTTTTGGTCTTGTTGTTTGTCGGGTGTTATAGACTGGTATCTGAACTATATATCCTAGTCCTTAGAACAAACAGATCTGTATCATGATCGTAGCAAATCACAGTCAAAACCACGTTGACCGAACTGCCTGATGAACGATCTGGGAAACCCAGAATTCGTTCAAGAACGCGTACCTGACATGTAGTTTGACCGGCTCGAATCTGTCTTGTGTGATATTGTTGTTATGATTTAGTGTTATAAAATTGTACACTGCCATCAATACTACATTAATGAATCAATAAAGCACCCAAAACAAGCTGGAGATGTGTAGATAAAAAGGGCCAAAGTAGCACCTACGTATGTTCTTCATTTTCTGGAAAACCTAGAAAATGAAGAACATCGTTGTCAGACATTTGGCTAGCTTAGATCTTGCTGTGATGTTGTGTTATGATCGAGATGTTGGTTGTGTGTTGTAGTGTTACATATATATTACACGATCACACTTCAAACTAGCCTAGAAAACATTAAGACTACTGAATTAAAACCGGTCAAACCTCATACCCTTTAAACTGACGATGAAGATCTGGGCAGCTGAAGAACACTCAAGAACACCTATAGCGACGGTTCTGTCGCTATAAGGCCCCTTTAGCGAAACTTATTTTCGGAAAATGCAGAAATTAATTAAATAAATTGAATTTTTTTTAATTATTAAAAAATACATAATAAATTATGAAAAATTATTTTAAAGCTTGAAAAATAGTTTTTAATTATTTTAAGTATATTTCATAAATATTTAATATTTTTGGAATATAAATGGGATTTATTTATTTAATTATGATATTAAATAAATTATTTAAAAATGGTTTTAATTCAAGAAAAATCATGAAAAATAATATTATGATATAAGAAAATATTTATGTTATTTTTGATGACTTATATTTTGTGATGAAATTTATTAATTAATAAATATTAATGATAATTAGTTTATTTAATAGATATATTAAATAAATTATAAAAAAATAGAATTAATATTTTAAAAATCATATAAAAATGATTTAATTGTTATAAAAATATTTTAAGTTATAAAATATAACTTTTGATATTTTGTCATTAAAATATTAATATTCTAATATTAATAGTAATTATCGGATAATGGAATTAATGGTTTAAAAATTATATAATTATGATTTTAATGTATTAAAAATACTTTGGTATATTATAATTATATTATAATATTATGTCATGATTTTCATTAATATTTTATATTAAATGAATATTAAAGATTAAGGAATTATGTGATATTTAATTCAATTAAATATGGTTTTAATGATCGAAAAATGTTGATAAATGATAATAATTACTTGAAAATTATTATAAGTCTTTAAATATTATGTTGACTGCTTAGATAATTATCTGAGATAATTGTTAAGCGTTTAAGCAGAGTTTAATTGAACCTAAACTCGAGTATTGTCTGACTAGACCGTCGGGATGTTAGAATTGTGTCGGGTTCAACTCAGACTGTAATAGTTTGACCTAATACCAAGTCTTATGTGTTGTATAGTCTGATAGGCTTATGTGCTATGTGTTTAAGTTATTCTGTGGATATGTATATATAACAGTATTATACTGTGATGATATTATTCTAATATTGGAGATCTATATTACTAATATTAGGTCTTCGGGTAAAGAAGTATAAATTGCGTTGTGGTAATCAACGGTTTAGGCAAGTTTCTTTGTACTTAACTCTAATAAGAGTGTTTTATTCAAGCTTATGGTTAATCATTGCTGATTGCCACGAAAATTGTACTCTGTACGTCTTGCATTTATAAGTCAGGTATGAAAGGCTGATAACCTTCATTACCAGTTGGTTCAGAAATGTTTGTTCATGTTTAAAACTTGTTCAGTAAAAAGTTTGTTCGTGCTAGTTCTCAATTATATTGATGAATTATAGCCAGTTTATTATTCATACTCTTCAATCATGATATATCATTATATTATTGTATTTAAACTTGATGGGAAACTTTCATGCTCACCCTTGCTATATCATGATAAAACATTGCAGATAAGGCGAACGTGTTCGGATACAGGAAAAAGATAATGCCAAGTTCAACTTGGAATATAAAGTGCGGCTAGTTTGTAATAGCGGATTTTGATAAATGTGTTGTATTTTAGATAGTTTATGAATTGTGTAAAAGTTAAGGTTATTCGACCTTGGGGAATAATGTGTAATGTATTGTATAAACAATTTATGTTTATATCTTCCGCAAATAGTGATAGTAACAGTGTACCGAATCCGCGGCGATTTGGGGCCCGGATTCGGGGCTATTACAGTTGGTATCAAAGGTGTTGGTTATGAAGCTTAGGTGGGAATACCCGAGACCAATAA
The DNA here is from genome assembly GCA_020205505.1 of Panax japonicus. Lineage (NCBI taxonomy): Eukaryota > Viridiplantae > Streptophyta > Magnoliopsida > Apiales > Araliaceae > Panax > Panax japonicus. Next base: position 39,648,298 of record CM035092.1, read on the forward strand.
CCGCAGTGATTAGGATAAGACTAACTCAAATAGAGTTAGTTGGTCGGTAAGATTCAAAGATGAATCTCGGTGAGTGTAAAGACACAGAGTTCCCTAACTCTGATAATAAAGTTGTATAGTAACGGTAAATAGATCGAGTCTAAAAGACTGAAAGTGAAGGGATAGGAGATCGTAAAACAAAACGATCATAGTGCATGAAATTGAATCGTAATATATACGATAAGATCACCCTGTGATCTAATAAGGTTATGACAGCCAGAAAGAATCAATCTTATGATTGAAAAGTTTAAAGCAAGATGCTGTGTGTAAGTTGTACTATGAAAACTTATGAAAGAGTTATGGATTATGAGTACGAATTGAATTCTTATTGAAAAAGGGGGTTAAGATTAGGTGTGGATTTTAATGAGGACTCGTGTTGGCAACTGAGTTGTATGATTTCTTGTATGGGCTGGGAATTGTACTTGGTGTAAAAACTACTTAGTTGGTGGCATGGGTAATCATTGAAATGTTGTGTCATGCTAGTTATTATATACAGATAAATAGGTCATAGGTAGAGAATATAGGATTAAGTACGAGTTCTTAGAACTCATACTTATGTGACATTCTTGACTTATAGTTATATGAAATGTTTATGAGCCCCTCAACGAACAGACGCCAAAGGTCAGACTAGGGTAAGGTTGTGTGTGAATGGAGTATTAAGGATTATAGGAACGGATAGATTACTAAGCAAATGATCATTAGTGGAGACTTAGGTTTTCCTAAACTCCTAGTTATGTTAAACTTCAAAATTTTGACATCAAGCTAAATGCGAACTATGTGCCTTTTAAAAAAATGTAGACTCGTAATTATTTTTGAAACGGTTTAAAGTACAGTCTATGCTACTTATTTCGGCTAGACGCAAATGATTTGAAATATCAAAATGTATTTTAATTATCACTCATGTACCATGTAACCTGGTGCAGAGATGATAAAAATGATGGAGTCATTAATGCAGTATTACTTAGTGTGAATTAGACTAAAGTGACTATTCCACTATGGTATGATGTAGCATGAAAAAATCACCAAATGACGGAATCCTCAACGGACTGTAAATACAGTGCGGCATCATGACGTCATTCTCGAAAAATGTTTTCAAAAAATTTAATTTGCCAACGGGGTTTGGCTACACCTAAATAATTCGATTGAATTGAATTATCGATATGAGTCTATGCTATTTGATTCATTTAGACTAATGTTATAAAAACTCTAAGTGTTTATTGAAAGAATTTCCCGAACCAAATTGCTTTGGTACGGAATCCTATGATAAGACTGAGGTGAACGATAATGATTGGATAAATAATCCAATCTAGTAGCGTAAATATTCGCTAAAAATGATTAATACGTTATGCATGAAGTAACTGTACGATTGGCTAATCACCTAAAGTACTAACAACGGTAGTTTACCTTCTTTGTGATTGTAAACATACCAAGTAATATTTTATTTTATGGTATGATTACTACCGTTGAAACTAAATGTGTTCATGGTCTATATGACCCCTCAGCACAATTTCAAAACTTTTACTCATGTGAGAGGTGTATTGGGTAGCATGTGACATGTGTGAATGGTGTAAGGTACACGGTGTAAGGTTTAAGGTGAATTTCGAGGACGAAATTCTTATAAGGAGGGGTGAATGTGACAACCCGAGAATTTGGGCAATTTATTAAAATCTTAAATGAAATGTTTTAAGGTCAAATAATAAACCTAGAAAGAAAATAAGTGTATGCGTTTGATATTATTAAGGTGAAATTTTGATGATTTCAAAATTCTATGAAGGATATAGGTTAATTATTCAGGATTAAGGATTTATGTGATTAAGTTATGTGAATATGGTTATGTATGTGTGCTGAATGTGGTTAAGGTTTAAGGGTTGACCAGATTAATTATATATGTGTCAAACCCTAATTATATATTAAGAACTTTAACGTTCGGTTAGAAAACCCTAGTGATTAATAAGAAATCCTAAAAACCGGTTCTGGAAACCCTAGTTTCAGTTTCGGGAGTCCGAAACCCTAATTCGGATATTAAAAACCCTAGATTAGGAATGCAATGATATGTATAAGGTTAAACAGAAATTTATTAGGGAAAACCCTAATGAATTACCTGAAACCCGAATTGATTATTAGAAAACCATAATACCCGATCTGGAAACCCTAATTTCTGATTTCGGTAATTTGAAACCCTAAATTGGGAACGTAATGGCGTAAGTGTAAATTAGGGTTAATCTTAACAAAATGGTTACAAAATCCTAATTCCAAATTTGAAATCCTAATTACGAATTTGAAATCCAAATTTGATAATTAGGGAAAACGAAAGTGTTAATTTAATACTTTTTATGTTAATTAGGATATATTAATTCTAATTTTAAAAATTAAGTAATTAGAAAACCCTAATCTAATTACGAATATTTAATTTCTATTTTAGAAAATTATTTTCTATTAGAAACCCTAAATTGTGGAATTGAAAACCCTAATTTCCAATTTTGAACCCTAATTGTACATTGGTGGATTTAATTGCTATACTAGCAATGTTAATTAGGAAATATAAATCCTAATTGTCAAGTTATTAGAAACCCTAATCTAAATAGGAAATCTAAGTTCTAATTTAGAAAATTTATTTTTCTATTAGAAACCTTAATTAATGGTTTATAAACCCTAATCCGTGATTTTGACCCTAATTGCTTATTTAGCGATGGTAATTAGGAAATACTAATCCTAATTAGAAAGATTTAAGTAATGATTAGAAAATTATAATATAATTAGAAAATTCTAATTATAATTAAGAAATATTAATTTTCAATTTTGAAAATCTAATTTGGAAATTTTAGAAAATCAAGTTGCTAAAATCTTTAGGGTTAAAACCTTAACCCTAATAGTTAAATCCTAAACCATAAAATGCTAAACCCTAAACCCTAAGGGTTTGTATCAAATGACCATTTTAGAATTAAATTGCATGGAAATGACTATTTTACCCTTTATTGTATAATTGAAGGTTACTTGTAAGGATTGTCCTAGTATGAGTTGTTGACCAACAAAGGCTATTACATGTGCCAATTATCCAGCCATATCAGCCATCTAGCCATCCACATACATTGCATAATTACATAATATGAATAGATTAAGAAAGAGAAAAGTCTCACTTTATTTTCATTTTGTCCAAGCCACTCTCTCTATATTTCGGGTTTTTGAGTGAGAAGGAGTGTTATGCAAAGCTAGGATCAGTTCATAGCAACCCAAGATCAGATCACAAGGATCAGATTTAAGAATCAAAGTTCAAAAGGTATAAAAACTCTAAATTTCGAAAACTCTTGTTCTTATGTTATATGTTGAAATTGTTTGGTTAAGGTTGTGTATTAGGGTGTCAATTGATGATCTGGGTTGATAAATCCCAGATCCATAACACCAAAGTGCAAGAAATTTCATTTTTTCAAAATCTGGAAAAATTCCCAAATGTTGTCAGATTGTCTTATGTCAGACCTCGTAGATCTTTGTGTGTTAAATGTTTAGTGTGTTTGATGTTATAGATCTATTCTATGCCATGAGATCTTTCATTTTCAACTTGAATTAAGTCCAGATCTTGTCTAGATCTTAGGTTATATGCAGTCAAACTGCGTTGACCGACGTTGACTGGCCAAGAATCAGGGTAAACCCAGAAACCCAGATTTCTGACAACGTTTTTGCAGGCCTTGATCTTGCTTTTGTTTTATGTTTTTGGTCGTGTTATTTGTCGGGTGTTATAGACTGGTATCTAAACTATATATCCAAGTCCTAAGAACAACCAGATCTGTATCATGATCGTAGGAAATCACGGTCAAAACCACGTTTGACCGAACTGCCTGATGAACGATCTGGGAAACCCAGAATTCGTTCAAGAACGCGTACCTGACATGTAGTTTGACCGGCTCGAATCTATCTTGTGTGATGTTTTTGTTATGATTTAGTGTTATAAAATTGTACACTGCCATCAATACTACATTAATGAATCAATAAAGCACCCAAAACAAGCCAGAGATGTGTAGATAAAAAGGGCCAAAGTAGCACCTACGTATGTTCTTCATTTTCTGGAAAAACCAGAAAATGAAGAACAGTAAACTGACGATGAAGATCTGGGCAGCTGAAGAACACTCAAGAACACCTATAGCGACGGTTCTGTCGCTATAGGGCCCCTTTAGCGACGCTTATTTTTGAAAAATGCAGAAATTAATTAAATAAATAGAAAAAATGGTTTTTAATTATTAAAAAATACATAATAAATTATGAAAAATTATTTTAAAGCTTGAAAAATAGTTTTTAATTATTTTAAGTATATTTCATAAATATTTAATATTTTTGGAATATAAATGGGATTTATTTATTTAATTATGATATTAAATAAATTATTTAAAAATGGTTTTAATTCATGAAAAATAATATTATGGTATAAGAAAATATTTTAAGTTATTTTTGATGACTTTTAATATTTTGTGATGAAATTCATTAATTAATCAATATTAATGATAATTAGTTTATTTAATTGATATATTAAATAAATTATGGAAAAATAGAATTAATGTTTTAATAATCATATAAAAATGATTTAAGTGTTATAAAAATATTTTAAGTTATAAAATATAACTTTCGATATTTTGTCATGGAAATATTAATATTCTAATATTAATAGTAATTATCGGATAATGGAATTAATGGTTTAAAAATCATATAATTATGATTTTAAGGTATTAAAAATACTTTGGTATATTATAATTATATTATAATATTATGTTATGATTTTTATTAATATTTTATATTAAATGAATATTAATGATTAAAGAATTATGTGATATTTAATTCAATTAAATATGGTTTTAATGATCGAAAAATGTTGATAAATGATAATAATTACTTGAAAATTATTATAAGTCTTTAAAAATTATTTTGACTGCTTAGATAATTATCTGGGATAATTGTTAAGCATTTAAGCAGAGTTTAATTGAACTTAAACTCGAGTATTGTCCGACTAGACCGTCGGGATGTTAGAATTGTGTCGGGTTCAACTCAGACTGTAATAGTTTGACCTAATACCAAGTCTTATGTGTTGTATAGACTGATATGCTTATGTGCTATATGTTTAGGTTATTCTGTGGATATGTATATATAACAATATTATACTGTGATGATATTATTCTAATATTGGAGATCTATATTACTAATATTATGTTTTCGGGTAAAGCGTTTTAAATTGTGTTGCGATAATCAACGGTTCAGGCAAGTTTCTTTGTACTTAACTCTAATAAGAGTGTTTTATTCAAGCTTATGGTTAATCATTGCTGATTGCCACGAAAATTGTACTCTATACGTCTTGTATGTATAAGTCAGGTATGAAAGGCTGATCACCTTCATTACCAGTTGGTTCAGAAATGTTTGTTCATGTTTAAAACTTGTTCAGTCAAAAGTTTGTTCGTGCTAGTTCTCAATTATATTGATGAATTATAGCCAGCTTATTATTCATACTCTTCAATCATGATATATCGTTATATTGTTGTATTTAAACTTGCTGGGCAACTTTCATGCTCACCCTTGCTATATCATGATAAAACATTGCAGATAAGGCGAACGTGTTCGGATACAGGAAAAAGATAATGCCAAGTTCAGCTTGGAATATAAAGTGCGGCTAGTTTGTAATAACGTATTTTGATAAATGTGTTGTATTTTAGATAGTTTATGAATTGTGTAAAAGTTAAGGTTATTCGACCTTGGGGAATAGTGTGTAATGTATTGTATAAACAATTTATGTTTATATCTTCCGCAAATAGTTATAGAAATAGTATACCGAATCCGCGGCGATTTGGGACCTGGATTCGGGGATGTCATATCTACTCAATAATTGTTACAGTAATTACTGTTTAATATTTTATTGATTCTATAATTGTTACATTTATTTTTTTTGATTCAATAATTGTCATTACACAGTATTTCAAATTATCAAATCAATAATTCATTTAAATATATTATTATAATATTATATTATAGTAGTATGATGTGATTATATGATAGTATGTTTTTTTTATAATGGTAATATTATTATAGTAAATTCATGGTATAAAAGTAAAGTGAGGTGGAAGAGAACAATTTGAATTTAAATTCTGATGATGTAAGCGATGATGTCATCAGAACAATGAGGTAAGCAATGATTCCATAAAAAGGATGATGTAAACAATGATGTCATTTGATCGATGATGTAAGTAATGATGTCATATGATCGATGATGTAAGCGATGATGTCATAAATTATGGCAAAAAAACTATTTTACCCTTACTCTATCAAGCTTATAAATAGAAGCAAATTCCTTCATTATTTTTCACGAATTCACTAAAGCTATAGAGTGAGAAAGAATAGAGAGAATAAGAGAGAAAGAAGAAGAATCTTCTGTTACTACAATATTGCGGTATCCAATTTCCTACTAAGGTAAGGGATATTATTTCTTTCTTATTCATGAAGATAACTTCTGTTATTCCATTCTTTATTATTTTGTTGGAATAACCTGTATACGCGGGCTACGCTATACTTGGTAAAATTCTTCTGTTATTTCATTCTTTATCATTATGTTGGAATAACCTGTCTATGCAAAGTACCACATACATGGTAAAATTCTCCTGTTATTCTATTTTTATTATTCTATTGGAACATCCTGTCGATGCGTTACACATGACCTGTTTTGTTATTTATTATTCTATTGGAACATCCTGTCTATGCGTTTACGCATGACCTGATTCCATTATTTATTATTCTGTTAGAATATCATGTCTGTGCGTTTGCGCATGACCTTGTTCTGTTATTTATTATTCTGTTGGAATAACCCGTCTGTTCGGTCTATCGCATGCCTAATGATTTCTTTTGTTATCCCATTCTTTATTATACTCAGTTGATTAAAGTTTTGACTTCTATACTCCATGAAATTAGTGGAATATCCTTGATATTTATGCTTCATCCAGTACCTTTTCATGGAAATATTCTTTTCAGCATTCTTGAGTTTAATCTACAAAGAAGTATCATGTTGACAATTTGGACGTTATTAGTTCCTAGATAAATTATTTCTTGAAGTTCTTTTATAGAATTCTTATATCATTTTTATCATCCTCATGTTTATATTATGTTGAAAGTTATATGTGGCCTGTAGTCTTATAGATGGACTTGGTATGATTATGACCAGAGATTATTCGGTTTAATCATAACCGTAATGTTACAAATGATGTGGAAAAAGTCCTCATTGGCTCGTAATGCATTGATGGACAGTTGTTGGCATGATCATGACCATTGATGAATACACGAATATCCTTGGCCGTAGTGCGTGGATAATTTGTGGTTGTGATACTAATAAATATCATTGGTCGTAGTGCAGGGATGATGTAGATTATTTATTAAGCTGAGTCTCAGCGATAAAAGTGATGAAAAACCTTTTAAATCATAAAAGATAGTAGATTTTATTCTCTACTTGACTCTTTTAATGGATTGCTTGTTCCTCTGCAGTTAAACTTGATGTTTGTTATATTTTAATCAGTTTAACATTGTTGAAGGCTAATGATAATTTATTCTGCATTATCTTAGTCATAATATTTCTTATTGGGCTAGTTGAGCTCACCCTTTCTTTCACTTTTCTCTTCAGGAAATGAAAACGTAGCCAGGACTAATCGGGGAACAGAGTGACGGTCCAGATGATAGTATTAGTATTCCTCACTATTCTGTTAAATAGTGTAAAAATAATTTTAAAGAGGACTCTTTTGAGTATGGATATTGTATAGATGACAATATTCTTATTAAACTCTCAGTTTACGTTTTGTCATAATTTACACGACAGCTGTATTATTAAGTTGTATTTAAATTTTGTACCATGTATTTGGCAACTCAATATGGGTGATGTATACCTATTTTGGGGGCGTCACAAGATGGTTGACGTCTTGGAGGCATTTTCTATTAAAAATACACTCATTAGACTAATACTCCATTTCTTTAAGTATTTCTACTTAATTTACACACCAAAAAAAATTATCACGTAACACATAACACTTTGAATAAAATAATAACTTTTATTTATTCATAATCTTTTAAAAATATCAAAACAATAGCATCACTGCCATTTACATTACTTTCCTGAACTACAATAGTTGCAAGATTACTTCATCATCAACACATCCCATTGTTTGTATTATACCCGGGATTTACATCTTATTTACTCATCAATAACATAATAATTACATATCAAGTACATTCCATATGATGTCCTACTAAGATGCTGCGTAGCCTTACGACACTCCTCCTCCATAATTCGGAATGTTGTTTGACGATCTAATTTGTATGATGGTAGCATCTCGAACTGAATAGGATAACACATGACCCAATCTTGAGCTCGATTGATCATGGTGTTGAATACGTTATTCATTTCTTCCATCTTCATCCTCTTTGCTTGTGCATCTCTCTCTGCTACTCCGGCTCATTGATAAACTTCATTATACGTCTCTTAAGCTCTTGCCCTCTTAGTAGAGTCCTCTTTCAACTTATTCTTCAACTCTGAAATCTCTACTATCATACGCTCGTTCTTTGCTTCGGTGTGAACCAACTTCTCTTTAACGTTATTCAGACGTTCCTCTAGATCCTAGATCTCATCGTCCTTCTGTGCTATCGAGTTCTGCTGTTCAGCTACTCTCTCTTGGAACTCCTCAACGGTATCTTGAAGTTCCACATTGTGGTCGTATACCTTGTCGTATATACGGCCAGCTATCGAGTTAAGTTGAATCTCTTCCTCCTCATTCTCCTCATCCTCATCCGTCTGTGGAAGCTCAACGGGGTCCTCCTTGTCCATATCTATCTCATCATCCTCATCACGTATTCTCTCCTGTCTCCTGCTCAACTACTGTGACCAACGGAGTTGCTTCCCGTGGCAGTAGTTGATCCCACACCATCTGAATATCTTGAGGCTCCTCCACTCTAGGCATCTGGGATCCTTCCTCCAAACCTGACTGGATCCTCCTACATTAGCCATCCTGTCATCCAAATTTTAAATTTTTAATTATTAATCATTACTACTGGACACTCACGAGCACATAAGTTGCAATCACATAAGCACATAAGTGTTTTATTACTTCTTCCTTAAAACTCGATAAGAGTTTATCACCACTATCTTTTCAAAGGTTACTTCCTAAGGCTTTTCCCCACCTAAGGTTCATAACCTAAAGCTTTGATGCCAACCTGTGACACCCCCAAATCCATGTACTTTATTCCCACAGGACTTGGTGTTCACGATCAATTCAATCATATATATCTACCCAAGTATAATAAAATTCAGTCATAAATCCTCCTTTTAAATATGGTTACATCATTAAATAAAAATATTCCCAGGTTATCTAACCTTAAACATCATTCAAGTACATAAATAAAATTATTACATTACATCAATAAAAGTTTATCATCATAATAATAAATGAAAATTATAAGTCTTCATCACTTGTACATTTTTCCCTTTCCTTTGCTAGTTGAAGTCCCATCTACGTTCTCAACTTTAGCTGCAATAATAATATTTAAGCAAAAGTGGGCAAAACAATTGCTCACTAGATATAGTAATGAATCACCAAGAATGTAATAACTGCCAATGAATAGGCTCATCAAAACTGTATAGTACTCTATCAATGATAGCCAAAGACTGGAATCAAAATATGGAATATATATCTGAGGGTCATAAGACCATGAACTATCTCCATAGTTGCGAGTAATCTTTCAACTCCAACTTTAACAATCATAAGACTATAAGGACTCCTCGTACTTAGGGGGATCAGCCCTTCGTACAATGTATTGTGCACAAATATTTCAATGCTAAGCGTAAATTATCCCTTAATAATAGGGTTGTTCATCTCAGTATTTAGAGTACAAGTCCGCATCAAAGAAAGTTTGGTTTGGATAAGCTTTCAAGGGTAATTTGAAGTTTAACGATCATCAACTAGTGGACTAGTTGAATCAATAGTGTTTGAAAAAACAACAGTTAATCAATAGTAACATAATATGAAACAATGAATAAGTGTAAGTGAACTAACTATATTTTGAACTCATGCTTAGAAACAACTACAAAGCATAAGTATTGAATGACAATAAACCTTTCTTGAATAATATTAAGCTAGGACTATTAATTATTGAATATACATTAAGTAATAGCAAGCTGAAAATAAAGCTTGTTTATTATGAGAATAGTTTGTGTCAAGTAAATAAAATACGATAATTCAATATTAGAATTAGAATTCAAGAAAATTTTATTCATAATACACGTATGGCAATAACGAAACTTGTCTAACAATAAACAAGTTAGAATACATCAATAAACATTGGAATTCAAAGCTTGTTCGAATAAAGTTAAAGTTATAGCTAGCTTGCTCAAATAATGATTAGGAATACAAGAGTTCGCTTAATGAAAGTTTAAAGTAAGAAACTTGCTTAATGTAAAAAGATAAGGTTTAGAAACTTGTCTCGAGCGTAAGCTATAATATTAAACTCACGTTCACCTACACATAGGTTTAGAACCACAATATCTCTTAGACATACTAAAATACCACAACATATGCATTTCTAGTTAGACTTATTATATTAGCACAAGTCTTATGCTACTATATACACTTTAGAATTTCCAAGTGTTAACCTCACAACACTTATCTAACATTCATTATATAAACTAAGTTATAACATAACACGTTCATAGCTTATAATCATTTAAAACTTTGAAACTACTAACCACCTAACACGGTTCTATTTTGACCATGTTATTACATGTTTAACACCTTAACACAACCTTAGACCAAGCTATAAGGGTGTTACAAGGTCTTCAGTAGCAGCACAACAAACTGTCTCAGGACAGGGTATGGCGCAGCTGCGCCATACACATGCCTAGGACCAGCGCAGCTGTGCAATTTTTTGCCTTGGCACCAGCGCAGCTGCGCTGGTGCATAGATAGAGGCAGAGACGGCTATGAACAATAGCCGACTTTAGCCCAACAAACACAAATTTCCCCCACTAGACAGTAATAATAACATGTACAAATGATATAGAACCCCCACAAACGTATTTGTTAACATATTCAACCAATTAAAATAATTTAACATCAACTAAAACTAGTTTAATTTCTCAAATTTCAAGTTTTCATATAAAAACCCAATTTTTGATATCCTTCACGAAAATCAACATTGTAAACACAATTCTTGTCCAAATTGATTCGTTCAAATTACGATATCTTCGTTTCTTAACAAACTAGCTTAAACAATACTCAATTTACACATTAACATACAACTTGACCACTAGAAATTGGTACTTCATAAGCCATATGAGAAAACATAAACTATAAAAAAAATCCTGCTTTAAACTGTAATTAGCATACAATTTCTTGTTTATATACAAACTAAAACCTCACCAACATGAATAATAATCACAATTCATTTGTATAGCAACAACTCAAAAATATGGAATTCACAGAGGATAGAATTTTATGCCGTAAATTCATATATATATATATATATATATATGGAGATTTTGGAGAATTACCTTCAATTAGCTTGCTAATCTTTGCATTTGCAGACAATTCTCTCAGGTTTCACTCTCAAACTCTCTCTCAATTCTCTCTAAAAACTCTCTTCACTTCTCTCTTCTCAGTAGACTAAGCTCTTAGTTAAGCGTAAACAAATAAACTGATGGCTAGCCATAATACGTATACTTAATATAATGACAGTTACAAAGATAAATGTATATTATAAAAATATTATATTTATTATTTTAATTTATTTTATATATTCTATTTATATTCAAAATTTAAAAATCCAAAAGCCATAAGGCTTTGTTTGGCAAAACCCTTTAAAATTTAAAGACTTAATATATCTAAGCCGTGTTTGGCAAAACTAAATTATACTCCATTAATTTATTTTAACAACCATTTAGTTTATAATATATAATTACATCTTATTTATTTGAATTTCTATATCCAACATTAATCAAATAAATCGATCACATACTATATTTTAAATAAATTTACCATTTAAACAAATAACACCAAATTATAATTTCATTATAATTTTATTTAATAATTAAACACATCAACTTAAATTATTAATTCAAAACAACAATATAACATCTCATGTCATAACATAATTCTCTAAATTATAAATTAATTTAATTTAGAATATTATCTAAAAAATTTAGATTCATAAATATTTATTAACAACCATCACATCAACAAAATATTTATTCAACAATAAACACCTTAAATAAATATTTATATAATTTAATAAATATTTAAAATTACAATTTAAAATTCTGAATTGTTACAAATGTGAATCAACCGGAAGGGGGACCGGTTAACCCGATGAAGGAGTTCGTTAGTTTATTAACGACTGCCTTTTACCAGAATAGGGTGAATATACCCATAAATCCTACGGTAGTGCATGCTACTACGTTTAAGGATTTTAAGAGTGTAGGTCCGCCGGAGTTCAAAGGAACTACGGACCCTATAGAAGCTCACACTTGGGTGAAAGAGATAAAAAAAGGCATTTGTTATTGCCAATGTTATTGAGGGGCAAAAGGTTGCTTTTGCTACTTATATGATGAAGGGAGAAGCCAACTTCTGGTGGGAGGCAAACCCTGCTAGGGCTGAGATAGATAACTTAACGTGGATGCAGTTTAATGAAATTTTCTTCAAAAACTACTTTCCCACGAGTATGAAGGGGAGGATGGAGATGAGGTTTCTGGAGTTGAAATAAGGAGATATGACTGTTCCCCAATATGCTGCCAAGTTCAATGAACTGGTGAGGTTTGTTCCTCACCAAGTGGATGTAGACACTTGAAATTTTCTGCCTACCTATTATTAACATTGCAGGAAGTGCGGAATCTTCTTTCAGAGTTAACCCTGGAACACAGCTAAGCTTAATCCCAAAAATACCATCGGAAGTTCAATCTCAACCCCCAAAAACACACCAGGAGTATCATTTTCCCACCTCGGAGATAACCCCGGGGATAGCAGTGCAAATACGAGAAATTCCACCGAAGAAGGCCGATTCATCTTGGAGATAACCCCGAGATGTTCAGTCTCAGTCCCAGAAACAACAACAGGAAAGACAATATCAATCTTGGAGATAACCCCAAGGAGTGCAGATGCAGTTCCGAAGATAACCTTAAAGATGCTCATTTCAACCCAAGCAATCAGCTTCAACCTCGGGACTCACACTGAGGCACTCAATTCACAAACCCGAAGATAACCCCAAGAGGACAGGCACACCTTAGAGACAACCCTGAGGGCATTCAACATTTGCAACAACCCAATCTCAGAGATAACCCTGAGCACCCAGAAACAACATCGGGAAAGACAATATCAACCTTGGAGTTAACCCCAAGGAGTGCAGATGCAATAACAGAGATAACCCCAAAGAAGCTTGTTTCAACCCATGCAGTCAGCTTCAACCTCGGGACTCACACCGAAGCACTCAATTCACAAACCCGGAGATAACCCCGGTAGGACAGGCACACCTCAGAGATAACCTTGAGGGAATTTAACACTTGCAGCAGCTCAATCTTAGAGATAACCCTGAGCAACGTCTGCTTTATCAGCCAAAATCAGAGATGACCCTGGTGAAAGGCAAAATCATCAACTTGCCACCTCAACCCCACATGGCGTCGTCTCAACAAACAACAGTCAACATACATTCTACACAACAATGTCCCACAAGAACCAAGGAGTTATAATCCCGAGTGACTACTATTCAAGGCAGAACACCGGATAGAATTTGAAGCTCGAAGAGATAGGACATGGTTCTATCTTCCCGACTTCGTACAACCTCTAATCCCATGTCATTGCATATCTCATGACAACAACAGTCTGAAATAGGTCTTATACACCTAAATCGGATGCTCAGATTGAAGTTTTGTAAGTTTGAGCGGACATCACGTTAAAAGTGTGTACGTACTTCGAAATAACGGGACCCAAAGAGCCCAGGGCATCCCGGGCAGTCGCGGGTGCATATACAGCTACTGCAGGTACACCTTTGGCTCCCCCTCTATAAATAGAGGACTTGGGGTGGCCATATTCAACAGAAAAAAGGCGAGAAATCCCTGTCCAATTTGCTCTGTACACACCCTATATTGAGTGCTTTCTCATTTTAAACACTTGGGAGCTCACATATAGCCATAGTTTTACTAGCGGGAGCCGAGTGTTCATCTACTCAAAGCTATAGAAGTCTTCTTTGGCAGCCCACTGTAAGCCTTCTTACACACTTTAAAGCCTTTCTCTTCATCTTTGCACACACTCTTCTTCACATTGAGAGTCGTGTTGTGTGTATGCCCGGACTTCGGTCCGTGGTTTTCATTTCTATCTGTATATATATATACTTATATATATATATATATTTATATATATGGACTACCATTATCTAGTTATGCCTCGATTGATCTTGGACTCATGTCTGGAGCGTTTATTTGCTTATATATATATGTGTATATATATATATATATATATATATATATATATATATATATATATATTTACGTTTCTATCAGGCCTGAAGTTTACTTCGTGGCCTTTTACTGCTTTATTTATATTCCGTCTCGCCTAGAGTTTACTTCGTGGCGGTTGATCATTTTTACTACTTTATTTACATTCCATCCCGCCTGAAGTTTACTTCGTGGTGGTTGATCGCATTTACTGTTTTATTTATATTTTTGATCCCACAAGGAGGTGCTTCGTGGTGGTTGATCATGTCTGTATATATATATTTACAGCTTTTATATATATAACTGCTTACTGTTTTTCCTATAAACTGCGGCATCATGTGAGCCTAGGAATCATGTGATCACAGATTTAGTCTACTAAATGTAGATTTGGTTCTCGTGATGGACATTTTTCAACTGTAAGAAGCTTGTAAATTATTCACGGTGATTGAATTTCCTTAGATGGCTTACATGCCCATAAGGATTTTGGCACTGCTATACATTATTTTCTCGAAGCATCTCCAAAATAAAAGCAACCAAGCAGAACATTTAATAATAAAAATGGAAGTATCAAAGGCCTCAATTACTATTGAGCACATGATTTCAAAAACCTCTTTTACAAAACCTCATTGCTATATCTTGTTTAAAACAAAAATTTTGTATAAATTCAAACCATGCGTATATAGGTATGAATGAGGCATAACACTACTTCTAAATAATAGCACATTGACCCACCCACACACACACATTCATATAACTGTTTCTTGAAAAGTGGTGGTCACCGTGGTAACACGGATATTGGGGTGCCTAACACCTTCCCTCCGCATAATCAAGCCCCCAAACCCAAATGAATCTCGGTTTCACAGACCCGTTTAGCAGTGTCACACCACTGGGTCAATATGCAAACCTTTTCTCAGTTGCATTGGTGCAACCAGTTAAAAACACCAACTGGCGACTCTTACAATCAAATCGTCGACATATACATGTCAGACCTTTTTCACTTCTTTTTTCAAACAAATCTCACATAACATGAGAATACCAAAGAACAAGAACAGAAAAGGGACAAATAAAAATCCCGACGTCGACAGGTGGCGACTCTGCTGGGGACTCCAGTAAGAGGGCTTAAGCTGCTACTACAAGCTTTTCAAAAACTGTTATATGTTTGTGTGTGAATGTTGCACTTATATTTTTGATGAATGTGTACGAATGCATTTTACATACTGCACTGTAATATATCTATCTGTGATATTAGTGTGTCGCACATGTCATCCTTTTCATAAACGGTGAGACACGTTATATGTGAATGTATGTTGTGTGGTTCCTCCACCAAGAGGATATACTGTCGGTGTTTGATTACTGGACTCGTAGGGAGACTAATTCCAATGAAGATCAGGAAAGGCACCACCCAGGTTTTCTCCAGTTGAAAGACCGAATTAACTTCCCGTTGAGTAGATTGCGATGATCTGAGAACCTTCATGCCAAAAAGCCGCGAGAGTAACCTAAGATAGGTCAGCCTCTGATAATCCAAACGCGGAGGAAAGTCTCTTCATGCTTTCCATTTTCATTTACATGTAAAGACAATTACTTGTAATTTCATTCCATGTTCATCTATGTAATGGAAAATATGAAGAATATTTGCACATGCATATTAAGACTTGACATGCTTTCAAATGACATCCGTTTTGCAGGATAATATTCCTAAAATGGACACATTATGATAGCATGTAAACATTTATACATTCCCTGAGACTAAACTACATAAGTTTTTGTAGTGAAATAATTGGGCATGTTACCTGCTCATGTCTTCATCTAACCAGTCTAATCCTGCTCCTGTCACTCGAGAAGAGTTTGATGGATTAAGCAAGAAAATTATAAATTTGGTTGTTCTGCTTAAAGAATTACACCAATCTACTCAAGGTTCGCGAATACCCGTACATACAAAATCCTCTGCACAAGGAGGAGCACAAGGTTCAAATAAAATAATTCCTGAACTTCAGTTGGATACGACCAACATAATTCCTAAAAACACCCATCTCAAAGAAGATCTAGACACCAGTGATATTAGGAAGAAAGTCGTTCAAATGGAGGAAACCCTCCATTCTATCAAAGGAATTGGAGCACACGGGAGTGTTTCCTATGTTGACCTTTGTATCTTCCCTGGTTCTTATTATCCAGAGAAGTTCAAAACTCTTGACTTTGAAAAGTATGATGGGTTAAGGAATCCTTATACACATTTCAAGGTGTTCATTGGAGAACTTGGATCTTATGCAGAGAACGAGAAGCTCAGAATGTTGTTGTTCCAGAAAAGTCTGACTGGAGAAGCCCGGACGTGGTATACCAGATTAGACAACTCAAAGGTCTATAGTTGGGAGGAATTAGCTCATGCATTCCTCACTCAGTACAACTTCCAATCTCAGATTGCTCTTGACCGATACCAAATTACCAAGGTCAAGAAACAGTCTAATCAGTCTTTCAGCGAGTATGCTCAAAGGTGGAGGCGCCTTGTTGCTCAAGTTATTCCTTCCATGATAGAATCAGAAATGGTTGTGACCTTTATAGACATATAAGAAGCTCCTTTCTATGAAAGAGTCTTAGCTGGCATTGGCAGGCCATTTTCTGAAATGATCAAGCACGGAGAGATGGCTGAGATGGGAATAAAGTCAAGAAAGATTCAAGACCTAGCCGCTCTTAAAGCAATTGTTGAGCACATCCAGTCTGGAAACTTATGGAAACAACCCCCGGAGGGTCCATAAAAAGAAAGAAGAAGATTTTTCCTTGATACTACAAGGTCAAAAAGGCAGTCAGAATATACCTATTCAGAGGAGAAACTACTCCCTCTATTGCCTAAAGGTGGAGAAGTCAGACGCCCCTGAGTGTTCACATTCTTAGGGGATTCACTCGAGAATATCCTTACTCTTTTGACTACTCAAAAGAAAACTACACATCTTCTTCCACCAGCCAACCCAAATGGGAAGAGTTTCAATGCTACTCGGAAGTGTGCTTATCATGCCGGGGCACCGGGACATGACACTAAGGATTGCTGGGCCTTGAAACATAAGATCCAAGACTTAATCGACAATGGGGAGATTATCGTGACTAGACCTGACCAACCACGTGTGCAAGACAATCCTCTTCCTCAACACAAAGAAGGAGAGGTCAGTATGATTAATTCTAGCCATGGACAGAGTTCCAATTACATTGTTGAATCTTCCCAGACCACCAAAGACGGTGCTGACAGATGGGATCATACGCAGCTCCAGTTTATGATGGAGCAAAAGATTAAGGCTCTTTGCAAACAAGTTGATCAGTTGGCATAACTGGTGATTTATCAACACCAAGTCACACAACAATTAATCAGTCAGAAGCATGATAGTCTCCTTCCTTTTGTCATGAATATTCCATCCTCGCCTTCAGAAAGTGAAACACTGTAGGATAAAGTTACGAAAAGAGCAAGTGCTAAAGCCCGTAGGGATTTTGCCAACAAACGGGAATTTACATACCTTAGCCAACCTATGGAGGAGATATTTCAAATGTTGATCAATAAAGGAAGAATTACATACCTTCTACCTCCAATCAATCCTCATTTCAAACAGTTTAATTCCTAGGGAGTATGCCAATATCCCACCCGCTCTCGCGGTCACATCACAGAAGAATGCTGGGCACTCCGCCACCTCATTCAAAATCTAATTGACAGCGGTGTTCTGCAAATGGCAGACGATGACACTTTCCTACTCGAGAGTGGGAACACATGTCCTATAAAATAGAAGGACGACATAGCAGTTATATCCGCTGAAGCTGATGTGGCTGCTAAACCACCCACAATACAAGTAATTCAACTCAAAGGAGCTGACAATACTTTGAAAGTGGCTGCACCAGAGCCAATTAACTTACCATTTAGACCACAGTATCCTATTGTCAATGTACACAAAGTCCTATAGAATTATGGGCAGGTTGAAGGATCTACATCATATATAACTACTGCAGTGTCGAAGGAGAATCCACTATATCTTCCCCATCGGGTGATGAAGCCCACCATCAAATCAAATGGTAAAGTTCCCATGGAGAAGATTGAAGAATTCCTCCATACCATGGGCCATAATAAAGCCAATGTGGTTTTAAGCTTGAGAGAAGCTCCCCAACAAATTTCCATACTGGACTTGGTTTTCTCCTCCAAAGATCACAGGAAGATATTATTAAGGGTCTTTGAAAAAGCCCATTTACTGAAATCAGTGGATGTGGAAAAATTATAACATCTGGTTGATCACATTTTCAACAACAATGTGATATCTTTCACTAATGACAACATACCCGCTGAAGGGACTGGTCATTGCAAGTCGTTGCATATAGCGGTTTTGTCCTTCGGATACATGGTGGGAGGAGTCTTGATAGATGAAGGTTCATCTTTGAATATCTATCCTTATACTACCTTGGAGAAGATGAATATCAACCCCAAGAGGATCAAAAGCAGCCATACGGTTATCAAAACTTTTGATGGGTCCTGACGAAACATCGTTGGAGTAATTGAATTACTAGTGGAGATTGGTCCACATACATTCAGTGTATCCTTTCATATGCTCAAAATAGCCACAGGATACAACCTGCTATTGGGAAGACCAAGGATTCATATGGCTAGAGGCGTCCCTTCCACTCTTCATCAGCAACTCAAGTACATTATCAACAATAGCCTAGTTACTGTTAATGTTGAGCCAGAATGTCCGGAACAATGTGACATACCACTAATCAGCTTCAATTCAGAAGTTGAGCCGGTCAGTTTCCATGCCCTGGAGGTGAGCAACAATCATTACCATCCCATTGCGGCACCACCTATCACACTCAAGATTTCTTCTGAGGTTATGTCGGCCACTCAAGAGATGATGTAATTGGGTCATCAACCTAGATAAGGGTTGGTCAAAGATCATCAGGGTATTAAGCACCCGATTTAAGTGCCCAGTCAAATAGGGACAGCTAGATAAGGCTATTCTGCTAGCTCCAGTCACAGGAATCCTCATAAGCACAACAGATTCCTTCAACTTCAGCCACACGACGATTGTCTCCACTTTCAAATCCTGAGTTTATACAATCTCTGGTAAAGATGCCAACCCATGTTATGGCTATGCTATTTCCCAAACCGATACCAATTAAATCAAAAGAGGTCCTGATTCCTAATCCCGAAGTGGAAGACAGGGAACGGAGACGTAAACAAGACATCGGCATGATGATATCAAGCATACGGATCATTGTCCATGATGCGCATACAAACAGATACACCCTAGATGATGATTGCCCATATGTCATGGTCATCATTAGGGATAAGGAGGACGATGATAGCCCCTCTATTACTGTAGTACATCAAGAATTTACACACAATAATTGGAATAACACTCCATGCATTGGTCGACGAGGGTAAAACAAGCAGAAATTTCATCTGCCATATAGGTAACTTTAACTGCTTACTTTTATTTACAGTATTAGCAGTTGTTTTATCAGTACATGCTAACACTTTGTATGATTAAATAATTTCTTATATTAAGTGAAAGCATATTTTGTTTCAGGACTCTAAACTTACATGTGCATGTACTTGCTGATGAGGTGCCTTTTCTCCGCAAGGACTGTAATTTTGATGAAAAGTTGGACTCAGACGTGATGGAAATACAAGAGGACATTGAGATACCACATCTTTCAATCTTGATCAAACCTAAATCTAACCTTGATCAAACCACATCTTTCAATCTTAGAACCTTAAAAACCCTAAGCTAATCCAGACTGGTTCAGACCTAACCCCAAACCAATGGAATGACATGGTTGTGATACTAACCCAATTCTAGGATGTGTTTGCATGGTCTCATAAAGACATGGTGGGTTTGTCCACTGACATTGTCCTTCATCGCCTTCCCATTAAAGAGGGATTCAAGCCAGTCAGGCAGAAGCTCAGGTGATTGAAGCCTGAGTGGAGTTTAAAGGTAAAGAAGGAATTGTGAAATAATTTCAAGCGGGTATCATCATGGTGTCTACATACCCTGAATGGCTATCAAACATAGTCCTCGTGCCTTAACCAAGAGGAAAGGTGCGAGTTTGCGTGGATTAATGGGATGTGAACAAAGCTTGCCTTAAGGATAGCTTTTCCGTACCATTTATCCACATTCTCATTGACTATACTACTCAATACAACATGTAATCTTTTGCGAAATACTTTGTGGGGTATCATCAAATTATGGTTGCTGGGGAGGATCATGAGAAAACTTCTTTCATCACGCCTTGGGGAACCTTTTGTTATAGACGATTGTTATTTGGCCTCATCAATGCCGGAGTAACCTATCAGCAAGCTATGATGGCTCTTTTCCACGACTTTATGTATAAAGAGATAGAGATCTACGTGGACGACAACATTGTCAAATCCCAAAGGGAGGAAGACCACTTAGACCATCTCAGAAAGCATTTCAATAGGTTGTATAAGTACAACTTGAAGTTGAATCTAACCAAGTGCGCCTTTAGTGTTAAATTAGGCAAGTTGCTAGGTTTCCTAGTCAGCCACAAAGGGATTGAGCTGGATCCCACCAAAATTCAGGCCATCAAAGAAATGTCCGTTCCTCAGATAGAGAAGGAAATACAGGGATTTTTGGGAAGAATCAATTTCATTAGCCAGTTTATCTCTCAACTCACAGCAACTTGTGAGCCTATCTTCAAGCTGTTAAGGAAGAACTCCTCTATAAAATTGAATGATGAGTGTCGGAAAGACTTCCTTACAATCAAAGAGCAGTTGTTTAATGCTCCTATCTTGGTACCGCCCAGGGATGATGTTCCCATGTTCTTGTACCTTTCCATCAACGATAATGTTATGGATTGCATGCTAGGACAGAAAGATGATAGAGGCCAAGAGCGAGCTATCTATTACCTCAGTAAAAGATTTAGCTGCAGTGAACACAAGTACTCTATGATTAAGAAGACTTGTTGTGCTTTAGCATGGGCTTCCGAGAGGTTACAACTTTACCTTCATGGTCACAGAACCCATCTCATATCCCGTGTGGATCCTCTCAAATACGTGTTCAGTAGACCCATACTTAATTGTCGGCTATCTAGATGGCAGTTGATTCTACAACAATTTGACATCGTCTACGTAACGTAAAAATCCATTAAAGGATAAGGTATTTCAGATCAACTAGTCGCCGCACCCGCAGGGGATTACAAACCCTTAGAAACATACTTTCCCGATGCGGGGGTCATGGAAATTCAGCAACACCATTAGTACGATGCATGCCATACGTAGAAAATGTATTTTGATGGAGCTGTTAACATGGAAGGTTCTGGAGTTGGAGCAGTTCTAGTGTCCGGTACGGGGGAGAAGTACCCCATTACCATCAAATTGCAATTTGTCAGCACTAACAACAC
Organism: Panax japonicus; assembly: GCA_020205505.1. Lineage (NCBI taxonomy): Eukaryota > Viridiplantae > Streptophyta > Magnoliopsida > Apiales > Araliaceae > Panax > Panax japonicus. The sequence continues at coordinate 39,670,201 of CM035092.1, forward strand.
AACCGAGTATGAAGGATATATCATGGGGCTAAAACTTGCTCACTTAATGGGCATCAGACGGTTAACTGTCTTTGGGGATTCAGAGTTGGTAATCAAATAAACCACGAGAATCTATCAAACCAAAGAGCTACATTTTCTGCCTTACCATCAGCAAGTTTTACAGATGGCTTCGAATTTTGAAGAAATAAACTTCCTCCACATTCCTCGAAATAGGAATGACTTTGCGAATGCGCTAGCAACTTTGCCCTCCTTGATCAACATATATGACAAGGAAAACATGCCAAACATCTCAGTTGCCTTACAAAAGGCTCCAGCCTATGGGAACTATGTTGGAGAAGTATCGGATGAGCTACCTCCCATCCAAGACCCATGGTATCAACATATCAAGGAGTATCTGCGAATTGGATCTACACCCGCTAAGGTGAGACCGACTGAAAAAAGGCGGATCCATCGATTTGCTATAAAATTCTATCTGAGTGGAGATGCACTCTACAAAAGAGATGTGAGATTAGGACTCCTTCGAAGTCTGGACGAAGACCAAGCTCAGAGGCTCATGGATGAAATCTATGGTGGAGTATGCGGCCCACACATGAGCGGACCCCTACTTGTTAAGAAGATCCTTAGAACAGGACATCCTCAGAATAGGACATTATTGGCTTACCCTTAAAGTTGACTGTGATGATCACGTCAAGAGGAGTTATCAATTCCAAATGCATGGAAATGCTATCCATGCCCCTCCAAGGGAACTCCAAAATATGAGTTCACCTTGGCCCTTCTCAATGTGGGGAATGGACGTGATCGGGCCCATAGAGCCCAAAGCTTGTAATGGGCATCGGTTTATCTACACCATGATCGACTACTTTAGCAAGTGGGTAGAAGTAACCTCCTTCCTCAAGGTTACAAAAGAAATCATTATTATTTTCATCAAAAATAATGTCATTTGTTCATATGGGCAACCAGAGGTAATTATGTCAGGCAATGCTAAGAACCTCAACAACAAAATGATGGTGGAGTTATGCAGTAAATTCCACATCAAACACCTTAACTCCATCATCTACCATCCAAAGATGAATGGTGCTATTGAAGTGGATAATAAAAACATCAAGAAGATCATGCAGAAGATGTATGTCAATCACAAAGGATGGCCTGACCTCTTGCCTCTGACTTTATTAGCCTATAGAACTTCAATGCGTACTTCCACTAGGGCAACCCCCTACTCATTAACTTATGGGATGGAAGCAGTGCTTCCCATAGAGGTGGAAATGGAATCCCTCAAAGTGTTGATGGACGCTCAGCTGTATGAAGACCAATGGGTACAAGACATATATCACCAATTGTCTCTAATAGACGAAAGGCGAATCGCGGCTATATTCCACGGTTAGTTATATCAACAAAGGATTGAAATATCCTACAACAAAAAAGTCTGGCTATGGCAGTTTAAACAACATTACTTGGTTTTGAAGAAGACCATTGACAACCATGATCAATCTAAGGGAAAATTCACTTCAAATTGGTAAGGCCCGTTTGTTGTCAAGGAGGTATTGACAGGAGGCGCTCTTAGACTATAAGAAATAGACGGCTAGGAATTTCCACATATCATCAACTCAGACACTGTGAAATGGTACTATGTCTGAGGATACCATCAAGAAAACATCCTGGTTTTGGATCATCAGATCACCAGTCATTCAGGTTTTCTAACCCTTACATACAAAATCTTTTGCATACTCTTCTGCCCCTCAGGGAAACATACTCTTCAAGCTAGCAGTCTGGTTTCACCTCATTTTAAACCTTTCATATAATTTCAGTTATCCCACCAGGGATTGAACCTTTAACACTTGCAGTTTGTCCTAAACATAGAATCAAACTTTTTCACACTTGCAGTTTGTCCTGAACTTAGGATCAAACTTTTTCACACCTGTAGTGTAGACTCTCAAAATTTTTCTGCCAACATGTTACTAACATTGTAGGAAGTGCAAAATCTTCTTTCAGAGATAAACCTGGAAGATAGCTCAACTTAATCCCGAAAATACCACCGGAAGTTCAGTTTAAACCCCGAAAAACACACCGGGAGTATCATTTTCCCATCTCAGAGATAACACCGGGGAAAGTAGTGCAAATATCGGAGATGTTTCAGTCTCAGTCCTGAAAAAAAATATGAAGAAAGACAATATCAACCTTGGAGATAACCCAAAGGAGTGCAGTTGTAGTTCCGGAGATAACCCCGGAGATGCTCGCTTCAACCCATTCAATCAGCTTCAACCTCCGGACTCACACCGAGTCACTCAATTCACAAACCCGGAGATAACCTCAGGAGGATAGGAACACCTCAGAGACAACCCCGAGGGCATTCAACACTTGCAGCAGCTCAATCTCAGCGATAACCCTAAGCAACGTCTTCTTTATAAGACAAAACTGGAGATAACCCCGGTGAAAGGAAAACTCGTCAAATTGCCACCTCAACCCCACATGGTGTCGTCTCAATAAACAATAATTAACATACATTCTACACAATAATGTCCCACAAGAACCAAGGAGTTACAATCCCGAGTGACTAATACGCATGGCAGCACACCGAATAGAATTTGAAGCTTGAAGAGATAGGACATGGTTCCATCTTCCTGACTTCGTACAACCTCTAGTCCCATGTCATTGCATAGCTCTCGACAATAGTAGTCCGAAACAAGTCTTATACACCTCAATCAGATGCTCGGATTAAAGTTCTACAAGTTTGAGCGGACATCACGTTGCACGCGTGCATGTACTTCGAGATGGCATGACCCGCGAAGCTCGAGGCACCCCGGGCAGCCACAGGTGCATCTACGGCTGCCGCAGGTACACCTGTGGCTCCCAGCTATATAAATATAGAGCTTGGGTGGCCATATTCAAGAGAAGAAAGGCGAGGAAGCCTGTCAAATTTTCTCTGTCCGTATTGAGTGCTTTCTCATTTTAAACACTTGTTAGCTCACATATAGCTATATTTTTATCGGTGAGAGCCAAGTGTTCATCCACTTATAGTCATAGAAGTTTTCTTTGGCAGCCCACTGTAATACTTCTTACACATTATAAAGCCTTTCTCTTCATTTTTGCACACACTTTTCTTCACATTGAGAATCATGTTGTGCGTGTATGCCCAGACTTCAGTTCGTGGTTTTCATTTCTGTCTGTATATATATATATATTTATATATATATATATGGACTAACATTATCGAGTTATGCCTCGATTGATCCTAGACTCACGTCGGAGCGTTTACTTGCTTTTATATATATATATATATATATATATATATATATATATATATATATATATATATATATATATATATATAAATAAATATTTACATTACTATCAGGCCTAGAGTTTACTTCATGGCCTTTTACACGTTTATTTACATTTCGTCCCGCCTGGAGTATACTTCATGGCGGTTGATCTTTTTTACTGCTTTATTTATATTCCGTCCCGCCTGGAGTTTACTTCGTGGCAGTTGATCGCATTTACTACTTTATTTACATTTTTGATCCCCCATGGAGTTGCTTCGTGGTAGTTAATCATGTCTATATATATACATATTTGCCGCTTTTATATATTTATATTTCTGATCCCCCATGGAAGTGCTTCATGGTGGTTGATAATGTTTGTATATATATATTTACAGCTTATATATATATAACTGCTTACTGTTTTTCATATAAATTGCAGCATCATGTGAGCCCTATGAATCATGTGATCACAGATTTAGTCTACTGAAACTAGATTCAGTTCTCGTGATGGACATCTTAGGCTGTAAGCTACTTGTAAATTATTCACGGTGTTTGAATTTCCTTAGATGGCTTTCATGCCCATAAGGGGTTCGGCACTGCTATATAATATTTTCTCGAAGATGCTTTGCATCTCGAAAATAAAAGCAATCAAGCAGAACATTTAATAATAAAATGGAAGTATGAACAGGTCTCAATTACTATTTACCACAGGGTTTGAAAAAAACCTCTTTTACAAAACCTCACTGCTATATCATGTTTAAAACTGAATTTTTCATACAAATTCAAACCCTTTGTATATAAGTGCGAACGAGGCCTCGCACCACTTCCAAATAACAGCACATTAACCCACCCACCCACCCACACACACATTCATATAACTGTTTCTTGAAAAGTGGCGGTCACCGTGGTAACACGAATGTCGGAGGGTGCCTAATACCTTCCCTCCGCATAATCAAGCCCTCAAACCCAAATGAATCTCGATTTCACAGACCCGTTTAACATCGTCACATCACTGGGTTAATGTGAAAACCTTTTCTCAATTACGTTTGTGCAACCAGTTAAAAACACCAACTAGCGACTCTTGCAGTCAAATCGCCGACATAAACATGTCGGACCTTTTTCACTTGTTTTTTCAAACAAATCTCACATAACATGAGAACACCAAAGAACAAGAACACAAAAGGGACAAATAAAAATCCTAACGTCAACAGGTGGAGACTCTGCTGGGGACACCAGTAAGAGGGCTTAAGCCGTTAATACAAGATTTTTAAAACTGTTATATGCTTGTGTGAATGTTACATTTACATTATTGATGAATGTGTACGAATGCATTTTACTTAATGCATTGCAATATATCTATTTGTGATATTAGTGCTTCGCACATATCATCGTTTTCATAAATGGTGAGACACGTTGTATGTGAATGTATGTTGTGTGGTTCCTCTACCAGGAGGCTATCTGATAAGTGGATTTTATATACACGAATCAATGTCCATTTTATGCGTATTTGTTGCTAAATTCTTGTGATCATGTTCGTTTTTACTTTTTTTTATGTTATTTCATGTGTAGGATGGTTGTTGTGGCATTTAACGGATATGTGGAGTTAATTAGGATGATTTGAATTCAATTGGAGAAAAATTGGAAGAAGCCATAAAGTTCAGCAAGTTAGTTAGCAGATTACACCCCCGCCGGGGCGGGCATGTTTATATTGTATACACCCGTCGGGGCGGGGGGTCTTCTTAATCAGTTAGCAGAAAGGTAGCCCGCCGGGGGCGGGCGTATTTGGCCTATAAATCCCCGCCAGGGCTGAAGGTCTTCATACATTTCTGACAGAAAGGGTGCCCGCCGGGTTGGGTATATATAACTCATACACCCCCGCCTGGACGTGGGGTGTCTACTGTAATGTGTTATGTTTTGATTGAAACTCTTGTTGGAATTGGTTTCTAACATATTGAATTACACATGGACTCTATTTGATGGAGATTTTTGGTTGGGACTTGTGTGTTGGAAATCTATTTACTCAATAACAAGAAATTCAAGAAGACACAAGGTATATTACAAAGATTAAGCTCAGTTTTTCTAAGCAAGCGTGGAAGAGTATTTCGAAGAGATTTTCAAGACGATTGTAATTCTAGGCTACGAGAAGGGTGTTTTTCAATATTCTTTATCTTAGGCTATTATTTGTAATCGAAAGAATATTTTCTATGATTTATTCAGTAGTTATTTCATTTATGATGAACTAATTCACTTTTTAGGCTTATGATGGATCTTTAAGTGAAACAATGATTTTGTAAACTTTGATTTCCAGTTTAATAATCTATTTCCAGTTTATCTATATTGATTTGAGTGTGAATTAATGAATTGCCTGATCAATAATTCTTTGTGGATTTGTATGGTATTGAGAAAGGATATTCAAATTTAGACCTAATTAATATAACATGTGTTCATGAATTTTGTGAATAGCAGAATCTTGATGAATGTTAAGGTAGAGATATGCTTGACATCGCATGTAATCGGATAGAGAACTTAATCTTATACCTTCTTTAATTGTAATTCACATAGAGATATAGTGAGTTAGTTAATTATGGTGTTTAACTTGTTTCTATCTTAATTGTGGATTTAAGTTAATACGGTATTAGTGCATCGAGAGGTGTTTAATACTACGTTCGTTTTCTTGATTAATAAACTGGAATAGTGATTTGAATTGGAATAAAGGTGCTTTAATCAGAGGGAAGCTTAAAGTGAAATCATAAGTCTAATTCTTCATTTATTGTTTCAAATTCTAGATTTTGATATTTGTGATTTGTTTGTGGTAATTTATTTATTTCATAGTTTAGATTTATTAATTCTAATCATTGAATGATTGGTTTAATAAAATTAGGATTATTAGGAAATTGATACTTGTGATTTTATGATTATTGCTAGTTAGTCTCTTTGGGAACGATACTCTACTTATCACTTTATTACTTGTTGACCACGTATACTTGCATGTTGTGCGTATATAGACTCTAACCAACAATATCAGTTTAGTATAGATTTTAATAGTTTTTACAATATCAGTTTAATTAATCCAGTTTTACTTAGACATTTTTATTTTTGTTTTGCTCCTTCTATTTCAGGTGTTTAAAGCACTTTTTGTAAACTCGGTCCAAAAATCCAGACTTGCTGCCTTTTGAGGACGACATAGAGAAAAGGTTTCAGAGGTTGAGTAAGTGGATCAAGGAAACGAGGCAAGAATTTGAAACATCTGAGAAGGAAGAGGAAATGGCAGCCAAAGATCAGAAAGCATTAAGGGACTTCGCCACACCCAAAGTGACTGAACTGCAGTCAAGCATCACCAGACCTGCAATAGCGATAAATACATTTGAAATTAAGCCTGAGACGATTCAAATGATTCAGAATTCAGTTCAGTTTCGGAGATTGGCAAATGACGATCCAAATGAACATTTAGTCAGCTTTCTGGAGATTTGCGATGTGAGACCCAAAATTTTTTGAATAAAGATTTAAATTTCTAGAAATAATTTTATCAAAATTATGGTGTGGATTTGAGATAATGTTATAGTTGTGGGTAATATTTATAAATTTTGAAAAGTATGCAAGTTGTTGTATAATATTCGTTTGGTCGGAGAATATTCTTTTTATCGGGGAATATCCGTACGATGGCGCAATCATTGGTGGACCCCACAACGGAATTATTATCGGATTGAGAAAATGACAAAAATATTTTTATGAAAATAACGGCGAAAGTTTTATCGTTAACTGTTGAAACACCCGGTGTTAAAAGAACAGTAATACGTGTGGTTGCATAGTAGCACACGGTATTGATTATTGATGCTCACGTGAGAAATCCTTATTGGAAAGCCCCCTCTTTCCTTGGAACGACTTGGTAGATTAATATTGTGAATTATAATAATGATGATAAATGTTGTTAAATATATTGAGGTGTCTTTTTATGAAGTCACATAAGTTTATATATATATATATATATATATATATATATATATATATATATATATATATTAATTTTTAGTATTATTAATGTAATAAAACAGAAAAACTTTTTATATAAAACAGAATACTTTTATAAAGTTATTTATTTTATTAGACAATAATTAGAATATAATATATTTTATTATGCATAGTGTTTTGCATGGTAAAATGTTTTTATATAAAACAGAATAATTTTATAAAATTATCTATTTTATTAGATAATAATTAAAATATATTATATTTTATTATGCATTGTGTTTGCATAGTGCCTGCATAGTATTTTACATAGTAAATTTTTTTTATATAAAATAGAATACTTTTATAAAATTATTTATTTTATTAGACAATAATTAGAATATAATATATTTTATTATGCATAGTGTTTGCATAGTACCTGTATAGTGTTTGCATAGTAATTTTTTTTATATAAAGCATAATACTTTTATAAAGTTAATTATTTTATTAGATTTTAAATAAAATATATAAATATATATATTATATTTTATTGCATAGTATCCTTTCTATTTTCCTATAAAAAAGATGCTTAATTAGAATTGAAATCACAATAGAAATTCAGAGAATTCTCTTCTATAACCTTGAGCGTATTTCTTTAGAGTTTTAAGAAGTTTTGAGCATAGTGCAAGTTTTCTTCATGTATATCCCCGCCCTACCCGTCGGAGTACTCTTCTTTATAAGGTAAGGGGTATTATTTATTTTGTATTCATGAAGAGAACTTCTATTATTCCATTTTTATCATTCTGTTGGAATATCATGTATGTACGTTTACGCATGACCTGGTTCCATTATTTATTATTTTGTTGGAATAACTTGTCTGTGCGGTCTATCGCATGCATGGTGATTTCTGTTGCAATATCTTGTCGGTGCGAATTTTGCTTGACCTGGTTTCGTTCTTTATTATTCTGTTGGGAATAACTTCTCTATACAGTCTATCGTAGGCATGGTGAATCCTTCTGTTATTCTATTCTTTATTATTCTATTAGAATAACTCGTCTATGTGGATTGCCACATGCATGGTGAATGATCTTTTGTATTCATTCCTTATTAAATTTATGAGATAATCTGTATACGTTGATTACCACATAACGGGAAAAAATCCATTTACAGTTTCATATATTCTATTATACTCAGTTGGTTAAAGATTTGACTTCTATACTCCATAAAATAAGTAGAATAACCTTGATATTTGCGCTTCATCCAGTATCTTTTCATGGAAATATTCTTCTGAGCATTCTTGAATTTTACTCTACAAAGCAGTATTATGTTGACAATTTGGACGTTATTGAATTCTGGATAAATTAATTCTTTAACTTGTTTTATTGAATTCTTATATCATTGTCATCATCCTCATGTTTATATTATGTTGAAAGTCATCTGTGGCCTATAGTGCATAGATGGACTTGGTATGATTATGACCAGGGAATAATCGGTATAATCATGACCGTAATGTTACAAATGATGTGGTAAAAGTCCTCATTCGCCCTTAGTGCATTGATGGATAGTTATTGGCATGATCATGACCATTGATGAATACACGAATATCCTTGGCCCGTAGTGCATGGATAATTTATGGTTGTGATACTAATGAATATCCTTGGTCGTAGTCCAGGGATGATATGGATTATTTATTAAGATGAGTCTCAGCGATGAAAGTGATGAAAAACCTTTTAAATCATAAAAGATAGTAGATTTTATTTTCTACTTGACTCTTTTAATGGATTGCTTGTTCCGCTGCAGTTAAACATGATGTCTATTGTATTTTATCAGTTTAACATTGTTGAAGACTAATGATAATTTATTTTGCATTATCTTAGACATAATATTTCTTACTGGGCTAGTTGAGCTCACCTTTTCTTTCACTGTTCTCTTTAGGAAGTGAGAATATAGCTGGGACGAGTCGGGGAACGGATTGATGGTCTAGATGATAGAATTAGTAGTCCTCACTATTCTGTTAAATAGTATGACAATAAATGTAATGAGGACTCCATTGAGTGTGGATATTGTCCAGATGACAATATTCTGATTAAAACTCTTAGATTATGTTATGTCGTATTTTATATGACTGTTGTATAATTAAGTTGTATTTGTATTTTGTACCATGTATTTGGCGACCCAAGATGGGTGATGTATACCTATTTTGGAGGTGTCACAGTTGGTATCAAATCTTAGGGATATGATCCCTGGCTGAGATGTGAGACAAGAACTAGGAGGGGAGAGACGGGGAATTCATTCGCTAATATGACCTACTTAAGTTTATTTGGTATTTAATTGGTCGGTCAGAGCATAGGGATAATATAGGATATGTTAATTAACCTTTGTTTTATGGCAGTATTTGAAAATGACATCCGAGAATGTTGAAAATAGCAATAGAGCACAGGAGACCGTTGAGTCTCCACAGATCAATAATCATGATAATGTGCATCATGAAGGTGACAATCCTCATGCAAACGACAACACTGACCAAATGATGAACGATGGAATGTTTAGAGGTTTTATGCAATTCATGCAACATCAGGCAAGAGCGGCTCCTGTCCAAAATGCAGGTGGAAACACTAGAAACTCTCGGACGGTCACCGCTAAGAAGTTCAAGGAACTGGGACCACCGGATTTTTTTGGAGAGACAAAGCCACTTAAGGCGGAGACGTGGATAAAGTAGATCTGCAAGATATTTGATATCTTGGGATGCTCTGAGGAGAAAAAGGTTCCCTTTGCCACCTTCATGTTGTGAGCAGAGGCAGATTATTGATGAGAATCTATAAAGCGTACTCAACCTGCCGCACTGAAGATGACTTGGGAGAAGTTCCAAGAATTTTTCAATGACAAGTACTTTCCCAAAAGTATTTGTCACATGAAAGAGGTAGAGTTCATCAAGCTGGAGCAAAACAACATGACCGTGTTGCAGTATGAAGCCAAGTTTTCTGAGTTGTCCCGAATTACGTCCCATTTGGTTGATAATGAGGAGAGAATGACGTGAATGTTTCTAAGAGGTTTGAAACCTGAGATACATCAATATCTTTTCTCTCATAAATTGTTTTTGTATTCAAATGTTATTAATAGGGCTCAGTTATTGGAGCGTGATAATGAGTCAACCCAACCAAAAGAGAGTAGCCGACAAAATGATAATACCAGTGATAGCAGTCATCGAAGCATTGATAATAAACGTGGAGGGAATCAACATGCCAAAAATGGTAACCACTTCGGTGAGAATCATGGCCAAAACAATAAGAATGGACATTTCAAGAAGAGGATATTCAACAATGATGGAAAGACGTCAGCATCAGCACCCGTTGTTAAGGAAGGAGAACGACTACCTATTATATGCTTCAAATGTGGAGGGGAGGGACACATCAGTCCAAACTGCGTGATGCCATCCAAAGCATGCTATAATTGTGGAAGAGAAGGTCACCTAGCCCGGTTTTATTGTGCACCAAAGTCAAGTCCAGCTGGGATGGAGGCATCTAAGGCCGTCCCAGACAAGACAAATCCGGTAGTTTAAGTGAGAGTGTTTATTGAGGAACCCGAAAAAGGTTATTACGGGTAAGTTAATCATAAATTCTTGCAAAGTCTATACCTTATTAGATACCGGTTCTACCCATTCTTTTATCTCTCTTTCTTGCGCTCAACGTTTAAATTTGACCCCAAAGAAGTTAGACTTTGACTTATTGGTTGAAACTTTGTTAGTAGAAACCTTTGTTACATCCACTATTTATAAATCTTGTTTGATTCATATCAATACCCTCGCGTTACCTGTCGATCTTATCTCTTTGAAAATACTTGCCCTTGATGTGATTTGAGGAATCGATTGGTTAACTACTCATCATGATAAAATTGATTATTTTTGTAAGGTCGTTAGCTTTTATTTTCCTAACCAACCTGTTATACGAATTCAAGCAACCAAACCTCTAAAGTCAATCATTGTCATATCAAGCCATAAGTAAAGAGCCCCGAACCTTTCATTGGTGACTTCTTTGTGTAGAATGCACCGAAGCCAGACTTTCTGTAGGCGACGTTGTGAATGACGATGGCACGTTGATAGGTATCAATGTGACGTGTTATCCAAGTCTTGGGATGGGAGTCACAATTTTGAATGATATTTCTATTGTTAATAAATTTCTTGACGTATTTCTGAAGACTTCTTGGCCTACCCTAGAGCGTGAAATCGAATTTTGTATTGACCCCAGTATAAAACCCATTTCTAAAACCCTTAAATATTTCTTCAACCAAAATGAACTTATAATGCGCCGAAGACGTTGGTTCGAGATGTTGAAGATTACGACTATACCATTCAATATCATTGTGGAAGATTGAATATGGTAGCTGACGTGTTGAGTAGAAGATCGTATTCATTTACGAGTGCGATGTTGTTAACATAAAAACCTATTTTGTATAACTTACAAATGATGAAGATAGAGTTAAAAACTCTAGGGACCCACGTGAAGATAATGAATATACGATTAGAATTGACTTTAATCGATAAAGTTAAAGTCACTCAAGTTACATACTCAGAGCTGATGAATGTGAAAAAGAAGGTTCAAGAGGGTGTTATCCTAGAAACAAGAATCAATGAAGAGAAGAAATCTCAACCCTCGATTTAATTAGCCCATTTGAAATCCTCGATGAAGTAAGAACTGTGGCTTATAGACTCATTTTACCGCCATGTATATCGCGTGTTCATAACATTTTTCACGTATCGATGTTACGTAAATACGTGGATGACCCGAACCATATTATTGAATTAGAACTAGACGAGAAAGTAGAAGATTTAACGTATGAGGAGATACGTGTTACAATCTTGGATAAGAAGGATCGTATTCGACACTCAAAGGTTATAACTCAAGAGTTAGAATCTGAAATGAAGTCAAGGTATCGTCATCTCTTCAGCATACCAGGTACGTACGTAAATTTCGAGGCCGAAATTTCATAAGGAGGGGAGATTGTGAGACCCTAAATTTTATGAATAATGATTTAAATATCTCAAAATATTTTTTTTCAAAATTATGGTGTGGATTTGAGATAATGTTATAGTTGTGGGTAATATTTATAAATTTTGAAAAGTATGCAAGTTGATGTATAATATTCGTTTGGTCGGGGAATATTCTTTTTGTCGGGGAATATCCGTACGACGGCACAATCATTGGTGGACCCCACAGCGGAATTATTGTCAAATTGAGAAAAAGACAAAAATATTTTTATGAAAATAACGGCGGAAGATTTACCGTTAACTGTTGAAACACCCGGTGTTAAAAGTACAGTAATACGCGTGGTTGCATAGTAGCAAACAGTATTGATTATTGATGCTTACGTGAGAAGTCACTCAGTTTTGTTCAATTATTGCTACAGTAATTGTTGCATAGTATCTCACGTTAGTTGATTCAATTATTGTCGATATTTTATATATTATTAAATCAATAAATGAGATAAAAAAGTTATTAATATTATTATTTTCAATATCAACGATGTCTAGAAGTTCTGTCAATGAGAGGTTTGGTCATCTAATTGCGCGCCAATATGGAGAAATCCTTATTAGAAAGCCCTCTCTTTCTTGGAAACGACCTGGTCGATTAATATTGTGAATTATAATAATGATGATAAATGTTGTTAAATATATTGAGGTGTCTTTTTATGAAGTCACGGAAGTTTATATATATATATATATATATATATATATATATATATATATATATATATATTGTTTTATTAGTATTATTAATGTAATAAAACAAAAAAGTTTTTTATATAAAACATAATACTTTTATAAAGTTATTTATTTTATTAGACAATAATTAGAATATAATATATTTTATTATGCATAGTATTTTGCATACTAAAATCTTTTTATATAAAACAGAATACTTTTATAAAGTTATTTATTTTATTAGGCAATAATTAGAATATATTATATTTTATTATGCATAGTGTTTGCATAGTGCCTGCATAGTATTTTGCATAGTAAAATCTTTTTAAATAAAACATAATACTTTTATAAATTATTTGTTTTATTAGACAATAATTAGAATATAATATATTTTATTATGCATAGTGTTTGCATAGTAAAATCTTTTTATATAAAATAGAATACTTTTATAAAGTTAATTGTTTTATTAGATTTTAGATAATATATATATATATATATATATATATATATATATATATATATATTATATTTTATTGCATAGTATCCTTTTTATTTTCCTATAAATAGGATGCTTAGTTAGAATTGAAATCACACCAGAAATTCAGAGAATTCCCTTCTATAATCTTGAGCGTATTTCTTTAGAGTTTTAAGAAGCTTTGAGCGTCGTGCAAATTTTTTTCAAGTATATCTCCGCCCTACCCATCGGAGTACTCTTCTTTATCTGGTAAGGGGTATTATTTCTTTCGTATTCATGAAGAGAACTTCTGTTATTCCATTCTTTATCATTCTGTTGGAATATCATGTCTGTGCATTTACGCATGACCTTGTTCCATTATTTATTATTTTGTTGGAATAACCTGTCTGTGCGGTCTATCGCATGCATGGTGATTTTTGTTGTTATTCCATTCTTTATTATTCTATTGCAATATTCTGTCGGTGCGAATTTCGTCTGACCTGGTTCCGTTCTTTATTATTCTGTTGGGAATAACATGTTTGTGCAGTCTATCACACGCGTGGTGAATCCTTCTGTTATTCCATTCTTTATTATTCTGTTGGAATAACCTGTCTATGTAGATTACCACATGCATGGTGAATTATCCTTTGTATTCATTACTTATTAAATTATGGAAATGATCTGTATACGTGGATTACTGCATAGCGGGCGAAAATCCATTTGCAGTTTCATATATTCTATTATACTCAGTTGGTTAAAGCTTTGACTTCTATACTCCATAAAATTAGTGAATTATCCTAGATATTTGCGCTTCATCCAGTATCTTTTCATGAAAATATTCTTCTGAGCATTCGTGAATTTTACTCTACAAAGCAATATCATGTTGACAATTTGGACGTTATTAAATTCTGGATAAATTAATTCTTGAACTTGTTTTATTGAATTCTTATATCATTGTCATCATCCTCATGTTTATATTATGTTGAAAGTCATCTGTGGCTTGTAGTGCATAGATGGACTTGGTATGATTATGACCAGGGATTAATCGGTATAATCATGACCGTAATGTTACAAATGATGTGGTAAAAGTCCTTATTGGCCCGTAGTGCATTGATGGACAGTTGCTGGCATGATCATGACCATTGATGAATACACGAATATCCTTGGCCCGTAGTGCATGGATAATTTGTGGTTGTGATACTAATGAATATCCTTGGTCGTAGTCCAGGGATGATATGGATTATTTATTAAGATGAGTCTCAGCGATAAAAGTGATGAAAAACCTTTTAAATAATAAAAGATAGTAGATTTTATTTTTTACTTGACTCTTTTAATGGATTGCTTGTTCCGCTGCAGTTAAACATGATGTTTATTATATTTTATCAGTTTAACATTGTTGAGGACTAATGATAATTTATTCTGCATTATCTTAGTCATAATATTTCTTACTGGGATAGTTGAGCTCACCCTTTATTTCACTGTTCTCTTCAGGAAATGAGAATATAGATGGGACGAGTCGGGTAACGGAGTGACGGTCCAGAAATGATATCTTTAGTAGTACTAACTATTCTGTTAAATAGTGTGACAATAAATGTAATGAGGACTCCATTGAGTGTGGATATTGTCTAGATGACAATATTCTTATTAAAACTCTTAGATTATGTTATGTCATATTTTATATGAATGTTGTATAATTATGTTGTATTTGTATTCTGTACCATGTATTTGGCGACACAGAATAGGTGACGTATATCTATTTTGGGGGCGTCACATGCGACACCTTTAGGTATATTGTGGTGTCGGATGATGAGGTAAGACTTCGCTTGTTCCCATTCACTTTACGGGAAAATGCGAAGAGTTGGTTGCATTCTCTATCGCCTGGATCAATCACTACGTGGGAAGACCTAGCTCAGAAATTCCTCGCCAAATTCTTCCCACCGGCAAAAACTGCAAAGATGAGGAACGAGATAACAATGTTTGAGCAGTAACATGGGGAGTCATTATATGAGACATGGGAGAGATGCAAAGAATTGCTTCGAAAGTGTCCTCATCATGGGTTGCCAAAGTGGCTGCAAATGAACACCTTTTACAACGGACTACATGGGAATCTCAGAACAAGTATTAATGCAGCATCGGGTGGAGCATTCATGGCAAAGAGTTACGATGAAGCTTACGATTTGATTAAAACCATGGCGGCTAATAACTACCAATGGCCCACAGCCAGAATGACACAGGCAAAGGCAGCTGGGGTATTAGAAGTGGATGGTGTGACAGCTATACAAGCATAGATTTTGGCACTTTCAAAGAAGTTGGATGCGATGACAGGGGTACAGGCACAACAAGCACAACAAGTGGCAGTTATATGTGAGTTGAGTGCGGGAGAGCACCCAACATATCAGTGCCCAATTAATCCAGCATATGTCCAGTTCGTAGGTAGTTATAACAGGAATCCACAGAATATGTCCAGAATACGTACAATCAAGTGAATAGGAATCATCCAAATTTCTCATGGAGCAATAATCAGCAACATCAAGCTCCACGACAGTCATATCCCCCAAGGTTTTAGAATCACCAACAATCGGTTCAACATCATGAAAGAAAATCAGATTTTGAGGAATTGGTGTCGATGTACATAACTAGTAATGAGGTAGCAATGAAAAATCAAGCAATAGCCATCAATAACTTGGAAAATCAGATGGGCCAAATTGTCTTAGCACTAAATAATATGCCACAAGGGACCCTACCAAGCGATACAGAGAGAAATCTGAAGGGTAACTATGAACAGTGTCAGACGATTACATTGAGGAGTGGAAAACATCTCGAGGGTACTAATACAGAAAATTCAGCGACTCCGGATGAAAAAGTTGATGATAGTAACGTGACTGAAGGAAGCAAGGGTGAGGATAAGAAGAGTGAGGAAATAAAGCTAAACAAGAAGCCAATTTTTTATCCATCACCACAATTTTAGCAGAGGGTCCAAAATAGAAATTAGACAAGCAATTCGCAAAGTTTTTGGAAGTGTTCAAGAAACTCTAGATTAATATCCCATTCGCAGAAGCCTTAAAGAAAATGTCGAGCTACGCAAAATTTATGAAAGGGATTCTATCAAGGAAGAAGAAATGGGAAGATTTTGAGACAGTTGCACTAACAGAGGAGTGTAGTGCAGTATTACAGCAGAAATTACCACCAAAACTTAAGGACTCGGGGAGTTTCAATACCCCATGCACGATCGATAACATGCATTTTAGCAAGTGTTTATGTGATTTAGGGGCAAGTGTAAACCTTATGCCATTGTCAGCATACACAAAATTGGGTTTACCCGAGCCAAGAACTACGAATATTTCATTATAGTTGGCAGATAGGTCAGTCACATATCTGAGAGGCATAGTAGAGGACATTTTGGTGAAGATGGATAAGTTTATATTCCCTGCCGACATTATCATTCTGGATTTTGAGGAGGATAAGAACATCCCAATTATCCTAGGGAGACCATTTTTGGCCACGGGTAGGACGCTCAAAGACGTACAAAAAGGAGAACTCACTATGAGGGTCCAAGATCAAGAAATAAAATTTAATGTGGTCAAGGCCATGAAATTCCCTACGGATGAGGAAGAATCTTTTCAAATGGATTTAATTGATCAAATCATCAGTAAAGATATGAGCAAGAATTTGGTCAACGATCCGTTAAAAACAACTTTATTGGGAGATGAAGAGTTTGACGATCCAGAATTTTTGGATTACTTACAAATGCTAGACTCATTGCCTCGAGTTTCCAGATTCAGAACACCGTTTGAACCATTGCACACGGAGGAAGTAGCCGCAGAAAAACTGAAACCATCATTGGAAGAGCCACCAAAGTTGGAACTTAAGCCACTCCCTAAACACCTCAGGTATATGTATTTAGGCAATTCAAATTCTTTACCTGTTATTATTTCAGCTGCACTTAACGAATTGTAGGAAGAAAAGTTGCTGAGGGTACTTAGGGAACACAAATCAGCTATTGGGTGGACGATTACGGAAATAAAGGGAATTAGCCCTTCATTTTCCATGCAGAAGATTTTGATGGAAGATGAGGCAAAACCAACAGTGGAGCAACAATGGCGACTCAACCCTATCATGAAGGAAGTTGTGAAGAAGGAAATATTTAAGTGGTTAAATGCCGGTATCATCTACCTGATTTATGACAGCAAATGGGTTAATCCGATCCAGTGCATGCTGAAAAAGGGAGGAATGACTATGGTGCAGAATGAGGACAACGAGTTAATATCGACTAGAACAGTGACAAGGTGGAGGGTTTGCATGGATTATAGGAAGTTTAACAAGGCAACCCAAAAAGACCATTTCCCGCTTCCCTTTATTGATCAAGTGTTGGATAGATTGGCGGGACATTCATATTACTGTTTGTTGTATGGTTGCTCAGGCTATAACCAGATAATCATCGCTCCGGAGGATCAAGAAAAGACGACATTCACGTGCCCTTATGGCACATTTGCATTTAGGAGGATGTCATTCGTGTTATGCAATGCACTTGCAACTTTTCAACGGTGTATGATGGCTATTTTTTCAGATATGGTGGAGAAATATGTTGAAGTCTTCATGGACAACTTTTCGGTCTATGGTGACAACTTTGATACTTGCATAGGGAATCTGGTCATGGTGTTACAGCGATGTACAGATACAAACCTCGTACTCAATTGGGAAAAATGCCACTTCATGGTTGAAGAGGGCATAATTTTAGGCCATAAGGTATAGGCTCAAGGATTGGAGGTTGACAAAGTAAAAATGGAAACAATAGAGAAACTGCTTCCTCTAAGCTCAGTTAAGGGTATTAGGAGTTTCCTGGGACATGCAGGGTTCTATAGGAGGTTCATAAAAGACTTCTCTAAAATTGCAAAACCTATGTGCAGTCTTTTAGAGAAGGATGCTACTTTCAGTTTTGATGAGGAATGCAAGTCAGCGTTTGAATTATTGAAAAAAAAATTGACTACAGCCCCCGTGATTGTCGCACTGAATTGGAACATGCCATTTGAGCTAATATGTGATGCAAGTGACTACGCAGTTGGGTCTGTTTTGGGACAACGACGAGACAAGGTGTTTCACGCCATATACTAAGCAAGAAAAACACTCATAGAGACTCAAATGAATTACACAATCATAGAAAAGGAATTTCTTGCAATGGCGTATGCATTTGACAAATTTTGGGCTTACTTGATCGGGACTAAGGTGATAGTCTACACAGACCATTCGGCGATGCGGTACTTAATAGCGAAAAAGGATTCTAAGCCACGCCTTATCCGATGGATTCTCCTACTTCAAGAGTTTGACTTAAAAATAAAGGATATAAAGGGGACGGAGAACCAAGTAGTCGATCACTTGTCTAGGTTGAAAAACCAAGGGAAAGGGAAAGATGACAGATGTGAAATTAATGAGTCATTCCAATATGAGCAACTGTTTGGGATTTTTACAGAGATTCCGTGGTATGGGGATTATGCAAATTTTCTTGTGAGCAATATTCTACCACCTGACCTCACAAAACAACAAAAAAGGAAGTTTCTTCATGACGTGAAATGGTACATATGGGACAAACCATATTTGTTCAAGCAGTACACTGACAAAATGATTAGACGGTGCGTCCCCTATAGTGAAGTGATGAATATTCTGTATGAGTGTCACTCATCTGTGTATGGAGGATATTATGGGAGTGAGAGGACAACAACGGAGGTGTTGCAATCTAGGTTTTATTAGCCCATATTATTTAAGGATGCCCACCATTTTCTCAAACAATGCGATAGGTGTCAAAGGGTGGGAAACATTTTGAAACGGAATGAAATTCCCTTACAAACGATTCTGGAGGTTGAAATCTTTGATGTATAGGGTATCAATTTCATGGGGCCATTCCCATCATCTTTGAACAATTAGTATATTCTACTCGTAGTGGATTACGTATCGAAGTGGGTTGAAGCTGCAGCACTACCATCCAACGATGCCAAGGTGGTCCTCAAATTTCTGTAGAAGAATATTTTCACGAGGTTTGGCACACCGAGAGCAATAATCAGTGACGAAGGTAGTCACTTCTGCAACAAGCCTTTTACAACTCTTTTGGCCAAGTATGGGGTTAACCACAAGGTGGCTACAACGTATCACCCTCAAATAAGTGGGCAGGCTGAGGTATCCAATAGAGAAGTTAAGAAGATATTGGAGAAAGTAGTAAATCCAAGTCAGAAAGATTTGTTGCTTTGATTGGATGATGCATTATGGGCATACAGGACTGCTTACAAGACACCAATTGGGATGTCACCATATCAACTACTGTACGGGAAGGCATGTCACTTACCGGTCGAGCTTCAGCATAAGGCTTTTTGGGCGGTTCAAAAACTCAATTTTGATCAAATAGCTGTAGGGGAGAAGAGATTACTCCAACTGAATGAAGTCGACGAATTTCGTCTTTACGCCTATAAGAACTCCAAAATATACAAGGAAAAAGTTTAAAGATGGCACGACTAGAAAATTATGCGACGAATATTTGAGCCGGGTCAATCAGTCCTCTTGTTCAACTCACGGCTGCGATTGTTCCCAGGGAAGCTTAAGTCAAGAAGCTCGGGACCATTCACTATCAAGCAGGTATTCTCTCATGGCGCAGTTGAACTCTACAGTGACAATTCGTTAGAATCATTCATGGTTAATGGCCAGCGTCTAAAGCATTATTGGGGTGGAGAAGCTAACAACGATGTGATCGCCATCGCATTGGCCGACATAACATAAACAGGAAGTAGTCAGGCTGAACGACTTAAAATCAAGCGCTAATTAGGATAAAGATCGAGTTAAAGTCACCTAGCATGCTTTGTTTAGATAAGATTATATTGAAGAACGTCCAACATCTAGGCGTTTCCTCCATTGTGTCTGCGAATAGATTCTGGCATTGAGGCTTGTCAGACAGAACAATCTCTTCTTCTATTTTCTCCAGCTCATTGCACCATGGCTTCGAATTTGTACTCATTTTTACGTCACATGGAGTATTGCCAATGACATGACTACCAATTGGACAAGTTTTTGCAAATCTAACCGGATTCTTGAACTGTGGAGGAGAAGGCACTTGAGGCATAAATAACATCGGCTCATCATTGTTGGTTCTCACAATTAGTTCTTCACCGACCTTGTTGTCATTATCCCCACTTGTCTCCTCTTTTTCAACATCTCGAGGCTCATCTAGTTGTAGATTTGGTTTAGGTTCTCCGTCAATTTCGTCATCTATATCATAAAGCCAAGTGTTTGGAGGAAGGTTGCTTACGGCTTCAGTCATTTGCTCTATCTGATCAGCAAGATTTAGATATTCCCTCGCTTGATTACTCATCTTCTCCTCATCTACTATGAACTTGGACAATAATTCCCCCAGCCTTGAACTTTCTGTTTCAGTCTCGGAAGCCATGTATTGAGGACCATTGGTTGAGGTCGTGAAACGTTTTTCCATCCAATTATTTAAATTTTGGTTTGACAGCTCCTGACTGTTTATAAACTCTTCTTTTTCTGCTATAGCCCTTAACATGAATTCCATAAACTCTGAATTGTCTTCTTGTCTCATTGGAGGTGAATATGAGAATTTCGGTGTGTATGTTGGACTTGGAGCAGAGTATTGGTCTTGATAGTTGTAGCTCCATGAAGAATCCGGGTGATACCCCCAAACTTGATGGTAATTTTCATATGCAAACTGGTTAAGGTATACACCACCTTGTTGTCCCCGCCCAAAACTAACGGTGCATTGATGACTCGGATGGTTGCCAGCACAATAGTCACACATGATTGCCATCCTTCGACTCTGTTGGGCTGCGATAACGTCCAACTTCCTCGAAAGTTCTTTAATTTGTGCTGACATTGCGGAAAGTGTCGTGAGTCTGTCAATCTCCGTTTCTTTTGGTTGAGTCATGTTCGTGTATGGCCAATGATACGCAAAGTCATCCATGGTACCTGAAAAGAGAGAAATATAGGAAGAGAATTAAAAATAAGAATAAAAATGTTTAAATTAAGATTAATTTGATTGAAGCTAATATTGGCAAAGATATATTAAACTAATTCCCCGGCAACGGCGCCAAAAACTTGTTGGGTAAAATCTAGTTACGCACAACACACAAGTATACGTGGACAACAAGTAATAAAGTGATAAGTTGAGTATCGTTCCAACAGAGAATTATTTAATAAAAATCACCAAGTACTAACTCGTAACCAACTCAATCTTATTTAAACGAAAGAATTACAAACTATATAAATTAACTACTATTCCAATAATTAAATTAAAACTATGGAGATTTAAGATCACAACTTCACTTATTGCTTCATTTAAGTTAACACACTTCTCATCAATTATTCTCTATCCTGAATTGTTAATCAAGAACACTAAAGTAGTATTAACCACCTCTCGATGCACTAATACCGTATTAACGTCAATCCACAATTAAGATAGAAATTCGTTAAACACCTTAATCAACTAACACATTATATCTCTATGTGAATTACAATTGAAGAATGTTGAAGAATAAGTTCTCAATCCGATTACATGCGATGTCAAGCATATCTCTACCTTAACACTCATCAAGTTTAAGCTATTAACAAAATCCTGAACACATGCTATCATGATAAGATCTAAATCAATACTTCATCTCTCGAGTTCATATAGATTATCACGGTAATTGATAGCCAATCAATTAAACAATTAATTCCAAATCACAAAAAACAATCCTCACAATAGAAAATACTACTTGATAACGAAGCATATTAAAATAAACTACATAATAAGATCCATTGTAATCTCAAACAAAGAATTAGTTCATGATTATTGAATTAAAACTAAGAATCCACATTTGAATACACTTTAAAAGACAAAAATAGAAGAAGTAAAGAAGATAGAATCTATTGTCTGTAGATTTGACGCTCCCTCCTTGCTCCTACTTTGAATCTTCAATGGTCTCCAAGTTGCATCAATCTCCGAATCTCATAAAAACTAGTGTTTTGATCTAATTTACTCTAATCTAATTTAATATAATACTCTCTAATCTCCTAATCTCCACATAATCTCCTCTAATATGTGTTATTCCCCTCCTTTTATAAGCCTTTGTACATGTCTTTAAGTCCTCTTGGAAGTCCTTGAATCAAACAACTCGAAACAATCCTTTTCGGACTCAAATTCAGACAAAATCTACTCTTTTTCGCGCATACCCAGCCCCGTCTGGGTATTTGCCTTTGTAATAGCCAGCCCCGGCTGGATGGGAAGCTGTTAAAACACCCAGGATACCCAGCCCCGGCTGGATCCTAAGGCTAAAAAGGTCCAGCCCCGGCTGGGTACCAATCTGCCAATTCAATTTTCTGCTGGAACCTCCTCTGCTAAAACTGCCATAACCTTTAAACCGAGAGGAGTTACGTGGCCCGCAACCTACCAAATCGAAGATATCGACGAGATCTACGACTTTCATTCTTTGAGCTTTCAGAAATAACAAACGAATGATGGTCGAAATTGGATTGCAAGTGACTGCTACGCAAATGACCACCCAAAATGGTGAAGTTCAACGTCCGTTGGTAGAAATGTCATAACTCTTTCATCCGAACTCCGATTTGAATGATTCAAGATGTTCCGGAAAGCTAAGAAAACATTCTACAATATAGTATAATCTACAAGCCAAGAAAATGACTTGAACATAAAAGCATAAACGATGTCTGGATTGTTTTTTCCTTGCATTTTCCTTGTTTTTCCTTACCAATAGTCGCTCACACTGCTCCCAAACGTATAACCTACAAAATGAACACAAAATACATGAAAAAGTAACTAAGAAACATGAGTTTAAGCAATAAATTAAAGTAATAGATTCCGAATAAGTATGTATAAAACCGACTTATCAGTTGGCACCGGATCCTAACGATGGGGAGATGATGCCTCAAATTTATCAAAAGGGGTGGCCGAAATTCACAGAATAGACGGAACCCGCTATGGTCAACATTGTCATGGAATTTTATGCAAACACTGAGGACAAATAACCATTCCACGTGTTTGTTTGAGGTCGGTTAGTTTCGTATAGTGCCGATGCAATCAACACCTACTATCAACTGCAGGTACCTTGCCACTGCCATTATGCTCATCTATGAAATTCTAATCCGGACTATGATGCTATAATCATGGAGATGACAAAGCCGGGAACATCTTGGATGAAAGGTCGGAAGGGAGGCACCGTGTTCCATAGCGAGGACCTTAGCCGGTATGGAAAAATCTGGTATGCATTCATATGTGCTAAATTGCTTCCGTCCCAACATACCTCGGACGTCACCAAAGAGAAGGCTGTTGTATGCAATTGTGCAAGATTTTATTATCGACGTCGGGGCCATTATTTGATTCTCCATCCGCTGGTGTTTACGTGGAAATATTTCAGGCAGCTTGCCACACCCATCACTTATTTATGGGTTGTGTCACAATGTAGGGGTGAGATGGTCCGACGACGAACCCACACAAATGTCGCTTGCGTTACTAGATTCTAGAATGATAGCATAGTATTCCATATGGGCAGGTGGCGAGTCACATCCGCGTGGTCTGGGCTTTATTTTTCCGTCGGCTTCGGAAGACGAAGTTGATACTATAGAGGCATTGGAGGATGATGATGACGCTATGGGAGATCAAGGGGCTGAGCAGGTAATGCAGACCGAGGCCATATCCAGTCCTCAGTTCCTTGATTTTCAAAATCAAATAAATGTGCACAACAAAGCAGCATGTCAGGAAATGCGAAGATTGGCACTGAGGCAAGATCACATGTTTGATGCTATGAACGCATCTTTTGCCTCACTCAACACAACCCTTCAGAGCTTCAACCTGGTGACACAATTTCCATATCAGTAGCCCAGACCAATGCTGAGATTTCCACTAAGTGATTCTGAAAGAAGAGCAACAACCACCTCCTCAGACTTAAGCGATAGCAGGGATGTTCTCACGTACTTAGTTTTGATTAATCATCCAATGAGGACATTGTGTTACTTAAGTTTGGGGGATTTAAATACATGTTTGCATGCATATGTAGTACTTAGGTTGCATTTTGTCATTTTAACCTCAGTATTGCATATTAATTTCAGTATTGCATGATAGCTTAGGTGCATACATAGTAGCTTAGGTTAATGTTTGTCATTGCATAGTAAATAGTCTTGTAAATAGTGCATTTTGTTATATATATATATATAAAATAATAAATTTAGTTAGTTAAATATTGTGTTTGCGTAAGTCCATCAATGTTATAGTTCATATTATTTGTGGGCCAATGATGGGATTGATAATAAGTTAACCAATACAACGTTGATTACTAGAACTGTGATACAATTTCTATTATGAATCAAATCTTGAGCTTGTTTGAAACTGTTATAGAAAAGGTTAGCACGTTTAAAAACATCTTTGTTGATTGGTCTTTTCAAATTGATACATAAGTAGTCTCTAAAGGATAATGCTAGAGTAAATGAGAAAAAGACAAGGATAGATAGTAAATGCAAAAATTAAGCAAAAACCTAAGTTTGGGGGTGATATGTGGGGTATATGAGCTTTATCTATAAAAAAGAGTATATATATCGCGACTAGTCTTGTTTCGGGGCCTTTGTTACTTGAGCAAGTACGCCCGAGGGGATTGTCTTTAAACCTAGCGCCCTAAGGTCTTTTATGGTCTGGGAGTCTTTGGTTGAAAGCTCGCTAAGGTGTAGCACTGTTAGCCTAATGGGATGAGACATTGCACGATCATGTGTGTATATATATCTAAAAAAATGAATAAAATGGAAAAAGAGCAAAAAGCCCCTGTGAATATATATATATATATATATATATATATATATATATATATATATATATATATATATATATATATATATATATATATATATATATATATATATATAGAATAAGGATCATGTCCGGACTCCCGGACAGGATCTAAAATACGGACCCCAATTTATTTATTTTTGGCTTTTTTTTAAAACAACTAAAAAATAAATAAATTATGGAACGGGAATTTTTACATAATACAGTGTTTTTGGTGTAATTTGGATACATATAACAAAACATATATGTACAGTCTCAGTCCCAGAAATAACAACCGGAAAGACAATATAAACCTTGGAGATAACCCCAAGGAATGCATATACAGTTCTGGAGATAATCCCAAAGATGCTCATTTCAACCCATGCAATCAGCTTCAACCTCGTTACTCACACCGAGGCACTCAATTCACAAACCCGGAGATAACCCCAAGAGGACAGGCACACCTCAGAGACAACCCTGAGGGCATTCAACACTTGCAGCAGCCCAATCTCAGAGATAACCCTGAGCACCTAGAAATAACATCGGGAAAGACAATATCAACCTTGGAGATAACCCCAAGGAGTGCAGATGCAATTCCAGAGATAACCCCAAATATGCTTGTTTCAACCCATGCAGGCAGCTTCAACCTCGGGACTCACACCGAAGCACTCAATTCACAAACCCGGAGATAACCCCGGTAGGACAGGCACACCTCAAAGACAACCTTGAGGGAATTTAACACTTGCAACAACTCAATCTTAGAGATAACCCTGAGCAACGTCTGCTTTATCAGCCAAAACCGGAGATGGCCCTAGTGAAGGGTAAAATCATCAACTTGCCACCTCAACCCCACATGGCGACGTCTCAATAAACAATAGTCAACATACATTCTACACAACAATGTCCCACAAGAACCAAGGAGTTACAATCCCGAGTGACTACTACGCAAGGCAGAACACCGGATAGAATTTGAAGCTTGAAGAGATAGGACATGGTTCCATCTTCCTGACTTCGTACAACCTCTAATCCCATGTCATTGCATATCTCTTGACAACAACAGTCCGAAATAGGTCTTATACACCTCAATCGGATGCTCAAATTGAAGTTTTTTAAGTTTGAGCGGACATCACGTTACAAGTGTGTACGTACTTCGAGATAACGGGACCCAAAGAGCCCAGGGCACCCCTGGCAGTCGCAGGTGCATCTGCAGCTGCTGTAGGTACACCTTTGGCTCCCCCTCTATAAATAGAGAACTTGGGGTGGTCATATTCAATAGAAAAAAGGTGAGGAAGCCCTGTCCAATTTGCTCTGTACACACCCTATATTGAGTGCTTTCTCATTTTAAACACTTGTGAGCTCACATATAGCTATATTTTTACCAGCGTGAGCCGAGTGATCATCTACTCAAAGCTATAGAAGTCTTCTTTGGCAGACCACTGTAAGCTTTCTTACACACTTTAAAGCATTTCTCTTCATCTTTGCACACACTCTTCTTCGCATTGAGAGTCGTGTTGTGTGTATGCCCGGGCTTCGGTCCGTGGTTTTCATTTCTGTCTGTATATATATATATATATATATATATATATATATATATATATTTATATATATGGACTACCATTATCTAGTTATGCCTCGATTGATCTTGGACTCACGTCCGGAGCGTTTATTTGTATATATATATATATATATATATATATATATATATATATATATATATATATATATATATATATATATATATATATATATATATATATATATATATATCTAGATTTTACATCCGGAGCTTTTACTGCTTATATATATATATGTATATATAAATTGTTGTCGAACTCCGTTCAATAAGCCTGAATTTTATATCCGGTGCGTTTACTGCTTTATATATATATATATATATATATATATATATATATATATATATAGCGACAAATCGCTGAAATGATAAACTGAGCCGGGATCGATATATATCCTGTGCGTTTACTGCTTATATATATATATATATATATATATATATATATATATATATATATATATATATATATATATTAACGTTTCTGTCAGGCCTGAAGTTTACTTCGTGGTCTTTTACTGCTTTATTTATATTCCGTCCCGCCTGGAGTTTACTTCGTGGCGGTTGATCATTTTTACTGCTTTATTTATATTCCGTCCCGCCTGGAGTTTAATTCGTGGTGGTTGATCGCATTTACTGCTTTATTTATTTTTTTGATCCCCCAAGGAGGTGTTTCGTGGTGGTTGATCATGTCTGTATATATATATATATTTACAGCTTTTATTTATATAACTGCTTACTGCTTTTCCTATAAACTGCGGCATCATGTGAGCCTAGGAATCATGTGATCACAGATTCAGTCTACTAAATCTAGATTCGGTTCCCGTGATGAACATTTTTCAACTGTAAGAAGCTTGAAAATTATTCACAGTGTTTGAATTTCCTTATATGGCTTTCATGCCCATAAGGATTTAGGCACTGCTATACATTATTTTCTCGAAGCATCTCGAAAATAAAAGCAACCAAGCAGAACATTTAATAATAAAAATGGATTTATCAAAGGCCTCAATTACTATTGAGCACAGGGTTTGAAAAACCTCTTTTACAAAACCCCATTTCTATATCTTGTTTAAAATTAAATTTTTGTATAAATTCAAACCTTGTGTATATAGGTGTAAATGAGGCATAACACTACTTCTAAATAATAGCGCATTGACCCACACACACACACATTCATATAACTGTTTCTTAAAAAGTTGTGGTCACCGTGGTAACACGGATGTCGGGGGGGGGGGTGCCTAACACCTTCCCTCCGCATAATCAAGCCCCCGAACCCAAATGAATCTCGGTTTCACAGACCCGTTTAGCAGTGTCACTCCACTGGGTCAATGTGAAAACCTTTTCACTTCTTTTTTTAAACAAATCTCACATAACATGAGAATACCAAAGAACAATAACAAAAAAGTGACAAAAAAAAATCCCGACGTCGACAGGTGGCGACTCTGCTGGGGACTCCAGTAAGAGGGCTTAAGCTGCTACTACAAGCTTTTTAAAAACTGTTATATGCTTGTGTGTGAATGTTACACTTACATTTTTGATGAATGTGTACGAATGCATTTTACTTACGACACTGTAATATATCTATCTATGATATTAGTGCGTCGCACATGTCATCATTTTCATAAACGTTGAGACACGTTATATGTGAATGTATGTATGTCGGTGTTTGGGAAGAATCAATTTCATTAGTCAATTTATCTCTCAACTCACAGCAACTTGTGAGCCTATCTTCAAGCTATTAAGGAAGAACTCCTCTATGAAATGGAATGATGAGGGTCAGAAAGCCTTCCTTACAATCAAAGAGCAGTTGTTTAATGCTCCTATCTTGGTACCTCCCAGGGATGATGTTCCCCAGTTCTTGTACTTTTCCATCAACGATAATGTTATGGGTTGCATGCTAGGACAGAAAGATGATAGAGGCCAAGAGCGAGCTATCTATTTCCTCAGTAAAAGATTTAGCAGCAGTGAACACAAGTACGCTCTGATTGAGAAGACTCGTTGTGCTTTAGCATGGGCTTCC
Source organism: Panax japonicus (assembly GCA_020205505.1). Lineage (NCBI taxonomy): Eukaryota > Viridiplantae > Streptophyta > Magnoliopsida > Apiales > Araliaceae > Panax > Panax japonicus. Next base: position 39,698,954 of record CM035092.1, read on the forward strand.
TAGAGGTTACAGCATTACCTTCATGGTCACAGAACCCATCTCATATCCCGCGTGGATCCTCTCAAATATGTGTTTAGTAACCCCATACTTAATTGTCAGCTATCTAGATGGCAGTTAATTCTATAACAATTTGACATCGTCTACGTAACGTAAAAGTCCATTAATGGACAAGGTATTTCGGATCAACTAGTCGCCACACCCGTAGGGGATTACAAACCCTTAGAAATATATTTCCCCGATGCAGGGTCATGCCAATTCAGCAACACCATCAGTACGATGCATGCCATACGTAGAAAATGTATTTTGATGGAGCTGTTAACATGGAAGGTTCTGGAGCTGGAGCAGTTCTAGTGTCCGGTACGGGGGAACAGTACCCCGTCACCATCAAATTGTAATTTGTCAGCACTAACAACACAACCGAGTCTGAAGGATATATCATGGGGCTAAAACTTGCTCACACAATGGGCATCAGATGGTTAACTGTCTTTGGGGATACAGAGTTGGTAATCAAATAAACCACGAGAATCTATCAAACTAAAGAGCTACATTTTCTGCCTTACCATCGACAAGTTTTACAGATGGCTTCAAAGTTTGAAGAAATAAACTTGCTCCACATTCCTCAAAATAGGAATGAATTTACAGATGCGCTAGCAACTTTGGCCTCCTTGATCAACATATATGACAAGGAAAATATGCCAAACATCTCAGTTGCCCTACAAAAGGCTCCAGCCTATGCGAACTATGTTGGAGAAGTACCGGATGAGCTACCTCCCATCCAAGACCCTTGGTATCAACATATCAAGGAGTATATGCGAATTGGAACTACACCCGCTAAGGTGTGCCTGACTGAAAAAAGGTGGATCCATCGATTTGCTATAAAATTCTATCTGAATGGAGATGCACTCTATAAAAGAGATGCGAGATTAGGACTCCTTAGAAGTCTGGACGAAGACCAATCTCAGAGGCTCATGGATGAAATCCATGGTGGAGTATGCGACCCACACATGATCGGACCTCTACTTCTTAAGAAGATCCTCATAACAGGACATTATTGGCTTACGCTTAAAGTTGACTGTGATGATCACATCAAGAGGTGTTATTAATGCCAAATGCATGGAAATGCTATCCATGCCCCTCCATAATATGAGTTCACCTTGTCCCTTCTCAATGTGGGGAATGGACGTGATCGGGCCCATCGAGCCCCAAGCTAGTAATGGGCATCGATTTATCTGCACCATGATCGATTACTTCAGCAAGTGGGTAGAAGCAGCCTCCTTCCCTATGGTTACCAAAGAAATCATTATTGTTTTCATCAAAAATAATTTCATTTGTCGATATGGACAACCAGAGGTAATTATATCAGACAATGATAAGAACCTCAACATCAAAATGATGGAGGAGTTATGAAGTAAATTCCACATCAAACACCTTAACTCCATCATCTACCATCCAAAGATGAATGGTGCTATTGAAGTGGCTAATAAAAACATCAAGAAGATCATGCAAAAGATGTCTGTCAATCATAAAGGATGGCCTGACCTCTTGCCTCTGACTTTATTAGGCTACAGAACTTCAATGCGTACTTCCACTGGGGCAACCGCCTACTCAGTAGCCTATGGGATGGAAGCAGTGCTTCCCATAGAGGTGGAAATGGAATCCCTTAAAGTGTTGATGGACACTCAGCTGGATGAAGACCAATGGGTACAAGACATATATCACCAATTGTATCTAATAAACGAAAGGTGAATCGCGGCTATCTTCCAAGTTCAGTTATATCAACTAAGGATCACCATATCCTATAAGAAAAAGTCTGGCTATGGCAGTTTAAAGAATATGACTTGGTTTTGAAGAAGACCATTGATAACTAAGATCAATCTAAGGGAAAATTCACTTCAATCTGGTAAGGCCCATTTTTTGTCAAGGAGGTATTGACAGGAGGCGCTCTCAGACTTATAGGAAATGGACGGCTATGAATTTCCACATCTCATCAACTCGGAGACCGTGAAATGGTACTATGTCTGAGGATACCATCAAGCAAACATCCTAGTTTTGGATCATCAGATCACCAGTCATTCAGGTTTTCTAACCCTTACATACAAAATCTTTTGCATACTCTTCTGCCCCTCAGGGAAACATACTCTTCAAGCTAGCAGCCTGGTTATACCTCATTTCAAAGCTTTCATATAATTTTGGTTATCCCACCAGGGATTGAACCTTTAAAACTTGCAGTTTGTCCTAAACATAGGATCAAACTTTTTCACACTTGCAGTTTGTCCTAAACTTAGGATCAAACTTTTTCACACCTGCAGTGTAGACACTCGAAATTTTTCTGCCAACATGTTACTAACATTGCAGGAAGACAGCTCAACTTAATCCCAAAAATACCACCGGAAGTTCAGTTTAAACCCCGTAAAACACACCGGGAGTATCATTTTCCCATCTCGGAGATAACCCCGGGGAAAGTAGTGCAAATACCGGAGATATTCAGTCTCAGTCCTGAAAAAAATACCAAGAAAGATAATATCAACCTTGGGGATACCCACAAGGAGTGCAGTTGTAGTTCCGAAGATAACCCAGGAGGTGCTCGCTTCAACCTATTCAATCAGCTTCAACCTCCGGACTCACACCGAGGCACTCAATTCACAAACCCGAAGATAACCTCGGGAGGACAGGATCACCTCAGAGACAACCCTGAAGGCATTCAACACCTGCAGCAGCTCAATCTCAGAGATAACCCTAAGCAACGTCTTCTTTATAAGCCAAAACCGGAGATAACCCCGGTGAAGGACAAACTCGTCAAATTTCCACCTCAACCCCACATGGAGTCATCTCAATAAACAATAATCAACATACATTCTACACAACAATGTCCCACAAGAACCAAGGAGTTACAATCCTGAGTGACTACTACACAAGGCACCACACCGGATAGAATTTGAAGCTTTAAGAGATAGGATATGGTTCCATCTTCCTGACTTCATACAAACCTCTAATACCATGTCATTGCATAGCTCTCGACAACAGTAGTTCGAAACAGGTCTTATACAGCTCAATCAAATGCTCGGATTAAAGTTCTGGAAGTTTAAACGGACATCACGTTGCACGCGTGTACGTACTTCGAGATGGCATGACCCGTGGAGCCCGGGGCACCCAAGGCAGCCACAGGTGCATCTACGGCTGCCGCAGGTACACCTTTGACTCCCAGCAATAAAAATATAGAGCTTGGGCTGGCCATATTCAAGAGAACAAAGGCGAGGAAGCCCTGTCAAATTTTCTCTGTACACCCCCCATAGTGAGTGCTTTCTCATTTTAAACACTTGTTAGCTCACATATAGCTATATTTTTACCGGCGAGAGCTGAGTGTTCATCCACTTAAAGTCATAGAATTCTTCTTTGGCAGCCCACTGTAATCCTTCTTACACATTATAAAGCCTTTCTCTTCATCTTTGGACACACTCTTCTTCACATTGAGAATCATGTTGTGTGTATGCCCAGACTTCGGTCTGTGGTTTTCATTTCAGTCTGTATATATATATATACATGTATATATGGACTAACATTATCGAGTTATGCCTCGATTGATCCTAGACTCACGTCCGGAGCATTTACTTGCTTTTATATATATATATACTTATATATATGAACTATTGTCGAAGTTTATTCGATGAGCCTTGATTTTACATCCGGAGTGTTTACTGTTTATATATATATATATATATATATATATATATATATATATATATATATATATATATATATATATATATATAGCAAGGATCAAGTGCATACCCCTTATCTTACTCACCCGTGCTTACCCCCTTTAGGCGACGGTTTCAGTCATACAACCGTCGTCTATACTTTTAACGACGGACAACATATAACGTCGCTAAAAGTGAAGACGACGGTTGTATGATCGAAACTGTCGCCTAAAGGGGGGTGAGAACGGGTGAGTAAGATAAGAGGTATGCACTTGATACGGACCGTATATATATATATATATATATATATATATATATATATATATATATATATATATGTATGTATATAGCGACAAATCGCTGAAATGATAAACTGAGCCGGGATCGATATATATTATGTGCGTTTACCACACACACACACACACACACACACACACACACACACACACACACACACACACATATATATATATATATATATATATATATATATATATATATATATATATATATATATTTCTATCAGGCCTGGAGTTTACTTCATGGCCTTTTACTCGTTTATTTACATTCCGTCCCGCCTGGAGTTTATTTCATGGTGGTTGATCATTTTTACTGCTTTATTTACATTTCGTCCCGCCTGGAGTTTACTTCGTGACGGTTGATCGCATTTACTACTTTATTTATATTTTTGATCCCCCATGGAGGTGCTTCGTGGTGGTTAATCATGTCTATATATATATATATATATTTGCCGCTTTTATATATTTACATTTCTGATCCCCCATGGAAGTGCTTCATGGTGGTTGATCATGTTTGTATATATATATTTAAAGCTTATATATATATAACTGCTTACTGTTTTTCATATAAATTGCAGCATCATGTGAGCCCTAGGAATCATGTGATCACATATTTAGTCTACTGAAACTATATTCAGTTCTCGTGATGGACATTTTAGGCTGTAAGCTACTTGTAAATTATTCACGGTGTTTGAATTTCCTTAGATGGCTTTCATGCCCATGAGGGGTTCGGCACTGCTATATATTATTTTCTCGAAGATGCTTTGCATCTCGGAAAAAAAAGTAATCAAGCCGAACATTTAATAATAAAATGGAAGTATGAACAGGTCTCAATTACTATTTACCACAGGGTTTGAAAAAACCTCTTTTACAAAACCTCACTGCTATATCATGTTTAAAACTAAATTTTTCATACAAATTCAAACCCTTTGTATATAGGTGCGAACGAGGCCTCGCACCACTTCCAAATAACAGCACATTGACCCACCCACCCACACACACACACATTCATATAACTGTTTCTTAAAAAGTGGCGGTCACCGTGGTAACACGAATGTCGGAGGGTGCCTAATACCTTCCCTCCGCATAATCAAGCCATCGAACCCAAATGAATCTCGGTTTCACAGACCCGTTTAACAGTGTCACATCACTGGGTTAATGTGCAAACCTTTTCTCTATTACGTTGGTGCGACCAGTTAAAAACACCAACTAGCGACTCTTGCAGTCAAATCGCCGACATATACATGTCGGACCTTTTTCACTTGTTTTTTCAAACAAATCTCACATAACATGAGAAAACCAAAGAACAAGAACACAAAAGGGACAAATAAAAATCCTAACGTCAACAGGTGGCGACTCTGCTGGGGACACCAATAAGAGGGCTTAAGCCGTTAATACAAGATTTTCAAAACTGTTATATACTTGTGTGAATGTTGCATTTACATTATTGGTGAATGTGTACGAATGCATTTTACTTAATGCATTGCAATATATCTATTTGTGATATTAGTGCGTCGCACATATCATCGTTTTCATAAATGGTGAGACACGTTGTATGTGAATGTATATTGTGTGGTTCCTCTACCAGGAGGCTATCTGATAAGTGGATTTTATATACGCGAATCAATGTCCATTTCATGCATATTTGTTGCTAAATTCTTCTGATCATGTTTGTTTTTACTTGTTTTATGTTATTTCATGTGTAGGATGGTTGTTGTGGCATTTAACGGATATGTGGAGCTAATTAGGATGATTTGAATTCAATTGGAGAAAAATTGGAAGAAGCCATAAAGTTCAGCAAGTTAGTTAGCAGATTACACCCCCGCCGGGGCGGGCATGTTTATATTGTATACACCCGTCGGGGCGGGAGGTCTTCTTAATCAGTTAGCAGAAAGGTAGCCCGCCGGGGGCGGGCGTATTTGGCCTATAAATCCCCGCCAGGGCTGAAGGTCTTCATACATTTCTGACAAAAAGGGTGCCCGCCGGGGTGGGTATATATAACTCATACACCCCCGCCTGGACGTGGGGTGTCTACTGTAATGTGTTATTTTTTGATTGAAACTCTTGTTGGAATTGGTTTCTAACATATTGAATTACACGTGGACTCTACTTGATGGAGATTTTTGGTTGGGACTTGTGTGTTGGACATCTATTTACTCAATTAACAAGAAATTCAAGAAGACACAAGGTATATTACAAAGATTAAGCTCAGTTTTTCTAAGCAAGCGTGGAAGAGTATTTCGAAGAGATTTTCAAGACGATTGTAATTCTAGGCTACGAGAAGGGTGTTTTTCAATATTCTTTATCTTAGGCTATTATTTGTAATCGAAAGAATATTTTCTATGATTTATTCAGTAGTTATTTCATTTATGATGAACTAATTCACTTTTTAGGCTTATGATGGATCTTTAAGTGAAACAATGATTTTGTAAACTTTGATTTCCAGTTTAATAATCTATTTCCAGTTTATCTATATTGATTTGAGTGTGAATTAATGAATTGCCTGATCAACAATTCTTTGTGGATTTGTATGGTATTGAGAGAGGATATTCAAATTTAGACCTAATTAATATAGCATGTGTTCATGAATTTTGTGAATAGCAGAATCTTGATGAATGTTAAGGTAGAGATATGCTTGACATCGAATGTAATCGGATAGAGAACTTAATCTTAAACCTTGTTTAATTGTAATTCACATAGAGATATAGTGAGTTAGTTAATTATGGTGTTTAACTTGTTTATATCTTAATTGGGGATTTAAGTTAATACGGTATTAGTGCATCGAGGGGTGTTTAATACTACGTTCGTGTTCTTAATTAATAAACTGGAATAGTTATTTGAAATTGAATAAAGGTGATTTAATCAGAGGGAAGCTTAAAGTGAAATCATAAGTCTAATTCTTCATTTATTGTTTAAAATTCTAGATTTTAATATTTGTGATTGGTTTGTGGTAATTTATTTATTTCTTAGTTTAGATTTATTAATTCTAATCATTGAATGATTGGTTTAATAAAATTAGGATTAATACGAAATTGATACTTGTGATTTTAAGATTATTGCTAATTAGTCTATGTTAGAACGATACTCTACTTATCACTTTATTACTTATTGACCACGTATACTTACGTGTGTGCGTATATAAATTCTAACCAACACAATTCTGTCAGTGTTCTATTACTGGACTCATAGGAAGACTAATTCCAACGAGGCTCAGGAAAAGCACAACCCAGATTCACTCCAGTTGAAAGACCGGATTAACTTCCCGTCAAGTAAATTGCAATGATCAGGGAACCTTCAAGCTAAAAAGCCGCGAGAGTAACCTAAGATAGGTCAGCCTCTGATAAACCAAACGCGAAGGAAAGTCTCTTCATGCTCTCCATTTTTTTAAAAATATTACTTGTAAATACAATTACTTGTAATTTTATTCCATGTTCATCTCTATGTAATGGAAAATATGAAGAATATTTGCACACGCATATTAAGACTTAATATGCTATCAAATGACACCCGTTTTGTAGGATAATATTCCTAAAATGGGAACATTATGATATCATGTAAACATTTATACAATCCCTAAGACTAAACTACATAAGTTTTTTGTAGGGAAATAATTGGGCCTGTTACCCGCTCAAAATCCAAAAAGGTCATGAGCCTACAGCCAACTATGTCTTCGTCTGACCAGTCTAATCCTGCTCCTGTCTCACGAGAAGAGTTTGATGGATTAAGCAAGCAAATCACAAATTTGGCAATTCTTTTAAAGGAATTACACCAATCTACTCAGGGTTCACGAATACCCGTACATACAGAATCATCTGCACAAGTAGGAGCACAAGGTTCAGGTAAAATAATTCATGAACTTCAGTTGGATACGACCAACAAAATTCCTAAAAACACCCATTTTAAAGAAGATCAAGACACCGGTGATATCAGGAAGAAAGTCCTTCAAATAGAGGAAACCATCCGTTCTATCAAAGGGATTGGAACACACGGGAGTGTTGCATATTCTGACGTTTGTATATTCCCTGGTGTGCATTATCCAGAGAATTTTAAAACTCCTGACTTTGAAAAGTATGATTGTTTAGGGGATCCTTACACACATTTAAAGATATTTATAGGAGAACTTGGATCTTATACAGAGGATGAGAAGCTCAGAATGCAGCTATTCCAGAAAAGTCTGACTAGAGAAGCCCGGACGTGGTATACTAAATTAGACAACTCAAAAATCTATAGCTGGGAGGAACTAGCTCATGCCTTCCTCACTCAGTACAGCTTCCAATCTCAGATGGCTCCTGACCGGTACCAGATTACCAAGGTCAAGAAACAATCTACTGAGTCTTTCAGAGAGTATGCTCAAAGGTGGAGGAGCCTTGCTACTCAAGTCATTCCTTCCATGACGGAATCAGAAATGGTCATGACCTTTATAGACATACAAGGAGCTCTTTTCTATGAAAGAGTTTTAGCTGGCATTGGCAAGCCATGTTCTGAAATGATCAAGCAAGAAGAGATGGCTGAGATGAGAATGAAGTCAGGAAAGATTCAAAACCTAGCCGCTCTTAAAGCAGTTGTTGAGCACATCCAGTCTGGAACTTATGGAAACAACCCCCGGAGGGTCCATAAAAAGAATGAAGAAGATGTTTCCTTGATACTACAAGGTCAAAAAGGCAGTCAGAATATGCCTATCCAGAGGAGAAACACTGTGACAACCCGAGAATTTAGAAAATTTTTAAAATCATAATTGATTAATTTAAGGTTCAATATTAGAACCTAGACAGAAAATAAATGTATGAAATTGGCAGTTCTGTAAAGAAATTTCAAGGATTTCAAAATTTTTGGACAAGACTTGAATAATTCAGTAGACTGTAAGTGATATTCTGGGAATGAGGTATAAGATGTTGATGGATTTAAAATTCTTGTGAAGAATTATCAAGGTTAAGTATCTAAGTGTATACGAGGCGGTATATGTGATCATATATGTGAAAAGTAAATTTTTTATGTGTATAATTTGTGGTTAATGATCAAATTTTGATCAGATAAGTTACATAGATGACAAACCCTAAAATTATAATGAGAATGTTAAGGGTTAAGTTATTAAACCCTAATAAGTAATTTTATATGTGAACAATTGTGGTTTATAGATAAGATCTTGAGCAGATAAGTTGTAACTTTAGCAAACCCTAAAGTTATGTTAAACATATGTTTATTAAGTTAGAAAACTCTAACGAAATGTTAAAAACCCTAACGATGCGCTCAGAAACCCTAATTTTAGTTTTGAGAATCCGAAACCCTAATTCGGATATTCAAAACCCTAATTTGGAAATTAAAAAGCTAAGTATTAAAAGCTTATGTGTAAATATGTGGGATATATTTGAAATGTCCAAAATACCCTTCAAGTTATAGGGGAAAAGACCAAGTTGCCCTAAGTGGGTGCGAAATAACTAAAATACCCTTTTTCTTATAAGTTAAGTAAAAGATTTGCGAAATCTTTGGTGAGTCATCTATATAGATATCACATGTGTTCTAAATGAGCAAGTTATAAGCCAATTCATTGCCACCTAGCAACTAGATTCATTGAATCCAGAAGATTAAAGATTTTAAGTAAAGAAAATCTTACTTTACTTTTCATTTGCTCCAAACCTTCTCTCTCTTCAAATTTTCAAATCTAGAGTGAGAAACAATGCTATGATCATCACTTAGCTTTCCAAGAACAGATCAAGGATCAAAAGTTCAAGAATCAAATCATAAAGGTATAAACCCGTAGCCTTATAAAAATAATGTGATTTTATGTTTGATGTTGTTGTTTGTTGTCTAGAGTAGTGTATAATGATGTTATTGAGTGATCAATGATGTTACATCATAGATCCATAACATCTAGAAGCCAGAAAAGTGTTTTCCAAACTGACCCAAGAACCCTAATTTTAGGGTCTGACAGCCTAATGTCAGGGCCTCTAGATCTTTACCTGTTAGTTGTTTAGTGTGTTTTAAGTTATACATCTATAGTATGTCATGTTGTCTATGCTCTAAAACTTGAAACAGGTTCAGATCATGTGTAGATTACAAGTTATGAGTGGTCAAAGTCAGTTGACCGACCACGAAAACTGAAATCTGTGCTGGCCTAGATTTCCAGATTTCGTCTAACAAGATTTTATGAGCTTCAGATCTTGTTGTGTGTTAGTGTTTAGTCTATGTTGTTATGTTGATTTTGTAGAACACTTTGATCCATAACAGGATTAAAGATATTGTTGGTCAAAGTAGCATTGACCGTCTGTTTTGTCAAATTTCTGGAAAACCCAGAAACCTTCAAGACCGTATTTCTGAAAAGGTTTGACTGGCTTGAATCTTGTGATTTAGTTGTTGTTATGATGATCTGATGCTATATACATGTACTCTGTCATGTTTTCTACATGAATGAACCATTAGATCACACAAACAAGACCTAGAATGGAAACAATAAGGATCCAAAGTAGGTATCTCGACTGTTCTTCAATTTTTGGAAAACCCTGAAATTGAAGAACAACGTCTGAAAGGTTTTTGGAAACTTAGATCTCTCTGATATGTTGTAGAATGGTCATGAACTTGGTATGATATGGTAGTATTACATAAGTACTACAACTTGAAAACAAATTTCAGCCCAAAAAGCAACAAGAACAGTGATCTATTTGTGGTCAAACCTTTTATCCTTGTGACTTGCCTTTGAAGGTTCTGACATGCTCAAGAACACCTATGGCGACGGTTCTGTCGCTTTAGGACCATTTATTGACACTTTATTTTCCAAAAATAATTATTTTATTAATAAATAGATAAAAATGATTTTTAATTATGAAAAATACAAAATAAATTCCTAAAAGTTATTTTAAAGTCCAAAAATGGATTTTTAATTATTTTGAATATATTTCTAATAATGTTTAATATTTTTGGAATATTAATGGTATTTAAATTATTTATTTATAATATTAAATAAATTATTTAAAATTATTTTTAATACATGAAAAATCATTTAAAAATATATTATGGTATAAGAAAATATTTTAAGTTATTTTTAGTAACTTTTAATATTATGTGATGAATTTCATTAATAATTTATTATTAATGGTAATTAATTTATTTAATGAATATATTAAATAAATTATGGAAAATAGAATTAATGTTTTAAATATCATATAAAAATGATTTAAGTGTTATAAAAATATTTTAAGTTATAAAATATAACTTTTGATATTTTGTCATGAAAAACATTAATATTTATTATTAATGGTAATTATCGAATAATGAATTTAACTGTTTAAAAATCATATAAATGTGATTTTAAGGTATTAAAAATACTTTGATATAATATAAATATATTATAATATTATATTATGATTTTCATTAATATTAAATAAATATTAATGATAAAGGAATTATGTGGTATTTATATTATATAAGTATGATATAAATAATTCAAAAAATCTTGATAAATGGAAATAATTATCTGAAAATTATTACAAGCCTATGAAAATTATTTTGACTGCTAATATGATTATTTAAGATAATTATTAAGTGTTAAGGCAGAGTTTAATTGAACTTAAACTCGTGAATTGTCCGATTAGACCGTCGGGATGTTAGAATTGAGTCGGGATTAACTCAGACTGCAATAGTTTGACTTGATACCGATTCTTAAGGTAGTTTGTGGACTGATAGGATTATATGTTATGTGTTATGTGTTTAGGATTACTTTATAATTATATATATATATATATATATATATAACAATATTATACTGTGATGATATTATTCTAATATTGGAGATCTATATTACTAATATTAGGTCTTCGGATAAAGCGTTGTAAACTGTATAACAGTAATCGTTCGAACAGGCAAGTTACTAAACTTGAACTCTTAATTATTGTGCAAGTTTTCTTTAAACTCGACCTCGACTTGTTTTATTTAAATAAGATTGTGGATAATCATTTATGATTACCATGTCTAAGAATTATTAAATTACACTCTGTGCGTACTGCATGTATCAGGTATGAAAGGCTGATCACCTTCATTACCATTTGGTCCAGATATATTTGTTCATGTTTAATACTTGTTCAGTCAAAAGTTTGTCCGTGCTAATTCACAACTATATTATTGAATTATAGCCAACTTATTATTCAAACTCTTTCAATCATGATATATCCTCAAATAAATTTATACTTGCTGGGCAAACTTATGCTCACCCTTGCTATATCATGACAAACATTGCAGATTAAGGCGAATACGTCGGATACAAGGAAAAGTTAAAGACAGTTCAAGATTTAAGTTTGTGTGTGCGGCTTAATTTTTAACAGTAATGTATGATAATATCTTTGTATGTCAGATAGGATAATGAATTGTGTATAAGTTAAGGTTACTCGACCTTGGGGAATAAAGTGTAAAGTTTATTGTATAAACAATTTATGTTTATATCTTTCACAATAGTTATAAAATGATTGTACCAGATCCGTGGTGATTTGGGACCCGGATTTGGGGCTACTACAGTTGGTATCAAAGCTGTTGGTTATGAAGCTTAGGTAGGAATACTTGAGACCAATAACCGCAGTGATTAGGATAAGATCTAACTCACGTAGAGTTAGTTAGTCGGTAAGATTCACAGACGAATCTCATTAAGTTGTAAAGATATAGAGTTCCCTAACTCTGATAATAAAGTTGAACAGTAGTGGTGAATAGATCGAGTTTAAAAGACTAAAATTATAGGGATATGAGATCGTAAAATAAAATGATCATAGTATAGAAATGAATCATAGTATATACGATGAGATCACCCAATGATCTGATAAGGTGATAGTAGGGAAAAGGATCAAGCAAATGATTGAAAAGTTTACAGCAAAGATTACTGTGTGACAGTTGTACTATGAATTGGTACAGATTCAGGAAAGGATTATGAATACAAGTCGAATTAAATTCATATTGAGAAGGGAGTTAAGACTATGTGGGGATTTCAATTGAGGACTCATGTCAGCAGCTGAGTTATATGATTCCTTTTATGGGCGGGGAATTGTACTTGGTGTAAAAACCACTTAGTTTCTGGCACTGATAATCATTGAAATGTTTGTGTCGCGCTATTTGCTATATGCATGTTAAGAGGGTGATTCTTTTCTCGTGTATATAATAAATAGATAGGTTATAGGTATAGGATATAATGTTAAGTACGAGTTCTTAAAACTCATACTTATGTGACATTCTTGACTCATAGTTATATGAAATTTTTATGAACCCCTCATCGAATGCACGCCAAAGGTCTGACTAGGGTAAGTTCTTAAACTCATATGATTGTGGCAAGTTTATGAACTCATAAGTGTGGTTTGATGAACTGGGTATAGTTGTGTGTGAATGGAGAATTGAGGATTATATGAACAGATAGATTGTTAAGCAAATGATTATTAGTGGAGACATAAGTTTTCCAAAACTCCTAGCTATGCTAGACTTTTAAATTTTGACATCAAGCTAAATACGTACTATGTGCTTTTGAAAAAAATGTAGACTCGTAATCATTTTTGGAACGGTTTAAAGTATGGTCTATGCTACTTATTTCGGCTAGACGCAAATGATTTGAAATATCAAAATATATTTTATTTATCACTCATGTATCATGTAACCTGGTGAAGAGATGATAAAAAGTTGATGGAGTTGTAAATATAGGAATACTTAGTGTGAATTCGATCTAAAAATCATTATTCCACTATTGTATGATGTGTTATGAAAAAGTCATACAATGACGGCATCCTCAAACGGACTGTTAATACAGTACGACATCATGACGTCATTCTCAAAAAAAATCTTCATAATTTTAATTTGCCAACGAGGTTTGGCTACACCTAAATAATTCGATTGAATTGAATTATTGATATGAGTCTATGTTATTCGATTCACCTAAGCTAATGTTTATAAAAACTCTAAGTGTTTATTGAAAGAAATTTCTCGAAACCAAATTGTTTTGGTACGGAATCCAATAAGACTGAGGTAAAATTTTATGCCTATGGCAGTGATGAGAAACAGATAAAACCAGTACTTGGCCAGTACAGGGCATACTGGGTTAATCACCCTTTGTGTCCGTTAGTTATGACGGTTTACGGATTAATTTCCATAAAACCTTTGCAAAAATGACAGACAAATAGTCTATATGACTCCTCAGCGCAATTTGAAAATTTTTACTCTTGTGAGGGGTGTATTAGGTAGCATGTGATGATGTGTATGAATGGTGTAAGTAGTATGGTAGTAAGGTGTAAGGTGAATTTCAGGGATGAATTTCTTAGAAGAAGGGGTGAATGTGAAAACCCTGAGAATTTAGAAAATTTTTAAAATCATAATTAATTAATTTAAGGTTCAATATTAGAACCTAGACAGAAAATAAGTGTATGGAATTGGCAGTTCTATAAAGAAATTTCAAGGATTTCAAAATTTTTGGACAAGACTTGAATAATTCGGTAGACTGTAATTTATAGTCTGGTAATGAGGTATAAGATGTTGGTGGATTTAAAATTCTTGTGAAGAATTGTCAAGGTTAAGTATCTAAGTGTATACGAGGCGGTATATGTGATCATATATGTGAAAAGAAAATTTTTTATGTGTATAATTTGTGGCTAAGGATCAAATTTTGATCACATAAGTTACATAGGTGACAAACCCTAAAATTATAATGAGAACGTTAAGGGTTAAGTTATTAAACCCTAATCAGTAATTTTATAGGTGAACAGTTGTGGTTTATGGATAAGATCTTGAGCAATAAGTTGTAACTTTAGAAAACCCTAAAGTTATGTTAAACATATGTTTATTAAGTTAGAAAACTCTAACGAATTGTTATAAAACCCTAACGATACGCTCAGAAACCCTAATTTTAGTTTCGAGAATCTGAAACCCTAATTCGGATATTCAAAACCCTAATTTGGAAATTCAAAAGCTAAGTATTAAAAACTTATGTGTAAATATGCGGGATATATTTGAAATGTCCAAAATACCCTTCAAGTTATAGGGTAAAAGACCAAGTTGCCCTTAGTGGGTGCGAAATGACTAAAATACCCTTTTTCTTAAAAGTTAAGTAAAAGATTTGCAAAATCTTTGGTGAGTTATTTATATAGATATCACATGTGTTCTAAATGAGAAAGTTATCTGCCAATTCATTGCCACCTAGCAAATAGATTCATTGAATCCAAAAGATTAAAGATTTTAAGTAAAGAAAATCTTACTTTACTTTTCATTTGCTCCAAACCTTCTCTCTCTTCAAATTTCGAAATCTAAAGTGAGAAACAATGCTATGATCATCACTTAGCTTTCCAAGAACAGATCAAGGATCAAAAAATCAAGAATTCAAGCATAAAGGTATAAAACCCTAGCCTTATAAAAATAATGTGATTTCATGTTTGATGTTGTTGTTTATTGTCTAGAGTAGTGTATAAGGATGTTATTGAGTGATCTATGATGTTACATCATAGATCCATAACATCTAGAAGCCAGAAAATGTGTTTTTTAAACTGACCCAAGAACCCTAATTTTAGGGCCTAACAGCCTAATGTCAGGGTCTCTAGATCTTTACCTGTTAGTTGTTTAGTGTGTTTTAAGTTATAGATTTGTAGTATGACATGTTGTCTATGCTCTGAAACTTGAAACAGGTTCAGATCATGTGTAGATTACAATTTATGAGTGGTCAAAGTCAGTTGACCGACCACGAAAACTGAAATATGGACTGGCCAGATTTCCAGATTTCGTTTAACAAGATTTTATGAGCTTCAGATCTTGTTGTGTGTTAGTGTTTAGTCTATGTTGTTGTGTTGATCTTGTAGACTGGTATGTGTACTACACATACAAGTCTTTAGAACACTTTGATCCATAACAGGATTAAAGATATTGTTGGTCAAAGTAGCATTGACCGTCTGTTTTGTCAAATTTCTGGAAAACCCAGAAACCTTCAAGACCGTATTTCTGACAAGGTTTGACAGGCTTGAATCTTGTGATTTAGTTGTTGTTATGATGATCTAATGCTATATACATGTACCCTGTCATGTTTTCAACACGAATGAACCATTATATCACACAAACAAGACCTAGAATGCAAACTATAAGGATCCAAAGTAGGTATCTCGACTGTTCTTAGATCACTCTCATATGTTGTAGAACCTAGATATTGAAGAACAACGTCTGACAGGTTTTTGGAGACTTAGATCACTCTCATATGTTGTAGAATGGTCATGAACTTGGTATGATATGGTAGTATTACATAAGTACTACAACTTGAAAACAAATTTCAACCTAGAAAGCAACAAGAACACTGATATATTTGTGGTCAAACCTCTTACCCTTGTGACTACCTTTGAAGGTTCTGACATGCTCAAGAACACCTATAGCGACGGTTCTGTCGCTATAGGGCCATTTAGTGACACTTTATTTTCCAAAAATAATTATTTTATTAATAAATAGATAAAAATAATTTTTAATTATGAAAAATACAAATTAAATTCCTTACAATTATTTTAAAGTCCAAAAATGGATTTTTTATTATTTTGAATATATTTCAATAATATTTAATATTTTTGAAATATTAATGATATTTAATTTATTTAATTATAATATTAAATAAATTATTTCAAAATGATTTTAATACATGAAATATCATTTAAAAATATATTATGGTATAAGAAAATATTTTAAGTTATTTTTATTAAATTTTAATAGTATGTGATGAATTCATTAATAATTTATTATTAATGGTAATTAATTTATTTAATAAATATATTAAATAAATTATGGAAAAATATAATTAATGTTTTAAAAATCATATAAAAATGATTTAAGTGTTATAAAAATATATTTAGTTATAAAATATAACTTTTGATATTTTGTCATTAAAAATATTAATATTTATTATTAATGGCAATTATCGGATAATGAATTTAACTGTTTAAAAATCATATAAATGTGATTTTAAGGTATTAAAAATACTTTGATATAATATAGATATATTATAATATTATGTTATGATTTTTATTAATATTTAATATTAAATAAATATTAATAATAAAGAAATTATGTGGTATTTATATTATATAAATACGATATAAATGATTCAAAAAATCATGATAAATGGTAATAATTATCTAAAAATTATTACAAGCCTATAAAAATTATTTTGACTAATAATATGATTATTTAAGATAATTGTTAAATGTTAAGGAAGATTTTAATTGAACATAAAGTCGTGAATTGTCTGACTAGACTGTCGGGGTGTTAGAATTGAGTCGGGTTCAACTCAGACTGCAATAGTTTAACTTGATACCAAGTCTTAGGTAGTTTGTGGACTGATAGGATTATATGTTATATGTTATTTATTTAGGATTACTTTATAATTATATATATAATAGTATTATATTGTGATGATATTATTCTAATATTGGAGATCTATATTACTAATATTGGGTCTTCGGATAAAGTGTTGTAAACTGCGTAACAGTAATCGACCGAACAGGGAAGTTACTAAACTTGAACTCTTAATTATTCTGCAAGTTTTCTTTAAACTCGACCTCAAGTTATTTCATTCAAATATGATTGTGGATAATCATTTACAATTACCATGTCTAAGAATTGTTAAATTGCACTCTGTTGATCACCTTCATTACCACTTGGTCCAGATATATTTATTCATGTTTAATACTTATTTAGTCAATAGTTTGTTCATGCTAATTCACAACTATATTATTGAATTATAGCCAACTTATTATTCAAACTCTTTTAATCATGATATATCCTCAAATAAATTTATACTTGTTGGGCAAACTTATTTTCACCCTTGCTATATCATGATAAACATTGCAGATTAGGTGAATACGTCAGATACAAAGAAAGGTTAAAGACAGTTCCAGCTTTAAGTTTGTATGTATGGCTTAATTTGAAATAGTAATGTTAGATAATATCTTTGTATATCAGATAGGATTATGAATTGTGTATAAGTTAAGGTTACTCGACCTTGGAGAATAATGTATAAAGTTTATTGTATAAACAATTTATGTTTATATCTTTCGCCATAGTTATAGAATGATTGTACCAGATCCATGGTGATTTGGGACCCAGATTTGGGGCTACTACAAACACTCCCCCTTTGCAAGCACAGTCTTCAAACCCTACATTTCCTAAAGGTGGAGAAGTCAGATGCCCCCGAGTGTTCACACCCTTAGGGGACTCACTCGAGAATATCCTTGCTCTTCTGACTACTCAGAAGAAAATTACACATCTTCTTCCACCAGCCAACCCGAATGGGAAGGGTTTCAATGCAACTCGAAAGTGTGCTTATCATGTCGGGGCACCGGAACATGACACTCAAGATTTTGGCCCTTGAAACACAAGATCAATGACTTAATCGAAAATGAGGAGATTATCGTGACTAAACTCGACCAACCTCACGTGCAAGACAATCCTCTTCCTAAACACAAAGATGGAGATGTCAATATGATTAATTAGAGCAATAGACAGAGTTCCAATTACATTGTTGAATCATCCTAGACCAGCAAAGATGGTGTTGATAGTTGGGATTATACGCAATTCCAATTTATGATGGAGCTAAAGATTAAGGCCTTTTCCAAATAAGTAGATCAATTTGCAGAACTAGTGATTCATTAACACCAAGTCACACGCCAATTAATCAGTCCGAAGCATGCTAGTATCCTTCCTTTTGTCATGAATATTCCATCCTCGCCTTCAGAAAGTGAAACACTGGTGGATAAAGTTGTGAAAAGAGCAAGTGCCAAAGCCCGTCGGGATTTTGCCAACAAAAGGAATTTTACATACCTTGGCCAACTTATGGAGGAGATATTTCAAATGTTGATCAATGAAGGAAGAATTACATCCCTTCTACATCCAATTAATCCCCGTTCCAGATCGTTTAATTCTGAGGGAGTATGCCAATATCACTCCCACTCTCACGGTCACAGCACAGAAGAATGTTGTGCATTTCGCCACCTCATTCAGAATTTAATTGACAATGGTGTCCTACAAATGGCAGACGATGACACTTTGTTATTTGAGAGTGGGAACACATGTCCTAAAAAATAGAAGGACGGCGTAGCAGTTATCTCCGCTGAGGATGATTTGGCTTCTAGCGCACTCACAATACAAGATATTCAACTGAAAGGAGCTGACAATCCTTTAAAAGTGGTTGCAACAGAGCCAATTAACTTACCATGCAAATCACAATATCATGTTGTTAGCCTACACAAAGTCCCATGGAATTATGGGAAGGCTGAAGGATCTACTTCACATACTACTACTACTACAGTGTCGAAGGAGAATCCACTTTATATTCCCCATCGGGTGATGAAGCCTGCCGTCAAATCATATATATAAGACCCCAACTTATTATAAATAAACTAAATTTTCCTCTATTCATTATTCTAAATTAATAAGGGTTAATTTGATATAATGCTTTGGTTATGGGTGAAATGTACAAATTTTACAAAATAAGCAAGTTTTTATAAAATATTCCTTTTGTTAGAGAATATTCGTTTGGTTTTTGAATATTCTTTTTGTCGGGAATATCCGTACGACGGCGCAGTCATTCGTGGGCCCCATAACAGGAAAATTGTCGGATGAAGAAAATGACAAATTATGAGTTTTTATAATTAATGGCGTAATGGTTACCGTTAACACTATTGGAATACCTGGTGGTTAAAATACAGTAATACGCGTAGTTGCACCGTAGCATACGGTATTGCACAGTATAGTTGAATTATTGATTCTTACGTAAGAAGGCACTACTCAATAAGTGTTACAGTAGTTACTGTTTAATATTTTATTTTATTGATTCAATAATTGATGCATTGATAGTTTATATTATTGTTGTTTCAATTATTGTCACTGCACAGTATTTCCCATTATCAGATCAATAATTCATATTATTTGAATAATATTATTAGATAACATTATTGGCAATGTCTAGAAAGTTCTGTCAAGGAGAGGTTTGGTCATCTAATTGCGCTCCAGTAAGGAGAAATCCTTATCGGAAAGCCCCCTCTTTCCTGAGAATGGCCTGGTTGTCATAATTGTGATTCTGTAATATTATTTGTGAATAATTAATTATTAATTTATATGATAAGAAAATATTTATTTGATGTGGATATAAATGATGGATTTATTTATTTTATATGGTTATAAATGAAGAAATTAATGCTGAGGTGTTTTATTAGTATTTTGTCGGAATAGAGGTATTAAAAATCACTCGTTTGTGGATTTCAGATATTTTTTATTTTGAATTTGGAAAAACTCAAAGCTACAAAGTTGTAGAGAATTCGATTTCAGACAGAATGGACATAAAATTTGTATTTTTCTGATAAACGGGCAATTTTCTATGAATTATTGAAGTTTTGGAAAATAAAATAATTTTTATTAAATTTATGGGTGGGACCCACTTTGGTTAACAACATGTGGGCTGCTGGAAATTGGTTCAAAGGTGGCTGGTCTAAATTTTCAACTTATCACATGCATTGAAGAAAGAAAAAGAAATAATATATTTTATTATTTTAGTCTCCTATGGCGTTCTAGCATTTTCCTATAAATAGACGCTTAGGTTAGAATTGAAAATCACACAAGAAATAAGGTTTATTTCTCTCTAGATTCTCGAGCATATTTTTGTGAGTATTTTGATGCTGTGAGAGTTTCTGTTCAATACAAGTTTCATTCAGCATCATATCCGATATTTCATTCTGAAGTACTGTTTCTTTGAGGTAAGGGATGTTATTTTCTTCATATATGATATTATTTCTTTCAATATCATTATGCCGAAGTATTGATCTGAACTTTTAATCAAATTTGGAACTTTTTGTGTTGAGGTTACTATTCACGTATACGGCACTATTCACGAATACGGCACTATTCATCGAAAAATGAAATTTTCTTCTTTTTGTCCGAGATGTCTATTATGGTTACTATCTTTGATTGTATCCATGTTTTGGTCTTTATTTTTGAATTCTGCTTCAAAATTGGTTATTATAAAGTATTATTGATCTTGGATAAACTGTAATACGAATCCCTAATATTTGTCCTTCTGTCTCACTAGGTTTTTTTTTTTAAATATTTTTCATCATCCTCAGTACTAAATGATGATATTACTGAATATCTTTGGCATTTAGTGCAAAGATGAATGATTAATTGATGAATATCATTGGCCCGTAGTGCAAAGATGAACAGGTGTTGAGATGAACATGACCAACTGGTGATATAAATGAATATCTTTGGCCTGTAATGCAAAGATGAATATTTGATTAAAGATGTATATTGATTGTTGTTACAAGGATAAAATATTGATGATGGACTTTTAAATCTATGAAGATAGTATAACTCATTCTCTACTTGACTCTTCTAATGGATTGCTGTTTCCGCTGCAGAATATTGATCTAAAACTTGTTGTCTATTATATTCTATCAGATTTTTCCCTGTTGAGGACTAACGATAATTTGTTGTATATTATCTTAGTCATAATATTCTTTACTGGGCTAGTTGAGCTCACCCTTTTCCTTTTTGTTCCATTTTTCTTCTTAGGAGGTGAGAACATAGCAGGATCTAGTCGGGTTATGGTGTGATGGTTCTAGAAAGATGTTTTAGCAAACCCCACTATTTCTATAAAATAGTGTTTGAATAATTGTAATGAGGACTTATTTGAGTGTGGATACTGTCTAGAAGACAATATTTGTATTTAAACTCACAGTATGTGTTGTCGTATTTTGCACGATAATTGTATTATTGAAGTTGTAGTTTGCTTTCTGTACCGTGTATTTGGCGACTCAGAATGGGTGTTGTATACCTATTTTGGGGGCGTCACAATATAGGAAAGTTCCCATGGAGAAGATTGAAGAATTCCTCCGTACCATGGGCCATAACGAAGCCAAAGTGGTTTTAAGCTTGATAGAAACTACACAGCAAATTTCCATATTGGACTTGGTTTTCATTTTCGAAGATCACAAGAAGGTATTGCTAAGGGGTCTTGGAAGAAGTTCATTTGCTGAAATCAGTGGATGTGGAAAAATTACAACATCTTATTGATCACATTTTCAACAATAATGTGATATCTTTCACTGATGACAACATACCAGCTGAAGGGACTGGTCATTGCAAGCCGTTGTATATAGCGGTTTTATCCTCCGGATACATGGTTGGAGGAGTCTTGATAGACGGAGGTTCATCTCTTAGCATCTGTCCTTATGCTACCTTGGAGAAGATTGAATATCAACCCCAAGAGGATAAAAAGTAGTCATACGAGTATCAAAGCTTTTGATGGATACCGACGAAATGCCATTGGAGTAATTGAATTATCAGTGGAGATTGGTCCACATACATTCAGTGTATCCTTTCACGTGCTCAAAATAGCCACAGGATACAACCTGCTATTGGGAAGACCATGGATTCATATAGCTGGAGCCGTCCCTTCTACCCTTCATCAGCAACTCAAGTACACTATCAATAATAGCCTAGTCACTGTTAATACTAAGCCGAAATATCCGAAACAAAGTGATATGCCACTAATCAACTTCAATTCAAAAATTAAGTCGGTTTGTTTCCACGTCCTGGAGGTGAGAAACACTCATTACCATCTTATTGGGGCACCACCTCTTACACCCAAGATTTTTGCCGAGGTTATGTCGGCAACTCAAGACATGATGTCATTGGATCATCAACTTGGACAAGGGTTAGGCAAAGAGCATCAGGGTATTAAGCACCCAATTCAAGTGCCTAGTCAGACAGGAAGAACTGGATTAGGCTATTTTGCTAGCTCCAGTCACAGGAATCCTCATAAGCATAAACAGATTCCTTCAACTTCAGCCACGCGATGATTTTCTCCACCTGCAACTCCTGAGATGATACAGTCTCAGGTAAAGGTGCCAGCCCATATTATGGTTATGTTATTTCCCAAACCAGTATTCGGTTAAAGCAAAAGAGGTCCTAATTCCTGATCCTGAAGTGGAAGAAAGGGAACAGAAATGTAAACAAGACATCGCCCGTGATGATGTCAGACATACGCATCATTATCCATAATGAACATACAAATAGATACACCCCATACGATGATTACCCAGATATCATGGTCACCATTAGGGAGAAAGAGGACGATGATAGTTCCTCCATCACTGCAGTCCATCAGGACTTTACCCTCGACAATTGGAGCAGCACTCTGTGCATTGGTCGACGAGGGTAAAATAGGTAAAAATTCCATCTTCCCTATAGATAACTTTAACTGCTTAATTATTTTGTACAGTATTGGCAATTGTTTTATCAGTACATGCTAACACTTTGTATGATTGAACAGTTTCATATATTAAGTGAAAGCATATTTTTTTAGGACTCTGAATTTAGATATGCATGTACTTGTTGATGAGGTGCCTTTTCTCCATAAGGACTGTAACTTTGATGAAAAGTTGGACTCAGACTTGATGGAAATGCAAGAGGACATTGAGATACCTCAGGAGATTGAGGAATGGGTCGAAGATAAACCTAAGCCTAATCTTGATCAAACCACATCTTTCAATCTCGAAACCTTAGAAAACCATAAGATAATCCAGATTGGTTCAGACCTCACTCCAAACCAACGAAATGACATGGTTGCGCTACTAACCCAATTCCAGGATGTGTTTGCATGGTCTTATAAAGACATGGTGTGTTTTTCCACTGACATTGTCCTTCATCGTCTCCCCATTAAAGAGGAATTTAAGACAGTGAGGCAGGAGCTCAGGCTATTAAAACCTGAGTGGAGTTTAAAGGTTAAAGAAGAAATTATGAAATAATTTCAAGCAGGAATCTTCATGGTGTCTACATACCCTGAATGGTTATCAAACATAGTCACCGTGCCTAAACCAGGAGGAAAGGTGGGAGTTTGCGTGGTTTACCGGGATCTGAACAAAGCTTGCCTTAAGAATAGCTTTCCTGTACCATTTTTCCACATTCTCATTGATAATACTTCTCAATATGGCATGTACTCCTTTGCGGATTTCTTCGTGGGGTATCATCAGATTATGGTTGCTGAGGAGGATCGTGAGAAAACTGCTTTCATCACGCCTTCGGGAACCTTTTGTTATATACAGTTGTCATTCGACCTCATCAATGTCGGAGCAACCTATCAGTGAGCTATGATGGCTCTTTTCCACAACTTAATGCATAAAGAGATAGAGATCTACGTGGATGACATCATTGTCAAGTCTCGAAGGGAGGAAGACCACTTAGACCATCTCAAAAAGCTTTTCAACAGGTTGCGTAAATACAGCTTGAGGTTGAATCTAGCCAAGTGCGCCTTTGGTGTTAAATCAGGCAAGTTGCTAGGTTTCCTAGTCTGCCACAAAGGGATTGAGCTGGATCCCACCAAAATCCAGGCCATCAAGGAAATGCCCGTTCCTCAGACAGAGATGGAAATACGGGGATTTTTGGGAATTATCAACTTCATTAGCAGGTTTATTTCTTAACTCACAGCAACATGTGAGCCCATCTTCAAGCTGTTAAGGAAGACATCCTCCATGAAATGGAATGATGAGTGTCAGAAAGCCTTCTTTACAATCAAAGAGCAGTTGGTTAGTGCTCTTATTTTAGTACCTCCCAGGGATGATGTTCCCCTGTTCATGTACCTATCCATTAATGACAATGCCATGGGCTGCATGCTGGGACAGAAAGACGATAGAGGCCAAGAGCGAGCTATCTATTACCTCAGCAAAAGATTCAGCAGCAGTGAATATAAGTACACTCTAATTGAGAAGACTTGTTGTGCATTAGGATAGACTTCATGAGGTTACAACATCACCTCCATGGTCACACAACCCATCTCATATCCTGTGTGGATCCTCTCAAATACGTGTTCAATAAGCCTATACTGAATTGTCGACTGTCCCGATGGAAGTTGATTCTACAAAAATTTGACATCGTCTACGTGACGCAAAAGTCCATTAAAGGACAAGGAATTGCGGATCAACTGGCCGCCGCACCCGCAGGGGATTATAAACCCTTAAAACATACTTCCCCGATGAAGGGGTCATGGCAATTCAGCAACACCATCACTATGATGCATGCCATATTTGGAAAATGTATTTTGATGGAGCTGTTAACACAGAAGGCTCTGAAGCTGGAGCAGTTCTAGTATCTGGTACGGGGGACCAGTATCCCGTCGCTGTCAAATTGTAGTTTGTCAGCACCAATAACACAGTTGAGTATGAAGGCTGTATCATAGGGCTAAAACTTGCTCACTCAATGGGCATCAGGTGGTTAACTGTCGTTGGGGATTCTGAGTTGGTAATCAAACAAACCACAGGAATCTATCAAACCAAAGAGCTATATTTTATGCCTTACCATCGGCAAGTTTTACAGATTGCTTCGAAGTTCGAAGAAGTACACTTCCTCCATATTCCTCATAATAGGAATGATTTTGTGGATGCACTAGAAACTTTGGCCTCCTTGATCAACATACATATCAAGGAAAACATGCCAAGCATCCCATTTGCCCTACAAAAGGCTCCAGCCTATGGGAATTACATTGGAGAAGTATCGGATGATCTACCTCCCATCCAACACCCTTGGTATCAGTATATCAAGGAGTATCGGCGAGATGGATCTACACCCACTGAGGAGAGCCCGACTGAAACAAGACGGATCCATCAATTGGCTATGAAATTCTACCTGAGCAGAGATGCACTCTACAAAAGAGATGCAGGATTAGGACTTCTTAGATGTCTGGACAAAGATCAAGCTCAGAGGCTTATGGATGAAATCCATGGTGGAGTATGTGGCCCACACATAGCGGACCCCTACTTGTTAAGAAAATCCTCAGAACACAGCGTTACTAGCTTACGCTCAAAGCTGACTGTGATGATCACATCAAGAGGTGCTATCAATGCCAAATGCATGGAAATGTTATCCACGCCCCTCAAAGGGAACTCCACAATATGAGTTAACCCTGGCCATTCTCAATGTGGAGAATGGACGTGATCATGCCCATCGAGCCCAAAACTAGTAATGGGCATCCATTTATCTTCACCATGATCGACTACTTCACCAAATGGGTAGAAGCAGCCTCCTTCCCTAGGGTTACCAAAGAATTCATCATTGCTGTAATCAGAAACAATGTCATTTGTCGATATGGACAACTAGAGGTAATTATGTCAAATAATGCTAAGAACCTCAACAACAAATAATGGAGGAGTTATGCAGTAAATTCAACATCAAACACCTTAACTCCGTCATCTACCAGCCAAAGATGAATGGTGCTATTAAAGTGCCTAATAAAAACATCAAGAAGATCATACAAAAGATGTCCACCAATTACAAATGATGGCCTAACCTCTTGCCTTTAACTTTATTATCCTATAGAACTTCAATGCGTACTTCCATTGGGGAAACCCCCTACTCATTAGACTATGGGATGGAAGCAGTACTCCCCATAGAGGTGGAAATGGAATCCCTCAGATTGTTGATAGACGCTCAGCTGGATAAAGACCAATGGGTACAAGACAGATATCACCAATTGTCTCTAATAGACGAAAGGCAAATCGCGGCTATCTTCCATGGTCAGTTATATCAACAAAGGATCGTTAGATCCTACAACAGAAAAGTCTAGCTATGGAAGTTTAAATAACATGACTTGGTTTTGAAGAAGATCATTGAGAACCAAGATCAATCTAAGCGAAAATTCGCTCCAAACTGGGAAGGCCCAGTTGTTGTCAAGGAGGTATTGATAGGAGGTGCTCTCAGACTATTGTAAATGGACGACGATAAGTTTTCATAACTCATCAACTCGAACACTGTGAAACGGTACTATGTCTGAGGTTACCATCAAGCAAAAATCCTAGTTTCAGGTCATCAGATCACCAATCATTCCGGTTTTACATACTCTTCTGCCCCTCAAGGAAATATACTCTTCAAGACAGCAGCCTAGTTTCACCTCATCTCAAACCTTTCATATAATTTCGATTATCCCACCAGGGATTGAACCTTTCACACCTGCAGTTTGTCCAAAACTTAGGATCAAACTTTTTCACGCTTGCAGTTTTTCCTGAACTTTGGATCAAACTTTTTCACACCTGTAGTTTGTCCCAAATATGGGATTGAACTTTCTTTCCCCCGCAGTTTAGCCTGCACATGGGATTCGGACTTCTTTTCGGCAACAAAATGTTCTGAGGGGCAAACTACGTCGACCTGATCTCCCTGATAACTGGGAGTACATAGGCAACCATATTCTATATGGCCCAGTCGCAATATAAAAAAACATTTATGCCCTTTCTCCACAAACAAAAAAAAAATTCCTACACCCTTTTACATTCAGCGTTGAACCTCTTATACCAGGTTCGAACTACGCAGACCTGATCTCCTCTTCAATAGGAGTTCTTAGGCAGCCATTTATAGTTTGGTCTAACCCCCTACCAGAACACAAATACTTGACACATGGTACTAGGATCAAATTTCAATCCACCACATTTCATCGGCTTCAGACCAAAGGGATGGAACTACCTGACCCCTCCTCACAAATAGGAGATCCGGCGACCATCTAAGCTATGATTGTACCTCAAAGAGCAACACCAATCCATAAGAGATGGAATTAATTGTGGTCCTCCTTAATATGAGTACTGGAGACCATCTGTGGTGCGGTCAAGCTCAAAGAGGAAAAGCCACACTCCTCTCCACATCTACATACAGAAACTAGTCCCAAGACACCAAAGATGATAGGGATACACACAGATCAATGATCCATTCTTAATGATCCTACGACGTTTCAATGTCCACATATCAAGGACGAGTTCAGAATGTATCAAGACCACAAGCCCTAAAGAAACAGGCAAATATCAAGCAAGTATCAAGGTATAATTAAAAGGGAAGTGAATAAAAATATATTTCTCTTCCATATATAATACTGTTTGATATATATAATATATGTTTTACATGACAAAATGGCTAAGCTAGTATGTGCAGGAAAATACAAGTCTATCTACTGATCTTTATGTATACAAACTATCAAATCTAACATATCATCCCTCTCCAAAGAAGGAGGTAACGCTGCAAGCTCCTGCCCTATGGTATATACATGAGCTAACAGATTCGAGGCTAACTGCATGGTGGAATGATGCTCATCAATGTATGCACTAATATCAGCAAGGATGCCAGTCATAAGGGATCTCACTGAAGTACTATCTGTGATGGCCACATCCTGGGCAGATAGAGCAGCATCCCGCTCTACAATTAATGCATCTCTAGCTGATCTGGCCTCATCTCACCCATCAAGAGCTGTCAACATGAAGGCCCTAGCGTGATCTCTCTCAAAGGTCATCAAATGTGGACTCTACTCTAGATATTGTGCTGAATGCTGAATTACAGTAGCACTCGTAGTGGGAGAATCCATCACAACTGCTGGCAACACAATAGATAAATCCTCCTCGATGAGAATATAAGTCTCCTTCATAAGCTCCCCATCATCAGAATTAATCCCCTGTACTGTGGATACTGCCATAGTCAATGTTGTCTCTGTCTCCATCCATGTAGAATACTCTGCAGAAAAACCCAGATGGCTAACATAAAACTTAGCTAGCTCACGATGATCCCAATAGGCATACAACCCGGATCTATCCTCTACTAATAAGTGGCGAGAAGCTAAACGCTGACTCAATGCCCCCTCAAAAGGATGGAAGCCCTGGAACTGGTCCAACTGACACATCATGGCCAGTGGGTGGTAAGTAATCATGCCCCTCAAACCAGCTAGAGGGAGATAATCCATGCCCATAGCATGAGTGATGAAGCTGTAGGGTGAGCTGAGCCCTGAACACGACAACATATCAAATGGATCTCCAATCCCTGCCAGGAAAATGGACCAAGATGTAGGACCTGTACACTCCGTAAGCTGAAAGGAGTACGACATAGCTATCTCATAGGTAAAATCCTAGCCAAGCCTCTGTTAAACCCTACGAACGCATTCGCATTCCCCTGAGGAAATAGGCAAAGGTGTAGGAACCCAAATTATACTCTCCAATACGGTCCACGTGTCAAGTGGCCCTGATCAAATTGAAGGGTACCGTAGAAGAGTTATCAGCTATGAACCAGCCTTGACATGGTCCCTAATGGGGGTGTCATGCATTTTCAACCATTAATGTACACGTCAATGAAGGTCAAGAAGCCTTGACATGGTCCCCAGCGGGGGTGTCACGCATTTTTAACCGTTGATGCACACGTCAATGAAGGTTAAGCAGCCTTGACATTATCCTCAGCAGGGATCTCATCCGTTGATACACACGTCAATGAAGCTCAGGCAACCCTGACTGTGATGCCCCCAAATTCAGGTACTTGAAACCCGAACTCAGTGCTTCACGATACCATTTCTATGAGCGGAATAATACTAATAATAATAACAATAATATAGATTTTCAAATTTAATTTACATATTATCAGAGTTTAATTCCAAAGTACGAAACCTTTAAATGTTCATTACATTACATGATAACTAATATATATCATTCTTATCATAAAGTCGAACTATTACATAGTATAGCTTAAACATTCATTCAACGACCTTCCCTTTTCCCTTGTTCTTGGCAAAGCCTTTAGGTTGTTCACATTTAGCTGAAAACATTTAAATTAAGCAAGGATGAGCATTCGAGTGCCAAGCAAGTAATAGTAATTAATATCAATTAGATGAAAAGATAAAATGTTTTCTTTGAACGATACTTCTACAACGAATCAACAGTTGTGAAGTAAGCTGAACCAATATTAATCAACATATTATTTTGATTACAAATTTTTTGAAACTACGTATTGACTATAAATGAGGATCAGTTGACAGACTATGAACATTGTTTTCTATTTTTGAAAAGGTTAAACAAAACTTCATCTGTAAACCGTCATAACTTACGGGCACGGGGGGTGATCAGCCCGTTATGCCCTGTATTGATCAATAATATATTACAAGAACGATATTATCGTTCATCCTTTGTCCGCCTTAGCGCATAAAAATTTCCCATATTTGGGATGTTCATAATAGTCTTGAATCCAAACAAAAATAATTTGGTTAGATAAAAATAAAGTTTTATCTTGTTCAACAACAATTTTAAATTGATGTCTAGCCGGATCAAATAGCTTAGACGGCTTTTAATTGAACGTATACATATTGGACACCGATAAGTATTATCAACATGTGATAAAATATAATGATTATCTAAGTGAGGACACTTGTATAACCATGTTTAGAAATTAACGAACAGAATATATATTTTGATCTACAGTAACAGAATAAAGGAACTTGTACAACAATTATAATTTAATAACTTACTTATACAGAATCATTGCATAAGTATATACAAAGGTTGAAATATTTGAACAATTGAAAACAATAGTTCAGATATTATCTTACGCATGTCCATTACATAAAGTAAATGCAAAGGGTTAGATACTTGCCTTGTCTGCTGCTTACAGTTATGCAACTTAGTTTTATCGTTTATATAGCAACCTATCAGTAATAAGATTATTTTACTGATTAGCATAACATATCGTAACACATAATACTGCTTATTACAGTCAGCACATAACCTAGTCACATATGTTTAACATCCATTGAATCACAAATAAACATTTATCAAGTCAACCTATCGAAGTCCAGATCAATTTCTGAAATATATCGGTGTACCGACAACTTTATCGAGTATTTATCGAGTCTAAAACTCTATACAGTAGTTCCATATTCATTTAGATAACTTAAACACCAGTCGTACTATTTTTCATGACCTTATAATAATTTTTAAATAATTATTACAATTTATCATGATTTTTGAAACACTGAAATCATTATTAAATTATTTAAATATTAACTAATTTCATTATCATTAATATTTAAATAATATTAAAGTATTAATGAAACCATTACCAAAATATTAAGTTATTTAAAAAAATTTAAACTATTTTTAAAATATTTATATTATCTTTAAATAATTTTTTAAAATAATTAAAATCATGTTTAAATAACTACTATTAATATTTAAAATATTAATGTATTATTTATCCAAATATTAAAAGTCATTAATTATAACTTAAAATATTTTAATTCATTTATATCCCTTTTAAATTATTTTTAAATTAATAAAATTATTTTTAAACTATTTATTTAATATAATTATTAAATAAATTTAATATTAATAATATTAAATTATTCATAAAATCTACCTTTAAATATTAAAAGTTATATTTTATAACTTAAAATATTTTTATAACACTTAAATAATTTTTATATTATTTTTAAATTATTAATTCTATTTTTCCATAATTTATTTAATATATTTATTAAATAAAATAATTATCATTAATATTAATTTATTAATGAAATTCATCACATAATTTTAAAAGTTATTAAAAATAACTTAAAATATTTTCTTATATCATAATATATTTTTAAATGATTTTTAGTGTATTAAAATCATTTTTAAATAATTTATTTAATATTAAAATTAAATACCTTTAATATTTCAAAAATATTAAATATTTATGAAATATATTTAAAAAATATTAAAATATAATTTTTGGACTTAATTTTTTTTTAATAATTTATTTGTATTTTTCATAATTAAAAACTAATTTTCTATAATTATTTAATAAAAATAATAATTTTATAAATAAAGTGTCGCTGAAGACTGCCTATAGCGACAAAACCGTCGCTATAGGTGTTCTTCGCGTTCTTGGCCAAACCAAGAAAATGTATGTCAGTTACCGAGTGGGTGAGTTTGACCAAGCACACTGATCAGATCATGATGTTTGAGGGCATGTTTCTAGTAAGATCCTGTAGTACAAATGTAACACTTCAAGACCCAACAAGAAACACGATCAAACAACAACATAATCAGTAGATATAAGCCTGCAAAGTGGCTGTCAGACCTGTTCTTCATTTCTGGATTTCCTAGAAATGAAGAACAGTTCGTGAGGCCTACTTTGGGCTTCCACAACTTGCAATCCTGGTAATGATTTGATGTTCTAATGGTTTCAATTTGTAGACCACATGCAAGACAACATATCTGATACATAATATTGATATAATATCACAAAATCAAGATCCATGCCGGTCAACCACTGTCAGAAATCATGTTCTTGATTTTCTGGAAATTCCAGAAAACCAAATCCGTGATTGTCTGAGCTGGTTTGACCATCCACTGACTTTGATCCGTTTGATATTTAAGCGATCTAAAAACTTAATCTTGAAGTCCATATACCATAGTACAAATCTATTACAACAACAACAAAACAAAAACCAGTAGCAAGATCAAGGATCATCAATATCTTGTCAGACGTTATTCTACACTTTCTGGGTTACCTAGAAAGCTTCGGTCATTCCCGGTCAACGGGTTTTGACCAGCCATAAAATGAAATCTAGACATCAAATACTTGTTATGTAAGACCCCAAATAATTAAAAAATGAAATTTATTTTCCTCTATTTATTTAAAGGGTTGATTTGATTAATGTGGTTAGTTATGGGTAAAATGCGTAAATATTTTAATAAGAAGGTGGTTATAAAATATTTATTTTTGTCGGGGAATATTCGTTTGGTCGTGGAATATTCTTACTGTCGGGGAATATTCGTACGACAGCGCAGCCTTGTGTGGGCCCCATAACGGAAAGCGATTGGATGAAGAAAACGACAAATATAAGTTGTTTAAAAATAACGGCGTAGTTGTTACCGTTAACACTGTTGGAATACCCGGTGGTTAAAACACAGTAATACGCGTTGTTGCACAGTAGCACACGGTATTGCACCAATTATTGAAGGCACTACTCAATAATGGTTACAGTAATTACTGTTCAGTATTTTATTTTATTGATTCAATAATTGTTGCGTTGATATTTTATATTACTGTTGTTTCAATAATTGTCATTACACGTTATTTTCCATTATCGGAGTAATAATTCATATTATCTGAATAATATTATTAGAAAACATTATTGACAATGTCTAGAAAGTTCTGTCTAAGGAGAGGTTTGGTCATCTAATTGTGCGCCAGTAAGGAGAGATCCTTATTGGAAAGCCCCCTCTATCCTGGGAACTGCCCGGTTGCCAATAATGTGATTCTGTAATATTATTTATGAATAATTAATTATTGATTTATATGATGAGGAAAATATTGATTTTATGAGGATATAGATGGAGAAAATTTTTAATGTGACAATTGTTGAAAATTAATATTTTATCTTTTTTTGATAAAATAATTTATTTAAATATATTATTTTAATAATATATTAACGATGATATTTTTATAATGAATGTGGAATATATGAGTATATGAGGAGGAAGAGTATTTTTGTGGCATTAAATGTTTAACACATGTTTTGTGTGTTTGTGGATACAATTATTGACCGAAATTTGATTATAGCCTGTAAAATCGCCCGTTAGTGGATTTCGGTCAATTTCTGTTTAAAATTTGGAAAAAGGTCCTTCTGCAACGTTGTAGAGAATTGAATTTCCTATAAAAACTCGCAAGATTCGAATTTTCTGATAAAAGGGCTATTTATTGTGAATTATTGCAGTTCCGGAGTTCCGAAATAATTTATTTTTGGAAGTTTTAATTATTTTTTTAAAGAAAAATGTTTTTTGCAACTAAGTTGGCCTCACATGTGATTCAGATGGGCTGAGATCAAGTATCTAAGTTGGGCTAAGGAAAATGTGAAAAATTTAATAATATTATATTCAATTTTCTACTTTGGTGTTCTAAGCATTTTCCTATAAATAGGGTGCTTAGGTTAGAATTGAAAATCACACCAGAAATGAAGTTTTCTCTCTATTTCTCTCTCAATATATTGAGCGTATTCTTGTGAGTATACTTTGAGTGTTGTTATACGGTGCAAGTTCCCTTCAGCCCTGTATCCAGTTTTCAGTCAGAAGTACTGTCTTTGTGAGGTAAGGCATGTTATTTTTTTCGTAATGATGTTATTCTTTCGATATCATTATGTCGAATTATTGATCTGAAGTTTTTATCAAATGTAGAACTTTTGGTGTCGGGATTACTATTTATGTATACGGTACTATTCACGTTTACGACACTATTCACGAATACAGCATTATTCACAGAAAAGTTAAATTTTTGTTTTTGTCCAAAATATCTATTATGGATACTAGCTTTGATTGTATCCATGTTTTGATCATTTATGAATTTTACACCACTGATTATTTTGAGGTATTTTTGGACATGGATAAAATAAAGTACGAATTCTTAATCCTTAATCCTTGTCATTTTGTTTCACTGGATTCGTTTTTTTTAAAATGTTTTTCATCATCCTCAGTCCTAAATGATGATATTATTGAATATCTTTGGCCTGTAGTGCAAAGATGAATGATTTCTGATGAATATCTTTGCCCCGTAGTGCAAAGATGAACATGTGTTTAGATGAACATGACCAATTGATGAATAGCTTTGGCTTGTAGTGCAAAGATGAATATTTGATTCCAGATATATATTGATGGATGTTACAGGGATAAAAGATAGACGATGAACTTTTAAATTAATATATAGAAGATACTAGTTTGCATTCTCTACTTAACTCTTCTAATGAATTATTATTTCCGCTGTGAATATTGATTTAAAACCTGTTGTCTATTATATTCTATTAGATTTTTCCCTGTTGAAGACTAACGATAATTTGTTGTATATTATCTTAGTCATAATATTCTTTACTGGGCTAGTTGAGCTCACCCTTTTCCTTTTTGTTCCATTTTTCTTCTCAGGATGCGAGAATGTAGCGAGTACTAGTCGGGGTATGGAATGAAGGTTCTTAAGAGAGTTGTTTAGTAGTCCTCACCATTATTGTAAAATAATGTATCAATAAATGTGATGAGGATTTATTTGGGTATATATATTGTCTAGAAGATAATATTTGAATTCAAACTCCCAGTTTTACTGTTGTAATAATAAAGTTGTAGTTGTTTCTGTACCATGTATTGACAACTCAGAATGGGTGATGTATACCTATTTTGGGGGCATCACAGTTGGTATCAGAGCTTAGGGATATGATCTCTGGCGGAGATCGGGGAATAGAACTAGGAGGGGAGAGACGAGTAAATCCTTCGCTAGTGTGTCCTACCTAAGCTTATTTGTTAGTTGGTCATTATATAGGGATATTATGTGATATATTGATTTCCTTAATTAACCCTTGTTTTATGATAGTATTTGAGAATGTCAACTGAGAATATTAATAGTGGAAATGAGACCGTGGAGACGCCGGTACTCACCAACGAGGAGAATGTGCAACAGGCTAGCAATGTTCCTCCTGTGAACAACACCACTGAACAGATGATGAACGAGGGGATGTTTAGAAGCTTTTTGCAGTTCATGCAAAATCAGACGAGGGAGACTCGTGTTCAAAATACAGGAGGAAATGATAGCAATTCACGGGTTGTCACAGCTAAGAAGTTCAAAGAGATGGGACCACCAGAATTTAAGGGAAAGCCGGATCCGATCATGGCGGAAACATGGGTCAAGCAAATTTCCAAGATATTCGATGTCTTGGGATGCACGGAGGAACAGAAGGTTCCAATCGCCACTTTTATGTTCCGTGGCGAGGCAGACTACTGGTGGGAGTCTGTGAAACGGACCCAGCCTGCCGCACTTAGCATGTCTTTGGAAACGTTTCAGAAACTTTTCAACGAAAAATACTTTCCTGAAAGTGTTCGTCATATGAAGGAAGTGGAGTTTATTAGACTAGAGC
Source organism: Panax japonicus (assembly GCA_020205505.1). NCBI lineage: Eukaryota > Viridiplantae > Streptophyta > Magnoliopsida > Apiales > Araliaceae > Panax > Panax japonicus. The sequence continues at coordinate 39,734,641 of CM035092.1, forward strand.
AGAATAACATGACGGTGTCCCAGTACGAGGCGAAGTTCGCGGAGTTATCCATGTTTGCACCTCATTTGGTGAAGAATGAGGAACGTATGACACAGATGTTTCCGAGAGGTTTGAAACCCAACATACGTCAGTATCTCATTTCTCATAAATTTTCTCTCTATTCAGATGTTGTAAACAAGGCTCAATTATTAGAGCGAGATAACGAGTACGGTCAACCGAGGGACCACAACCAGGATCATACCGGAGATAGCAGTCAGCAAAACAACAATAACCAGCGGAGAAAGAAAAAGACGGACAAAAATGGTAACCACTCTGGTGGTAATCATGTCCATGAGAATAGAAGAAGCAAGTCACGAGGAGATTTTAAAAAGAGGAGATTTAACAACGACAATGTGAAGACGTCAGCGCCAGCAGCAACTTGTTCTAAGGGAGGAGAACGACCACCGGTCGTATGCTATAAATGTGGAAAAAAGGGACATATCAGCCCAAACTGTCCACAACAGTTCAAGGTATGCTATAATTGTGGAAAGGAAGGACATATCGCTCGAGATTGTACGGTAGAGAAACCTAGTTAAGCGGGGACGGTGACTCTAAAGACTGTCCCAGAAAAGTCAAAGTCAACTGTTTCTGGAAGAGCGTTTGTTGTGACTGGTCAAAATGCGAGGAACCCAAACTAGGTGATCACGGGTAAGCTATTTATAAATTCTTGCGAAGTTTATACCTTACTTGATACCGGTGTTACCCATTCATTTATCTCTTCTGCTTGTGCTTAACGTTTAAACTTGACTGCGGAAAAATTAGATTTTGATTTATCTGTGGAGACTCCGTTAGGAGAAACTTTCATCACATCCACGGTTTATAAATCTTGTTTGATCCAAGTTGGCACCATCACCTTACTTGTTGACCTTATCTCTTTAAAGATATTTACTTTTGATGTGATTTTAGGGATTGATTGGTTAACTACTCATCACGCCAAAATTGATTGTTTTCGTAAGGTTGTTAGTTTTCATATTCCTAACCAACCTGTTGTACGAATTCAAGTAACTACACCATTAAAATCAATCACTGTCATATATAATCATAAAGCTATTCGTTTATTGAAAAATGGATGTCAAGCTTTCTTAGCCCATGTTATGGATTTGAATAAAGACACGTCAAATTTGAATAATATTCCTGTTGTTATTGACTTTCCTGACGTATTTCCTGAAGAACTTCCCGGTCTACCCCCAGAACGTGAAGTTGAATTGTTTATTGATCTTGAACCTGGTACAAAGCCCATTTCTAAAACCCCATATCGAATGGCTCTTATTGAACTTCAGGAGTTAAAAGTCCAACTACAGGAGTTGTTGGACATCGGTTTCATTCGTCTTAGTACATCTCCTTGGGGTGCTCCTGTTTTATTCGTAAAGAAGAAAGACGGTAGTATGCGACTTTTTATTGACTATCAAGAATTGAACCATGTCACTATCAAGAATAGGTATCCTCTACCTCGTATTGATGACCTGTTTGACCAGTTGCAAGGAGCATAATTCTTTTCAAAAATCGATCTTCGTTCTGGATATCATCAGCTGGATATTAGAACTGATGATATTCAAAAGATTGCCTTCAGAACTCGGTACGGGCATTATGAATTCTTAGTCATGTCTTTCGGATTGACTAATGCTCCTGCGGCTTTTATGGATATGATGAACCGAGTATTCAAGGAATATTTGGATCAGTTCATTGTTGTCTTTATTGATGACATCCTCATCTATTCCAAAAGTCGTGAAGATCATGAGCACCATTTAAAATTGGTACTCCAAAGGCTTCGTGAAAACAAACTATATGCCAAATTGAAGAAATACGAGTTCTGGCTTGAGGAAGTAGCATTCCTTGGGCACATGGTGTCAATACATAGAGTATTTGTGGACCCAGCGAAGATTGAAGCAATACAAAGTTGGGAGCAACCGAAGTCGGTGACCGAAGTACGTAGCTTTCTGGGCTTAGCTGGTTATTATCGGAGATTCGTGGAAGGGTTTTCTCGAATTGCTACTCCATTAACCCAGCTAACTCGGAAGGATACAAAATTTATTTGGAGCAAAGAATGCGAGAAGAGTTTCCAAGAGCTTAAGAGGAAACTCATTTCTGCACCTGTTCTAACAAAACCATCTGGTACGGATGGATTTGTTATGTACAGCGATGCTTCAGGCAAAGGGTTAGGATGTGTTTTCATGCAACGTGGGAAAGTCATAGCCTATGCCTCGTGACAACTTAAAGAGTATGAGAGGAATTATCCTACTCATGATCTAAAGTTGGAAGCAGTCGTTTTCGAGCTAAAGATCTGGAGACACTATCTATATGGGGAGAAAGTGGAGATATATTCAGACCATAAAAGCCTCAAATATTTCTTCACGCAAAAGGAACTCAACATGCGACCACATTATTCAATACCATCCTGGAAAAGCGAATGTGGTAGCTGACGCGTTGAGTAGAAGATCATATGGAGGAATGAGTGCGATGATGTCAAGTATACGCATAGAGCCAACTATAATAGAAAAAGTTAAGGTTGCTCAAGCCACCGACCCGGAGCTGATGCGTATAAAGAAGTAAGTACAAGAAGGTGATATTTCAAAAGCGAGAATTGATGAAGAAGGAATACTTCGAGTCCACTCTAGACTTTGTGTTCCTAAAGACTCTGATTTGAAGTAAAAGATTATGATGGAGGCACACAATACACCATTTGCAATCCATCCTGGAAGTACCAAAATGTATCGTGATCTTCAACATACATTTTGGTGGAACAATATGAAGAGAGAGATTGCAAAGTTTATCTCGACGTGTTTAACTTGTCAACGTGTAAAGGCGGAGCATCAAGTACCTAAGGGTCCATTGCAACAGCTTGAGATTTCGAAATGGAAGTGGGAGCACATTACCACGGATTTTGTTACAGGTCTTCCTACGGTTTCTCAAGGCATCGATGCTATTTGGGTTATTGTTGATAGATTAACCAAGTCTGCTCATTTCTTGCCAATACGGGAGACTTATTCCCTTGAACGTCTTGCTAGTATGTACGTGAATGAGATTGTGAGGTTGCATGGCATGCCTGTATTCATAGTTTCGGATCGTGACCCAAGATTCACTTCAAGATTTTGGGTTAGCTTGAAAAAAACTATGGGCACGGATTTGCGATTTAGTTCGGCATACCATCCTCAAATGGATGGACAATCAGAGAGGACTATTCAAACTCTTGAAGATCTATTAAGACTCTGTGTCCTAGACTTCAAAGGGAGTTGGGATAAGTATTTACCATTGGTGGAATTCTCTTACAACAACAGTTATCAAGCAAGCATTGGTGTGGCCCCATTTGAAGCATTATATGGACGAAAGTGTCGCTCTCCAGTATGTTGGGACGAGGTGGGTGAAGCAACATTATTGGGACCCGAGTTGGTACGTATGACTACGAAAAAGATCCAAATGATTCGACAACGTATACAAATGGCACAAGATCGACAAAAGAGTTATGCGGATCTTCATCGAAAGGACGTAGAATTTAGTATTGGGGATCATGTACTGTTGTGTGTTGCCCCATGGAAGGGAGTTACAAGATTCGGGAAGAGTGGAAAGCTCAATCCATGATTTATTGGTCCATTTCAAATTCTTGACCTAGTAGGTAATGTAGCCTATAGACTCGCGTTACCTCCGAATATGTCTCGTGTTCATAATGTGTTTCACATATCTGTACTTCGTAAATATGTGAAAGACCCGAACCACGTTATTGAGTTAGAACCAGACGAGATAGCTGAAGACTTAACGTACGAGGAGGTACCTGTTAAGATCTTGGATAGAAAGGAGCATGTCCTACGCACAAAGGTCATACCACAAGTAAAAGTTTTGTGGCGGAACCATGCTATAGAGGAAATGACCTGGGAGTTGGAAACGGAAATGAAAGCGAGCCATCCTCACCTTTTCGAAACACCGGGTACGTATGTCAATTTCGAGGACGAAATTTCATGAGGGGAGATTGTAAGACCCCAAATAATTAAAAAATGAAATTTATTTTCCTCTATTTATTTAAAGGGTTGATTTGATTAATGTGGTTAGTTATGGGTAAAATGCGCAAATATTTTAATAAGTAGATGGTTATAAAATATTTATTTTTGTCGGGGAATATTCGTTTGGTCGTGGAATATTCTTACTGTCGGGGAATATTCGTACGACAGCGCAGCCTTGTGTGGGCCCCATAACAGCAAGCGATTGGATGAAGAAAACGACAAATATAAGTTGTTTAAAAATAACGACGTAGTTGTTACCGTTAACAGTGTTGGAATACCCGGTGGTTATAACACAGTAATATGCGTTGTTGCACAGTAGCACACGGTATTGCACCAATTATTGAAGGCACTACTCAATAATGGTTACAATAATTACTGTTCAGTATTTTATTTTATTGATTCAATAATTGCTGCGTTGATATTTTATATTACTGTTGTTTCAATAATTGTCATTACACAATATTTTCCATTATCGGAGTAATAATTCATATTATCTAAAAAATATTATTAGAAAACATTATTGACAATGTCTAGAAAGTTCTGTCTAAGGAGAGGTTTGGTCATCTAATTGCGCGCTAGTAAGGAGAGATCCTTATTGGAAAGCCCCCTCTATCTTGGGAACTGCCTGGTTGCCAATAATGTGATTCTGTAATATTATTTATGAATAATTAATTATTGATTTATATGATAAGGAAAATATTGATTTTATGAGGATATAGATGGAGAAAATTTTTAATGTGACAATTGTTGAAAATTAATATTTTATCTTTTTTGATAAAATAATTCATTTAAATATATTATTTTAATAATATATTAACGATGATATTTTTACAATGAATGTGGAATATATGAGTATATGAGGAGGAAGAGTATTTTTGTGGTATTAAATGTTTAACACATATTTTGTGTGTTGGTGGACACAATTATTGACTGAAATTTGATTATAGCTTGTAAAATCGCCCGTTTGTGGATTTCGGTCAATTTCTGTTTAGAATTTGGAAAAACTTCCTTCTGCAAAGTTGTAGATAATTGAATTTCCAATAAAAACACGCAAGATTCAAATTTTCTGATAAAAGGGCTATTTATTATGAATTATTGAAATTCCGGAGTTCCGAAATAATTGATTTTTGGAAGTTTTAATTATTTTTTAAAGAAAAACGTTTTTTGCAACTAAGTTGGCCTCACATGTGATTCAAATGGGCTGAGATCAGCTGTCTAAGGTGGGCTAAGGAAAATGTGAAAAATATATTAATATTATATTCAATTTTCTACTTTGGTGTTCTAAGCATTTTCCTATAAATAGGGTGCTTAGATTAGAATTGAAAATCACGCCAGAACTGAAGTTTTCTCTCTATTTCTCTCTCGATATATTCAGCGTATTCTTGTGAGTATACTTTTAGTGTTGTTATACGGTGCAAGTTCCCTTCAGCCCTGTATCCAGTTTTCAGTCAGAAGTACTGTCTTTGTGAGGTAAGGGATGTTATTTTTTTCGTAATGATGTTATTCTTTCAATATCATTATGCCGAATTATTGATCTGAAGTTTTTATCAAATTTGGAACTTTTTCTGTCGGGGTTACTATTCACGTATACAATACTATTCACTTATACAATACTATTCACGAATACGGCATTATTCACAGAAAAGTTAAATTTTCATTTTTGTCCAAAATATCTATTATGGATACTATCTTTGATTATATCCATGTTTTGATCATTCTTGAATTTTACACCACTATGATTATTTTGAGGTATTTTTGGATATGGATAAAATAAAGTACGAATCCTTAATCCTTAATCCTTGTCACTTTGTTTCACTGGATTCGTTTATTCAAAAATATTTTTCATCATCCTTAGTCCTAAATGATGATATTATTGAATATCTTTGGCCTGTAGTGCAAAGATGAATGATTTCTGATGAATATCTTTGGCCCGTAGTGCAAAGATGAACAGGTGTTTAGATGAACATGACCAACTAATGAATATCTTTGGCCTGTAGTACAAAGATGAATATTTGATTCCAGATATATATTAATGGATGTTACAGGGATAAAAGATAGACGATGAAATTTTAAATTCATATATAGAAGATTGTAGTTTGCATTCTCTACTTAACTCTTCTAATGAATTATTATTTCCGCTGCGAATATTGATTTAAAACTTGTTGTCTATTATATTCTATTATATTTTTCCCTGTTGAAGACTAATAATAATTTGTTGTATATTATCTTAGTCATAATATTCTTTACTGGGCTAGTTGAGCTCACCCTTTTCCTTTTTGTTCCATTTTTCTTCTCATGAGGCGAGAATGTAGCGAGTACTAGTCGGGGTATGGAATGAAGGTTCTTGAGAGAGTTGTTTAGTAGTCCTCACTATTTTTGTAAAATAATGTATCAATAAATGTGATGAGAATTTATTTGGGTATAGATATTGTCTAGAAGATAATATTTGTATTCAAACTCCTAGTTTTACTGTTGTAATAATAAAGTTGTAGTTGTTTCTGTATCATAGTATTGACAACTCAGAATGGGTGATGTATACCTATTTTGGGGGCATCACATGTTATTTCACTTCTAGATCACAGACAACATAACAGATTACACATTTAAACCTTTAAACGAACAAAAAAGTAAACAAACTGAGATCTATGGGACCTGACATTTGGTTGTCAGACCATATTTCTCAGTTTTCTAGATTTTCTTAAAACTTGATTTTGAGCATATTAATGTTATGGATCTAGTATGTGTCAACCCAGATCACTAAAATAAACTACATATAACATGTTTAAACATTGAAACCTAAGATCTAACAAGAGATCAAGGTCAGCCCTTCAAGTTAGGGTTTATACCTTTAAATGAGCAAATCTGATTTCTTGGCTACTGATTTGATAGTGGTGTTAGTGGGGCTTTGATTTGGGACTGATATGCTAAGAAATTTCGGAGGTGTGGAGCTTGAGAGAGTTTAGTTGAGTGTTAGGGACAAAAGTAAGTTAACAAATGACATTTCTCTCTCTTCCAATCTATATATAGAAGTGGTTGATGCATGAATTGCTGGTACTAGACTGATAGCTGGTGAATATCAAGTCAAAAGAGTAGTTGTATTAGGTCACCAACTCCCATCTTGGCAATTTTGACAAGTTAACTTCAATTATTCAATAAGGGCAAAATAGTCAATTGGCTTAAGATTTTAATGGCACATTGGTTAATTAACAAACCCTTAGGGTTTAACCCTAAAGTTTAGTACAAATGAATTTCTAGACTTTCATTTAGGGTTTAAAATAAAATAAACTTTTAGTTTCTAAAATTTATAATTATGGTTTCCTTAATTAGATTAACTTTCTAATTATACATGAACATTAGGGTATTCTTTATTAATTAGGATTAACAATTCAATAATTAGGTTTAACAACTTATAATTAGGATTTTTAATTATATTAATCATGATCATTAGGGTTTAATATCAACTAATTATCATTAAACATCCTAAATTAGCAATTAGGGTTTTCCCAGTTTGGCCGTTAGGACTCCTAAATATCGGTTAGGGTTTTAATTTCACAATTAAGGTTTTGAGTCAATAATTAGGGTTTACCTAATTAACATTTATATTTATAATATCAAACATTAATCACATTATCACGATTACCAAACAATCTTGAACTCTAATTTGTATTTTAAATTAGGGTTTCACACAGTGACACTAGGGTTTGTCATATAACACCATAATTGACCAATCATTATCGGTCCACGTATACAGTACATATTTATAGCACTTAAAAATCAAAATATAAATAATATTATATTATTATTATCATTCCTTGTTCTAAAACTAGAATTAGGGTTTGGATTCCATATTTGATTTACCTTGCATAAACAACATTAATAATTAAGTCAAAATACTTAACTTAATAATCTGAATTAAAATTCATATAAATAAATAATAATTACAATAATCATTCCATATATTATTTAAATAATATAATATAACATTTTATTTAAAAAAAATTAATAAAACATTCCTACAATAAAATTAATTATTATAAAAATATAATTTATAATGATCAATAATTCTAAAATAAAATTGTTTGTAATTATTCATGTAATAAATATATTTTATTTATCACACACACACACAAATATATATATATATATATATATATATATATATATATATATATATATATATATATATATATATATATATATATACACACACACACACACACACATTATCTTGGCACATATTTTCCCATATTTATTTTAATAAAAAAAAATTATACGCAAAATTTCTAATTTATTTATATAGAAAATATCGGGTTATTACACTGACAACACCGACTGTTGGCAGTAACTCCAACAGAGTAGCTGAAGGACCTGGCGATACAAATTAGGGAAAAACATCCTCATCAGGGAGGACCGATGATGGAATATGTTATACACATCCTCAATAGACAAAACCCATCCCCACAGAGTCCCTTGTTCGTGAGAGATACATCTTTAGGATAAAGTCTGTATCAAGGATTCATGACTTTGGTGATAGCCCCAACGTCAACAATCCTAGAGATTCCTGGTAGCTATGGATTACGCGTCCGAGACAGTTCATCAGGCTGTTAATTATTGTCGTCCCAGTTAGAAGCAACAGGGAGCCGACAATCATCCCATCATGTTGGAGGACAATCCAACAAACCACATACATTTGCATCATGTTGTCATGCATTGCATCATAATCATCTTCTTGCATTTCAAGTGCCTAGTATTCTTTATCCTATCCATGCCATTACATTGCTCGAATATGATAAAGAGGGGCATCTGTAGACACTCGAAATTTTTCTACCTACCTGTTACTAACATTGCAGGAAGTGCGGAATCTTCTTTCAGAGATAACCTTGGAAGACAGCTCATCTTAATCCCAGAAATACCACTGGAAGTTCAGTTTCAACCCCGGAAAACACACCGGGAGTATCATTTTCCCATCTTAGAGATAGCCTTGGGGAAAGCAGTGCAAATACCAAAAATTCCACCGGAGAAGGCCGATTCATCTTGGAGATAACCCCGAGATGTTCAGTCTGAGTCCCAGAAACAACACTGAGAAAGACAATATCAACCTTGGAGATAACCCTAAGGAGTGCAGTTGCAGTTTCGGAGATAACCCCAGAGATGCTCGCTTAAACCCATGCAGTCAGCTTCAACCTCGAGACTCACACTGAGGCACTCAATTCACAAACCCGAAGATAACCCCGGGAGGACAAGCACACCTCAGAGAAAACCCTAAGGGCATTCAACACTTGTAACAGCCCAATCTCTGAGATAACCCCGAGCAACTTCTGCTTTATCAACCAAAATCGGAAATAACCCCAGTGAAAGGCAAAGTCATCAAATTGCCACCTCAACCACACATGGAGCCATCTCAATAAACAACAATCAACATACATTCTACACAACAATTTCCCACAAGAACCAAGGAGTTGCAATCCCGAATGACTACTACGCAAGGCAGCACACCGGATATAATTTGAAGCTTGAAGAGATAGGACATGGTTCCATCTTCCTGACTTCGTATAACCTCTAATCCCATGTCATTGCTTAGCTCTCGACAACAGCAGTCCGAAACAGGTCTTATACACCTAAATCGGATGCTCGAATTGAAGTCTTTCAAGTTCGACCGAACATCACGTTGCACGCATACACGTACTTCGAGACAACGAGACCCGCGAAGCCCTAGGCACCCCGGGCAGCCACAGGTGCATCTGCGGCTGCCACAGTTACACATATGGCTCCCAGCTCTATAAATATAGAGCTTGGGGTGGCCATATTCAAGAGAAGAAAGGCGAGGAAGCCCTGTCAAATTTGATCTATACACCCCTCATATTGAGTGCATTCTCATTTTAAACAATTATTAGCTCACATATACCTATATTTTTACTAGTGGGAGCTGAGTGTTCATCCACTTAAAGTCATAGAAGTCTTCTTTGCTAGCCCACTGTAAGCCTTCTTACACATTATAAAGCCTTTCTCTTCATCTTTGCACACACTCTTCTTCACATTGAGAGTCGTGTTGTTTGTGTATGCCCGAACTTCGGTCTATAGTTTTCATTTCTGTCTATATATATATCTATATATATATATATATATAAATATATATATATATAGACTAACATTATCGAGTTATACCTCGATTGAGCCTGGACTCACATTGTAAGACCCCAACTTATTATTAAATGAAATTGAATATCCTCTATTAATTATCTTGAAATAGTAAGGGTTGATTTGATTAATGTGGTTAGTTATGGGTAAAATGCGCAAATATTTCAAATAAGCAAGTGGTTATAAAATATTCATTTTTATCGGAGAATATTCATTTGGTCGTGAAATATTCTTACTGTCGGGGAAATTCATAGGACGGCGCAGCCTTGTGTGGGCCCCATAATGGAAAGCGATTGGATGAAGGAAAAAGATAAATATAAGTTGTTTATAAATAACGGCGTAGTTGTTACCATTAATACTGTTGGAATACCCGGTGGTTAAAAACACAGTAGCACACGGTATTGCACCAATTATTGATTCTTACGTAAGAAGGCACTACTCAATAATTGTTACAGTAATTACTGTTTAATATTTTATTTTGTTGATTCAATAATTGTTACGTTGATATTTTATATTGTTGTTATTTCAATAATTATCACTACACAGTATTTTCATTATCAGATCAATAATTCATATTATTTTAATAATATTATTAGATAGAATTATTGGCAATGTCTAGAAAGTTCTTTCTAAGGAGAGGTTTGGTCACCTAATTGCGCGCCAGTAAGGATAGATCCTTATTGGAAAGCCCCCTCTTTCCTGGGAACGGCCTGGTTGCCAGTATTGTGATTTTGTAATATTATTTGTGAATAATTAATTATTAATTTATATGATAAGGAAAATATTCATTTTATGTGGATATAGATGGAGAAAATTTTAAAGTGACAATTGTTGAAAAATTGATATTTTATCTTTTCTGATAAATAATTCATTTAAATATATTACTATATTTTAATAATATAATAATGATGATATTTTTACAATGAATATGAGATATATGAGTATATGAGGAGGAGTATTTTTCTTACTAAAATTGTTTAAAACATGTTAAACATGTTCGTGGACCCCATTTCTTGACTGAAATTTGATTATAGCCTATAAAATTGCCCGTTTATGGATTTCGGTCAATTTTTGTTTGGAATTTGAAAAAACTTTCTTCTGCAAAGTTGTAGAGAATGAAATTTCCTATGGAAAGGACATAAGGTTTGAATTTTTCTGATAAAGGGCTATTTATTGTGAATTATTAAAGTTTCTGTATTTCGGGTCTGAATTGATTTTTGGAGTTTTAAATGATTTTATTAACAAAAACATTTTTGTGACATTTGGTGAGTTGGTGGCTGATGTTTTTATTAAATTTTTTGCTTTGGTGTTCTAAGCATTTTCTTATAAATAGGGTGCTTAGATTTGAATTAAAAATTACACCAGAAACTGAAGTTTTCTCTCTCGTTCTCTCTCTATATTATCGAGCGTATTCTTGTGAGTATTTTGATACTTTCAGTGTTGCTATACGGTGCAAGTTCCCTTCAACACTATATCCAGTATTCCAGACATAAGTACTGTCTTTTCGAGGTAAGGGATGTTATATTTTTTAAAAATGATATTATTTCTTCTAATATCATTATGCCGGAATATTGGTAAGATTTTTCTTGTGAAATTCTTGTCTTTTAGTGTCGGGGTTACTATTCACGCAACGACACTATTCACGTATACGGTACTATTCACGAATACGGCACTAATCACAGAAAAATTAAATTTTCGCTTTTTTGTCCAAGATATCTATTATGGATACTAGCTTTGATTGTATCTATATTTTGATCATTCTTGAATTTTACTTCACTATGATTATTAATGAAGTATTTTTGAACTCGGATTGTTTAAAGTACGAATCCTTAATATTTGTTCTTTTGTTTCACTGGATTCATTTTCTTTAAAATATTTTTCATCATCCTCAGTCCTAATTGATGGTATTACTGAATATCTTTGGCCTATAGTACAAAGTTGGTTGATTTTCCTATGAATATCTTTGGCCCTTAGTGCAAAGATGTACTGGTGTTGAGATGAACATGACAAACTGATGAATATCTTTGTCCTGTAGTGTAAAGATGAATATTTGATTTAAGATGAATATTTATTGATGTTACAGGGATAAAATATTGATAATGGACTTTTAAATTCATAGATTATAGTAGATTTCATTCTCTACGGAACTCATCTATGAATTATTATTTCCGCTGCAAATATTGATCTAAAACTTGTTGTCTATTGTATTTTATCAGATTTTTCCGTGTTGAAGACTAACGATAAATTGTTCTATATTATCTTAGTCATAATATTCTTTACTGGGCTAGTTGAGCTCACCCTTTTCATTTTTGTTCCTATTTTCTTCTCAGGAGGCGAGAATGTAGTGAGTTCTAGTCGGGGAGTGGAATGATGGTTCTAGAAAGTTTTCTTAGTAGTTCTTACCATTTTTGTGAAATAATGTATAATTAATTGTAATGAGGACTTATTTGGGTGTGAATATTGTCTAAATGGCAATATTTGTATTTAAACTCATAGTTTATATGTTGTATTAATAAAGTTGTAGTTTTTTCTGTACCATGTTATTGACGACTCAAAGTGGACGATGTATACCTATTTTGGGGGCGTCACAGTTGGTATAAGAGCTTAGGGATATTATCTTTGGCGGAGATCGGGGAATAGAACTAGGAGGGGAGAGACAAGTAAAACATTCTCTAATGTGTCTTACCTAAGCTTATTTGTTGGTTGGTCAGTATATAGGGATATTATGTGATATGTTGATTTTTTTTAATTAACCCTTATTTTATGACAGTATTTGAGAATGTCGACTGAGAATGTTAACAGTGGAGTAAATGAGATTGTGGAGACAACTTTACTCACCAACGAGGAGAACGTGCAACAGGCTGACAATGTTCCTCCTGTGAACAACACCACAGAGCAGATGATGAATGACGGAATGTTTAGAAGTTTTTTGTAGTTCATGCAAAATCAGATGAGGGAGACTCGTGCACAAAATACAGGTGGAAATGATAACAACGCACGATTTGTCACAGCCAAGCAGTTTAAAGGATTAGAACAACCAGAATTCTGGGTAAAGCCGGATCCGATTAAGGCAGAAACGTGGGTCAAACAAATTACCAAAATATTCGATGTCTTGGGATGCACGGAGGAATAGAAGGTTCCATTTGCCACCTTTATGTTCCGTAATGAGGCAGATTACTAGTGCGAATCTGTGAAGCGTACCCATCCAGTCGCACTTAGCATATCTTGGGAGACGTTTCAGAAACTGTTCAATGACAGGTACTTTCCTGAAAGTATTCATCATATGAATAAAATGGAGTTTATTAGATTGGAACAAAAAAACATGACGGTGTCCCAGTACGAGGCGCAGTTTGCGGAGTTATCCAGGTTTGCACCTCATTTGGTGGAGAATGAGGAACGTATGACGCGGATGTTTCTGAGAGGTTTGAAACCCGGCATACGTCAATATCACATTTCTCATAAATTTTCTCTCTATTCAGAAGATGTCAATAGGGCTCAATTGTTAGAGCGAGATAACGAGTACGTTCAACCAAGGGACCACAACCAGGATCATACCGGTGACAGCAGTCATCAGAATAATGATAACTAGGGGAAAAAGAAAAATACGGATAAAGGCGGTAACCACTCTGGTGGTAATCATGGCCATGAAAATAGAAGAAGCGAGTCGGGGGGAGATTTTAAAAAGATGAGATTCAACAATGACAAAGCAAAGACGTCATCAGCAGCTGGTTTTAAGGGAGGAGACGACCACCGGTCATATGCTATAAATACGGAAAAGAGGGACATATCAGTCCAAACTATCCACAATAGTTCAATGTATGCTATAATTATGGAAAGGAAGGACACGTCGCTCGAGATTGTACGATAGCGAAACAGAGTCCAGTGGGGATGGTGACTCAAAAGACTGTCCCAGAAAAGCCAAAGTCAACGATTCCTGGAAGTGTATTTGTCGTGACTGGTCAAAATGCGGGGAACCCAAACGAAGTGATCACGGGAGTTAAAGGTCCAACTACAGAAGTTGTTGTACATCAGTTTCATTCGTCCTAGTACATCTCCTTGGGGTGCTCCTATTTTATTTATAAAGAAGAAAGACGGAAGTATGCGACTTTGTATTGACTATCGAGAATTGAACCATGTCGCCATCAAGAATAGGTATCCGCTACCTCGTATTAATGACCTGTTTGACCAGTTACAAGGAGCACAATTCTTTTTAAAGATTTATCTTCATTCTGGATATCATCAACTGAAGATTAGAACTGAGGATATTCCAAAGACTGCCTTCAGAACTCGGTACGGGCATTATGAATTCTTAGTCATGTCTTTTGGATTGACTAATACTCCTGCGACTTTCATGGATATGATGAATCGGATATTCAAGGAATATTTGGATCAATTCGTTATTGTCTTTATTGATGATATCCTCATATATTCCAAAAGTCGTGAAGATCATGAGCGCCATTTGAAGCTGGTACTCCAAAGGCTTCGTGAAAACAAGCTATATACCATGTTGAAGAAATGCGAGTTCTGGCTTGAGGAAGTAGCATTCCTTGGGCACATGGTGTAAAAATATGGAGTATCTGTGGACCCAGCAAAGATTGAAGCAATACAAAGTTGGGAGCAACCGAAAACGGTGACCGAAGTACGTAGTTTTCTGGGCTTAGCTGGTTATTATCGGAGATTCGTGGAAGGATTTTCTTGAATCGCTACTCCATTAACTCAGCTGACTCAAAAAGATAGAAAATTCGTATGGAGCGAGGAATGCGAGAAGAGTTTTCAAGAGCTTAAGTGGAGACTTATTTCGGTACCTGTTCTGACAATACCATCTAGTTTGGATGGATTTGTTATCTACAGCGATGCTTTGGGCAAAGGGTTAGGATATATTCTCGTGCAACATGGGAAAGTCATAGCCTATGCCTCGCGACAACTTAAAGAATATGAGAGGAATTATACTACTCATGATCTAGAGTTGGCAGTAGTCATTTTCGCGCTAAAGATCTGGAGGCACTATCTATATGGGGACAAAGTGGAGATATATTCAGACCATAAAAGCCTCAAATATTTCTTCACCCAAAAGGAACTCAACATGCGGCAATGACGTTGGCTCGAGCTATTAAAAGTTATGACCACACCATTCAATACCATCCTGGAAAAGTAAACGTGGTAGCTGACGCATTGAGTAGAAGATCATATGCAGGAACAAGAGCAATGATGTCAAGCATACATATAGAACCAACTTTAATCGATAAAGTTAAACTTTCTCAAGCCACCGACCCGGAGCTGATGCGTATGAAGAAGAAAATACAAAAAGGTGCTATTCTGGAAGCGAGAATCGATGAAGAAGGAATACTTCGAGTCCACTCCAGAATTTGTGTTCCTAACGACTCTGATTTGAAGTACAAGATCGTGACGGAGGCACATAATACACCATTTTCAATCCATCCTGGAAGTACCAAAATGTATCGTGATCTTCAACATACATTTTGGAGGAACAATATGAAGAGAGAGATTACAAAGTTTATCTCAAGGTGTTTAACTTGTCAACGTGTAAAGGCAGAGCATCAAGTGCCAAAGGGTCCATTGCAACCACTTGAGATTTCGAAATGGAAGTGGGAACACATTACCATGGATTTCGTTATGGGTCTTTCCACGGTTTCTCAAGGCATAGATGTGATATGGGTTATTGTTGATAGATTAACCAAGTCTGCTCATTTCTTTCCGATACGGGAGACTTATTCCCTTGAACGTCTTTCTCATATATATGTAAATGAGATTGTGAGATTACATGGCATGCCAGTATCCATAGTTTCGGATCGTGACCCAAGATTCACTTCAGAATTTTGGGTTAGCTTGTAAAAAGCTATGGGAATGGATTTACGCTTCATTTCGGCATACCATCCTCAAACGGATGGACAATCAGAGAGGACTATTCAAACTCTTGAAGATCTATTAAGACTATGTGTCCTAGACTTCAAAGGGAGTTGGGATAAGTATTTACCATTGGTGGAATTCTCCTACAACAATAGTTATCAGACGAGTATAGGTGTGGCTCCATTCGAAGCATTGTATGGAAAAAAGTGTCACTCTCTAGTATGTTGGGATGAGGTGGGTGAAGCAACATTGTTGGGACTAGAGTTAGTACGTATTACTACAGAAAAGATCCAAATGATTCGACAACGTATACAAACGGCACAGTATCGACAAAAGAGTTATGCGGATCTTCATCGAAAGGACGTGGAATTTAGTATTGGGGATTATGTATTGTTGCGTGTGGCTCCATGAAAGGGAGTTACAAGATTTCGGAAAAGAGGAAAGCTCAATCCACGATTTATTGGTCCATTTCAGATTCTTGACCAAGTAGAAAATGTAGCCTAAAGACTCGTGTTACCTCCAAGTATGTCTCGTGTTCATAATATTTTTCATATATATGTGCTTCGTAAATATGTGAAAGACCCGAACCACATTATTGAGTTAGAACCGGATGAGATAGCCAAAGACTTAACGTACGAAGAGGTACCTATCAAGATCTTGGATAAGAAGAAGCATGTCCTATGCACAAAGGTTATACCCCAAGTCAAAGTTTTATGGAGGAACCATGCTATTGAGGAAATGACCTGGGCGTTAGAAACAGAAATGAAAGTGAGGTATCCTCACCTTTTCGAAATACTAGGTACGTACGTCAATTTCAAGGACAAAATTTCATAAGGAGGGGAGGTTGTAAGACCCCAACTTATTATTAAATGAAATTGAATTTCCTCTATTTATTATCTTAAAATAGTAAGGGTTGATTTGATTAATGTGGTTACTTATGGGTAAAATGCGCAAATATTTCAAATAAGCAAGTGGTTATAAAATATTCATTTTTATCGGAGAATATTCGTTTGGTCGTGGAATATTCTTACTGTCGGGGAATATTCGTACGACGGCGCAGCCTTGTGTGGGCCCCATAACGGAAAGCAAATGGATGAAGAAAAACGACAAATATAAGTTGATTATAAATAACGGTGTAGTTGTTACCGTTAATACTGTTGGAATATTTGGTGGCTAAAAACACAGTAGCACACGGTATTACACCTATTATTGATTCGTACGTAAAAAGGCACTACTCAATAATTATTACAGTAATTATTGTTTAATATTTTATTTTATTGATTCAATACTTGCTACGTTGATATTTTATATTGTTGTTGTTTCAATAATTGTCACTACACAATATTTTCATTATCAGATCAATAATTCATATTATTTTAATAATATTATTAGATAGCATTATTGACAATGTCTAGAAAGTTCTATCTAAAGAGAGGTTTGGTCACCTAATTGCACGCCAGTAAGGAGAAATCCTTATTAGAAAGCACCATCTTTCTTGGGAACGGCCTAGTTGCCAGTATTGTGATTCTGTAATATTATTTATGAATAATTAATTATTAATTTATATGATAAGAAAAATATTCATTTTATGTGGATATAGATGGAGAAAATTTTAAAGTGACAATTGTTGAAAAATTGATATTTTATCTTTTCTGATAAATAATTCATTTAAATATATTATTATATTTGAATAATATAATAATGATGATATTTTTACAATGAATGTGGGATAGATGAGTATATGAGGAGGAGGAGTATTTTTGTTACTAAAATTGTTTAAAACATGTTAAACATGTTCGTGGACCCCATTTCTTGACTGAAATTTGATTATAGCTTGTAAAATTTCCCGTTTCTGGATTTCGGTCAATTTCTATTTGGAATTTCGAAAAACTTTCTTCTGCAAAGTTGTAAAGAATGGAATTTCCTATGAAAAGGACATAGGGTTTGAATTTTTCTGATAAAAGGGCTATTTATTGTGAATTATTTCAGTTTCGATATTTCGGGTCTGAATTGATTTTTGGAGTTTTAAATGATTTTATTAACAAAAACGTTTTTGTGACATTTGGTGAGTTGGTGGCTGATGTTTTTGACCAAAGAAGGCTGCTAAGGAAATTAAGAAAAATATATTAATATTTTATTAAATTTTCTGCTTTTGTATTCTAAGCATTTTCCTATAAATAGGGTGCTTAGGTTAGAATTGAAAATCACACCAGAAACTGAAGTTTTCTCTCTTGTTCTCTCTCTATATTATCGAGCGTATTCTTGTGAGTATTTTGATACTTTGAGTGTTGCTATACGGTGCAAGTTCCCTTCAACACTATATCCTGTATTCCAGACATAAGTACTGTCTTTTCGAGGTAAGGGATGTTATATTTTTTTTAAAATGATATTATTTCTTCTAATATCATTATGCCGGAATATTGATAAGATTTTTCTTGTGAAATTCTTGTCTTTTAGTGTCGGAGTTACTATTCACGTATACGGCACTATTCACGAATACGACACTATTCACAGAAAAATTAAATTTTCGATTTTTTTTCCAAGATATCTATTATGGATACTAGCTTTGATTTTATCCATGTTTTGATCATTCTTAAATTTTACTTCACTATGATTATTAATGAAGTATTTTTAAACTCATATTGTTTAAAGTACGAATCCTTAATAGTTGTTCTTTTGTTTCATTGGATTCATTTTCTTTAAAATATTTTTCATCATCCTCAGTCCTAAATGATGGTATTATTGAATATCTTTGGCATGTAGTGCAAAGATGGTTGATTTTCCTATGAATATCTTTGGCCCATAGTGCAAAGATGTGCAGGTGTTGAGATGAACATGACCAACTGATGAATATCTTTGGCCTGTAGTGCAAAGATGAATATTTGATTCAAGATGAATATTTATTGATGTTACAAGGATAAAATATTGATGATGGACTTTTAAATTCATAGATTATAGTAGATTTCATTCTCTACATAACTCATCTATGAATTATTATTTCCGCTGCGAATATTGATTTGAAACTTGTTGTCTATTGTATTTTATTAGATTTTTTCCTGTTGAAGACCAACGATAATTTGTTCTATATTATCATAGTCATAATATTCTTTACTGGGCTAGTTGAGCTCACCATTTTCCTTTTTGTTCCATTTTTCTTCTCAGGAGGCAAGAATGTAGCTAGTTCTAGTCGGGGTGTGGAATGATGGTTCTAGAAAGTTGTCTTAGTAGTCCTTACCATTTTTTTAAAATAATGTATCAATAATTGTAATGAGGTATTATTTGGGTGTGAATATTTTCTAGATGACAATATTTGTATTTAAATTCACAGTTTATATGTTGTATTAATAAAGTTGTAGTTGTTTATGTACCATGTTATTGACGACTCAAAGTGGGTGATGTATACCTATTTTGGGGACGTCACACACGTCCGGGGCGTTTACTTGATTATATATATATATATATATATATATATATATATATATATATATATATATATATATATACTATTTTCGGATTTTGTTTGATGAGCCTGAGTTTTATATTTGATGCGTTTACTGCTTATATATATATATATATATGATTAAATTTCTGTCAAGCCTAGAGTTTACTTTGTGGCCTTTTACTGCTTTATTTATATTCTGTCCCACCCGGAGTTTACTTCATGGCAGTTGATCATTTTAACTGCTTTATTTATATTATGCCCCGCCTGGAGTTTACTTCGTGGAGGTTGATCGCATTTACTGCTTTATTTACATTTCTGATCCTCCATGGAGGTGCTTCGTGGCGGTTGATCATCTCTCTCTCTCTCTCTCTCTCTCTCTCTCTATATATATATATATATATATATATATATATATATATATATATTTACCGCTTTTATATATTTATATTTTTGATACCCCATTGAAGTGCTTCGTGGTGGTTGATATATATATATATATATATATATATATATATTTACAACTTTTATATATATAACTGCTTATTGTTTTTCCTATAAACTGTGGCATCATGTGAGCCTAGGATTCAGTCTATTAAATCTAGTTTCGATTTCCGTGATGGACATTTTTTAGCTGTAAGCAGCTTGTAAATTATTCACGGTGTTTGAATTTCCTTAGATGGCTTTCATGCCCATAAGGATTTCGGCACTACTTTATATTATTTTCTCGAAGATTCTTCGCATCTCGAAAATAAAAGCAACCAAGCTGAACATTTAATAATAAAAATAGAAGTATCAAAGGCCTCAATTACTATTGAGCACAGGGTTTGAAAAACCTCTTTTATAAAACCTCATTGCTATATCATGTTTAAAACTGAATTTTTGTATAAATTTAAACCCTGTGTATATAGGTGCGAACGAGGTATAACACTACTTCCAAATAACAACACATTGACCCACACATACACACACACACATACATTCATATAACAGTTTCTTGAAAAGTGACGGTCACCGTGGTAACACGGATGTTGGGGGTGCCTAACACCTTCCCTTCGCATAATCAAGCCCCCGAACCCAAATGAATCTCGGTTTCACAAACTCGTTTAGCAGTGTTACATCACTGGATCAATGTGCAAACCTTTTCTCAGTTGCTTTGGTGCAACCAGTTAAAAACACCAACTAGCGAGTCTTGCAGTCAAATCGTCAACATATACATGTCGGACCTTTTTCACTTGTTTTTTCAAAAAAATCTCACATAACATGAGAACACAAAAGAACAAGAATAGAGAAGGGACAAATAAAAATCTCGACATCAACATGCAGTTTGTCCCCAAACATGGGATCAAAATTTCTTTCCCCCGCAGTTTAGCCTGCACATGGGATCAAACTTTCTTTTCCCCGCAGTTTAGCCTGCACATGGGATCAAACTTTTTTTTGGATGCAAATCGTCCTGAGGGGAGAACTACGTCCACCTGATCTCCCTGTTACCCAGGAGTACGTAGGCAACCATATCCTATATGGCCCGGTCGCAATAGAAAAAACAAAATCATTTCTACCCTCTCTCCACAAAAACAAAAAATAACAAAAACATTTCTGCCCTTTCTCTACAAAAACAAAAACAACAAAAACATTTCTACACCTTTCTACCCTTACACCATTCAGCGTTGAACCTCTTACACAAGGTTCAAACTACGCAGACCTGACCTACTCTTCAATAGGAGTACGTAGGCAGCCATTTATGGTTCGGTCTAACCCCCTACCAAAACACAAATACTTGTCAACGGTACTGGGATCAAACTTTAATCCACCACATTTCATCGGCTTAAGACCAAAGGGATGGAACTACCTGATCACTCCTCACAAATAGGAGATTCGGCGACCATCTAAGCTGCAGTTGTGTCTCAAAGAGAAACACCAATCCATTAGAGATGGAATTAACCGGGCTCATCTTAAATAGGAGTACTGGCGACCATCTGTGGTGCGACCAATCTCAGAGAGGAAAAGCTACACTCCTCTACACATTTCCATACAGAAACCAGTCCCAAGACACCAAAGAGGGTAGCGATACACACAGATCACTGATCTATTCTGAAAGATCCTGCGACGTCTCAATGTCCACACATCAAGGATGAGTTCAGAATATATCAAGATCACAAGCCTTGAAGAAATAGGCAAATATCAAGCAAGAATCAAGGCAGAATTAAAAGGGAAGTGAATCAAAATATATTTCCCTGTCATATATAATGTTGTTTGATATATACATATGTGTTGTACATGAAAAATGTCTAAGCTAGTCTGTGCATGAAAATACAAGTCTATCTACGGATCTTTATGTGTGCGTGCTATCAGATCTAACATAGCATCTCTCTCGGAAGAAGGAGGTAATGTTGTAAGCTCCTGCCCAATGGTATCTATACGAGCTAGTAGATCCGATGCTAACTGTATGGTGGCATGATGCTCATCAATTTATGCACTCATATCAGCAAGGATGTCAATTGTAAGGGATCTCACTGAAGTACTATCTGTAACGGCCACATCTTGGGCAGATAGGGCAGCATCCCGCTCTATAATCAATGCATCTCTAGCTGATCTGGCCTCGTCTCTCTGTAATAGAGTAGCATCTCTCCCATCAAGAGTTGTCAACACCAAGGCCCTTGCCTGATCTCTCTCAAAGGTCATCAAATGAAGACTCTACTTTATGTACTGTGCTGAATGTTGAATCATAGTAGCACTCATACTGGGAGAATCCATCACAACTGCTCCTCGGTGGGAATATAAGTCTCCTCTATAGGCTCCCCATCATCGAAATCAATCCCCTGCACTATGGATACTGCCATAGTCAATGCCGTCTCTGTCACCATCCATGCGGAATACTCTGTAGAACAACCCGGATGGCTAATGGAAAACTCAGCTAGCTCACGCTAATCCCAATAGGCATACAACTTGGATCTATCCTCTACTAATAAGTGGCGAGAATCTAAACATTGACTCAATGCCCCCTCAAAATGATGGAAGTCCTGGAACTGGTCAAACTGACACATCACGGCCACTGGGTGGTTAGTAATCATGCCTCTTAAACCAGCTAGAGGGAGATAATCCATGCCCAGAGCATGAGTGATGAAGTTATAGGGTAAGATGAGCCTTGAACACGGTAATATATCAAACGGATCTCCGATCCCTGCCAGGAAAACGAACCAAGATGCAGGATCTGTACACTCCATAGGTTAAAAGGAGTACGACATAGCTATCTCATGGGTGAAACAATACTCGTGCCGTCTGAAAGTGCCAATCAGCCTCAAGTGTGACATAAACCACACGTACAACATGACCGAGCTGCCTGTGAATACCCCCTACAGGGTAAGTGCTGCAATATATTGCTGACCTCAGCGTCTCTGTAATGATCATCAGTACAATAGTGTGACCCTCCCTGAGAGCTCTCACTGCCATGATAACGACAATATCTAGCTCATCCATGTACCATGGCATGTATACATACGACAATACGCACAATAGCAAGACATCTACTCCGGCTGAGTGCCAATGATCCTCTGGTATGGTGAAATCCCTGGAGTGCCGTGTATAACTATCCTCAGAGCCAAATCTATCCATCAAAAAATGCTAGGATACAACATGACCGAATGTAATCTCATCCTACATAACTCTACGCCTAGGCCCGGTGAGAGTCATAAACTGTCAGCTCATATCGCCGACGGCCATTCGTGCACAAGGTCTGTCTGATGGCAGCGTCGTCAACCATGCATACTCCTCCAGAGTAGGAGTTAACTCATGGATACCAAACCAAAAGACCTATCTCACCGGTATCCAATGCTCCAGCATACCCTCTATGAAGCCTACGGGAACATGAAACATCAGGAGAGTCATAGTATGCTGTAATAACTGATCTACAGTCACCCTGTCTGAGGGTGACATACTATCATACCACGATCTCAGACGGGGTGCCACCAATACTGGTGGGGTATGACCAATCCGGCTAACTGTCGAAGAAGACATCTATACGGGCCGTGTTATAAGACCATCCAGGGGTTAATGCTGAATATATATGGACATATATACATATGCATAACACAATACATGCATGATGAACAATAGATGGAAATATGATATAGGGAATGGAAAATTATACACATATTCCTAAGTATATTATCATCTAATACATCTCTGTACAGCTAGAAATATAGGGAAATGGGGAATAGACACCCTACATCTAACAAAGGCCTATCAAAAGATATAGCGAGAATAGGGGAAAACCACCTAATGTCTTACAAAGGCCTATCAAAAGAGATAACAAGAATATACATCAGAAGAAGACAATGATGTCAATGTCTACATCATCAATCTTGCCCACCTGATGTAACTCCTCCTGAGTGACTATATCTCTATCCATAGGGATGTCAGGCCTATATAAAGGAGGATCTGCGTCGATAAAGCCATATAGGTCACCTGAGGGGCCAGCGCCAGAGTTGGAAGGATCAAAAGTATCTTCCTCTGAAGGATCTCTGCCCAAGTGTCGGATAAAGAAGTGTGCCAGGTCCAACTGTCGGGTCAAACTGTCAATCTGTGTCAAATGAGTCGGATCTCAGACACAGGCTAGCCAATCCGTTATCATCACGGATCCAGGAACCATATCCTCCATGAACTGAGTGGCGCGGGTCTGGGCTTTAATGGTACGAGGGAACCACCAATGTTGTAATATCTCCTGAGTGCAGGGACCCTCTGATAATGTAAGACTGTCAACACCCAACAATGGGATATTAATGACGGGTGACTGTGAAACAGGCCAATAACGCCTGACAGGAGGTAAGATCGGTATATGAATCTCTCCTGTGGTGCTCCTGATAGCACGCTCTCCTAAATAGATCTCTCATCCTCCATCTGTGAAAAGAGGAATCCTACAGGTGGAAATCACGTACTCGACACCAGTCGGATACACATCCTCAAATCCAATGCTCAAATGCTCCCCTGAATAGGGAATCCATGTGATGACATCAGTTGTCAACAACTCCAACTGTAGGTGGCAATGAGTGAAACCCTCAGCTACAGGGACCTCCGCTAGTATGGAATGATGCCATCGCCGTCCTCATGGGTAGGTATATAATCCTAACACACTCACCGGACGTAAGCATAGGAGCCTCTCATAGGCCCAAAACTTCCAACCCAAAGGCAAACATCTGCTGTCAGTCAACGCTCTTAACCTGTACATGGGAAATTACAAGAGAAATACTCACCAGCAGAAATGGGTAAAATCCTAGCCAAGCCTCTGTCAAGCCCTGCGAACGCATGCGCATTCCCCTGAGGAAATAGACAAAGGTGTAGGAACCCCAATCATACTCTCCAATATGGTCCACGTGTCATGTGGCGCTGATCAAAGTGAATGACACCGTAGAAGAGTTATCAGCTATGAAGCAGCTCCTAATGATCATCAGGAACAATCGCCAAAGAATGTGATCCCTGAATCTCACATCATCGGGTGTGGGCTCACTCAATAGCCCGCTCATAGCATCTACGCTCAAAGGACCTGTACGAATAGCCCTGTCCTTGATCGCCTCCGCTAGAACTCCTAGCAAGGATCTGACGGCAGTTGGGGTAATATCTGCCGTACAAGGCACTGGTGCCCCTCTAAACTCTATACCTATGATAAACCGCCAATCTATCGACATCATCATCACGTCACAGTCCAACAAATGAAGTGACTAAGTCTGGTGAAACCAGCGCTCAGACAATGCCCTGAGGTAACTCCAGGGACAACGACGGGATAGGATGGAAAAGAATGCCCCAAATCCCCAATCATGCACGATCACTCTATAGTCAGGATGTAGAGCCTGGTACATAGAGTAAATGATGAACCAGTTCCCTCTAGACTGTGTAAAGTCAGGAACCTACATCATAAAGTAGATCAACATCAGAACCCTTACTCCTCATCAAAAAGAAAGAATGAAGATCAACATCTAGCTTTGTACCTCATTTGCATGCAAGTAACTTGAGGGATGTCGACTCAAATCATCCAGAAGCTCTGGGTTCACCACCTGAATACTCGGGAGGTCCCTATGGGGAACATGTACAGTAGGAGCGAGAGCCTCAACTGGTACATCCTCCTCCTTGTCCTCTATATCTAGTACATCAACCCAGGCAAGACGTATCACTGCCTCCGCCAAACGACAAGGCTGTCTAACGGAACGGGGTCGAGGCACTTTAGAAGGCCTCCTCTGCACACCAGAAGTGGTCCTGCGGGAACTACTCAACTGTTCCGAGTCCATATATCTGAACAACAAGTATCCAAATTACCTCAGAAAGGGTGTGGTAAATTCTAACCTAGAGCTTTTCAAAATGCAATTTTTTGACTACATGCATCTACAGTAGAGTAAAAAATGCATGACTACCCAATGCCTACATTTTGAAAAAAAATTTGTCATAGTCCCCTTTGTAAATAGGACTATCCACATGTACATAGGCATGACTAGGTGGTTATTCAGTAGCACACTTGCCTACGGTCATATACATCATACATGCATTAATACATCACAGTAAAAAATCCGTAAGGTTAACCTAACTACCAGGATTATTTTGCGTTTTCACCTTTGCTCATTTGTCCTCAAATAGGATAAGAAATAGCAGAAAAATGTGTCAATTTGACTATTTCAAAAGTCAAATTTTTTCACATCATTATATTAAGAATGGTTTAATACTAACATTTACTATGTTGAATATTTTTATCAAGTCATTTCAGCATGCATAATCACTACTATGTGTTTAATGCATTTCATATCATAAGTCATTTTCTAACGGATAAAAACTAGAAAAGAAGACATGCATATGTTACTAAGATAGCGTAGAACACTAGTACGGTGACAGAATTTACACAAAGTCATCCGAGCTCAGCAAATCTAAGGAAGAGCTCTCAGATTTCCTTCGCGACGCAGTTTAAAAATGACTTGGGAAAGCAACCAGCCCATTTAAAGGCAGTCATAGTTGGCCGTAGGTCCACCTGCTGTTGTTGTAGGTGTACCTGTGGCACCCCTATATGGGTCCCACCCCTCTGGCTCGGTCCAATTTGAGTTGCAAAGGAGTTCTTACAAGCTGAAAAGGATAAATCAGGAATAAAAATGCTACGCGATTGAGTGGAATAGCCTGAAATCCTGGTTTTCACGGGCCAAACTGTGGCTTTACATAACACTCATTGGCCTTTGTCCAAACACAGGGTACACTATACCGATGATCTCATCTATTGCAAACTACATTCGGTAATACCTCACAAAGGTTAGATGCCGTCGGTTCAGGGTCGTAGCCCTAAATCCTTTTCCCCGGTGGGGGTGTTACACATTTTCAACCATTGATATACACGTCAATGAAGGCCAAGCAGCCTTAACATTATCCCCAGCAGGGATCTCATCTGTTGATGCACATGTCAACAAAGGTCAGGAAACCTTGACAACATCGACTGTTGGCAGTAACTCCAATAGAGCAGCGGAAAGACCTGGTGATATAAACTGGGGAAGAACATCCTCATTGGGGAGGACTGATGATGGAATATGTTATACACATCCTCAACAGACAAAGCTCTATCCCCACAGAATCTCTTGTACATGAGAGATGCATCTTCAGGATAAAGTATGTATCAAAGATTCAAGACTTTGGTGATGAACCCAACGTCAACAATCCTAGAGATTCCTGGTAAATGTGGATCATGTGTCCAAGATAGGTCATTAGGCTGGTTATTTATTGCTGCCCCCAATAGAAGCAATAGGGAGCCGACAATCATCCCATCATGTTGGAGGACAATCCAGCAAACCACATACATTTGAATCATATTTTTATGCATTGCATCATAATCATCTTGTTGTATTTCAAGTGTCTAGTATTCTTTATCATATCCATGTCATTGCATTTCATGAATATGATAAAGAGGGGCATCTATAGACACTCGAAATTTTCTGCCTACTTGTTACTAATATTGCAGGAAATGCAAAATCTTCTTTCAGAGATAACCCTGGAAGATGTTTAGTCTCAGTCCCGAAAATTACACCGGGAAAGACAATATCAACCTTGAAGATAACCCCAAGGAGTGCAGATGCAGTTCCAGAGATAACCCCGGAGATGCTCGTTTCAACCCATGCAGTCAACTTAAACCTCGGGACTCATACCAAGGGACTCAATTCACAAACCTAGACATAACCCCGGGAGGACAGGCACACCTTAGATACATCCCTGAGGGCATTCAACACTTGCATCAGCCCAATCTCAGAGATAACCCTGAGTAACGTCTACTTTTATCAGCCAAAACTGGAGATAACCCCGGTGAAGGGAAAAATCATCAACTTGCCACCTCAACCCCACATGGAGACATCTCAACAAATAACAGTTAACATACATTCTACACAAAAATGTCCCATAAGAACCGAGGAGTTGCAATCCCGAGAGACTACTACGCAAGGCAGAACACCGGATATAATTCGAAGCATGAAGAGATAGGACATGGTTCCATCTTCCTGACTTCATAAAACCTCTAATCCTATGTCATTGCATAGCTTTCGACAATAGCAGTCCGAAAAAGGTCTTATACACCTCAATCAAATGCTCGAATTGATGTTTTGCAAGTTCGAGCAGACATCACGTTGCACGCGTGCACATACTTCGAGATGGCAAGACACGTGAAGCCCAGGGCACCCCGAGCAGCCACAGGTGCATCTACTGCTGTCGCAGGTACACCTGCAGCTCCTCCATCTATAAATAGAGGGATTGGGGTGGCCATATTTAAGACAAAAAAGGCAAGGAAGCCCTGTCCAATTTGCTCGGTACACACCCTATATTGAGTGTTTTCTCATTTAAACACTTGTGAGCTCACATATAGCTATATTTTTATCGGCTAGAGCCGAGTGTTCATCCACTTAAAACTATAAAAGTCTTCTTTGGCAGCCCACTGTAAGTCTTCTTACACACTTAAAGCCTTTCTCTTCATCTTTACACACACCCTTCTTCACATTGAGAGTTGTGTTGTGTGTGTATGCCCGAACTTCAGTCCGTGGTTTTCATTTTTGTATGTATATATATACTTATATATATATATATATATATGGACTAACATTATCGAGTTATGTCTGGATTGAGCCTGGACTAACGTTCGGAGCGTTTATTTGCTTATATATATATATATATATATATATATATATATATATATATATATATATATATATATATAAGCAGTAAACGCACCGGATATAAAATCCAGGCTCATCGAACAGAGTTCGATAATAGTTTATATATACATATATATACATTTCTGTCAGGCCTAGAGTTTACTTTGTGGCCTTTTACTGCTTTATTTATATTATGTCTCACCTGGAGTTTACTTCGTGGCAGTTGATCGTTTTTACTGCTTTATTTACATTCCGTCCCTCCTGGAGTTTACTTCGTGGCAGTTGATCGCATTTACTACTTTATTTACATTTTTGATCCCCCATGGAGGTGCTTCATGGTGGTTGATCATGTCTCTATATATATATATTTTCCGATTTAATATATTTATATTTCCAATCCCCCGTGGAGGTGCTTCGTGGTGGTTGATCATGTCTGTATATATATATATATATATATATATATATATTTACAGCTTTTATATATATAACTGCTTATTGTTTTTCCTATAAACTGTGGCATCATGTGAGCCTAGAAATCATATGATCACAGATTCAGTCAACTGAATCTAGATTCGGTTCCCGTGATGGACATTTTTCAGCTGTAAGCAGCTTGTAAATTATTCACGGTGTTTGAATTTCCTTAGATGGCTTTCATGCCCATAAGGATTTCGGCACTGCTTTATATTATTTTCTTGAAGATTCTTCGCATCTCGAAAATAAAAGCAACCAAGATGAACATTTAATAATAAAAATGGAAGTATCAAAGACCTCAATTACTATTGAGCACAGGTGTTGCGCCCCCAAAATTAGTGTATACATCACCCATCTTGGGTCGCCAGATACATGGTACAGAATTCAAATACAACTGTCGTGTACAATACGACAAAACATAAACTGTGAGTTTGAATACAAATATTGTCTACTAGAGATTATACAAACTCAAAAGGAGTCCTCATTACAATTATTATCACACTATTTCACAGAATAGTGAGGACTACTAATGCTATCCTCTGGACCATTACTCCGTTCCCCGACTCGTCCCAGCTATATTCTCATTTCCTGAAGAGAACAGTGAAAAAAAGGGTGAGCTCAACTAGCCCAGTAAGAAATATTATGACTAAGATAATGCAGAATAAATTATCATTAGCCTTCAACAGTGTTAAACTGATAAAATATAGTAAACATCACGTTTAACTGCAGCGGAACAAGCAATCCATTAAAAGAGTCAAGTAGAAAATAAAATCTACTATCTTTTATGATTTAAAAGGTTTTTCATCACTGTTATAGTTGAGACTCAGCTTAATAAATATTTCACATCATCGAATCACCCTTGCACTACGGCCAAGGATATTCTTTAGTATCACGACCACAATTATTCATTCACTACGGCCAAGAATATTTGTGTATTCATTAATGGTCATGATCATGCCAACAACTGTCCATCAATGCACTACGGGCCAATGAGAACTTTTACCACATCATTTGTAACATTACCGTTATGATTACACCGAATAATCCCTAGTCATAATCATACCAAGTCCATATATGCACTACAGGCCACAGATGACTTTCAACATAACAAAAACATGAGGATGATGACAATGATATAAGAATTCAATAAAACAAGTTCAAGAAGCAGTAATAAATTGGGAACAACCAAAAACGCCGACTGAGGTACAGAGTTTCTGTGACGTGCCCAAATTTGGGTATCTTCCAACCCGACATATGGTGCTACACGGTACTCATTACTATACAATCATTCCATTAAAAACATAACATAATGAATGTAATTACTATCTTCTTATTACAATCAAAGTGAAATCCTTTCCCAGGTTCATAAACCGATTACATCATTCGTTGTTCTTAAGTATAATACATACAATCATACTAATCTATTACAAGATGGTTAAGTATCCATCTTAGCCTTGCCCTTATTTTTCTTAGCATTCTCAGTATGCTCATCTTTAACTTCAATCATATAATTCACGCAAGAAGTGATCATAACAAGCTCACCAAGTCTAACAAAGAATAATATCAATACCACATTCGTGAATTATATGAAAATCTCCCATAACTGAACAAATAGTCATAAAGTATTACAAAACATCAATACTTAACAATTCATAATCTCAATTCCCAAAGTATATAATAGTTTAGGAATTCTAAATCGGTCGAAAGAAAATGAATAGTATCTTTCTATTTTCATACTTTAAAAGGACATCACAGCACTAAGGTTGTACATTCGGCATTACTTACGAGCATTTCTAGGTGATAAGCCTATAGTACTCTATGTTGATCAACATTCATCCGTTAATGTAACACCCCCAAATCCAGGTTACCTGACCCCCGAGTTTGGTGTTCACGATCCACCATATAAATAACATTTAACTACCCATAATATATATAGATAGTAACTTTCATAAGTTTTTATCAGAGTTTAATAATGCATCACCCATGTTTTCTAACCTTAACTTTACAAACATACCCTTTAGATATACAAAAAGGGTTTACAATACAACATAATAAATATGCTAATCATAACTAATTTATTACAACGCCTTTGCCTTTGTCCTTTGCAGCACCTCCTGCAACTTCATCCCTAGCTGAAAAATTTTATTTAGCAAGGGTGAGCAACTAATTTGCCCCACAAGTTAAGACATACAATAAATGTATAAGAATTCAAAGTCTATCTATTTTGATAGAATGAAATCAAAGTTCGGGGAACTTCGAAATAGCTGAACAAATCGTTATTCAATAACAAGTCTTCTCATATTCTATACAATGCAATAATTCAATAATGAAAGAGTACAACACTTTCAAAGTTTCTACGATATTCTAATGAATAATCAAGAATAAATTCTATGAAATAGCAAAGTGGAATGTTTTCCAGATTTAAAATTGAGCGATCACACAAGATCTTGAACTTATTTTCTCGGGTAGATATCGAAGATTTACTTTGATTTATACTCATGTGTATCAGATAACCATAAAGATTAAATCATACCCCTCTGCAAGTATAACAAGTGATCAGCTTATTATACCCTATATTATGCATAATACTCAAAACGAACGCAAAGGTCGAATTCACGACCAACAAAATGTTCCCTTTATATAAAAGGTTATTCTTCTCAGTCTTAGAATCAAGATTTTGATTTTACAACGAAATACTGGTATTTCAAATTTTATTTTACTTCTTGGTCGAGCCGGAATAATTAGCTTCGATCTGTCAATAATAATTGAATTCTCTTTTCAAACCTATCAAATTCAAACAAATGTTCGTCTAGCTAGAATAATTAGCTAAGACATTTCTCAGTGTAATTTGACAATAAACAGGAATTATCTGTACTGTCAATTCTAACTTCTACAGATATGAATATCCAACAACAGTTATTCTACAAATGTATATTTCTGAATCAGTAATTCAATTTGAATTATTAAGAAAGTATTAACTGCGAATTATCAACAATAATTCCTTGGACGTGGTATAATTAGCAATAATTATCCACCAATAATAATTGAAGGAAATAACTCAAGGTTGAGTTAGGGAACTTACCTCTTCCACTGATTACAGCTACACAAAATACTTATCTGCTTTCGAAAGACCTATAACCAATAATATCGGTCTAACAATTAGCACAATATTTCATCACACAGCACTGTAATTCACAGTCAAACTTCTCCTAGACACATTACCACATAGCCACATTAGTGTTTATAACCTATATAAACACTTAACAAGACAAACTAATTCAGTCTGGTTGGACTTCGGTCCATTCTCGGTGTTCTGTCACCCTATCCGACAATTAACACAATTATTGTCAATTAAACTTGGTCTTTAAGCTTCAATATTAATTTAGATAAGTCAATTATCGTTTATAATATTTTTCGGAAGCTTTTAATAATTTATAAACAATTATTATAATTTATAATAATTTTTTAAATATCAGAATCATTTTTAAATGATTTAATTATCAAATAATCTTACATTATTAATATTTAATAATATCAAAATATTAATAACATACATTCCAAAATATTAAATTTATCATCAATAACTTAAAATATTTTTAAATCATCAATATTCTACTTAAATGATTTTTAAAGTAATTAAAATCATTTTTAAATCATCACCATTAATATATAAATATTAATGAAATTGTTATCCAAATATTAAAAGTCATTAATTATAACTTAAAATATTTTTTAAAACATTTTTCTCATTTTTAAATGATTTTTTAAATCAATAAAATCATTTTTAAATCATTTATTTAATATAATAATTAAATAAATCAAACATCATTAATATTAATTTATTAATGAAAATTCTCCAAAAATATTGAAAATTATATTTTATAATTTAAAATATTTTTTAACACTTTATTCTCAATTAAAATGATTTTTAAATCATTAAAATTATTTTTAACTTATTTATTTAATTTAATAATCAAATAAATCTAATATCATTAATATTAAATTATTAATGAAAATTCTCCAAAAATATTAAAAGTTACATTTTATAACTCAAAATATTTTTAAATACATTATTTTTATTTAAAATGATTTTTCATAATATTAAATCATTTTTCTCTAATTTATTTAATACACTAATTAAATAAATTAAATACCTTTAATATTTAAATAATTATAAATATTAAAGAAAAATATTCCAATTGGTCAAAAATTATTTTTCATAATTTAAAATAATTTTTACAACCATTTTTGTTAATTTTTAGAATTTATTTCTATTTTTAAATAATTTTCAAAATATTCAGAAAATAAAATAAATAAAACCGTCGCTGTTGATGTTCTTGAGCTCAAGTACACTGACAGCTCCATGATCAAGAATGCACGTTTGACCAGCCATTAATCTCAGTGTATTCATGTTCTAGGCCAACTTAAATCTGACTCGTGTAGTACTCATGTGACACTACATCTAGAAATCTTTACTTTGGTCATATCACATTTTATATGCATGATCTGAAGGCACAAACTAGCTGTCAGAGCAAGTTCTGGGTTTTCTGGGCAACCCAGAAACCCAGACAGTTTCGTGGTAGTACTTTTGAGCTCCATTAATTCTATGTCACGGTCTTGATTCATGTTATTTAATGGTTTACACTTATAATACATGTGTCAATGAATATAAATACAACAATATTACAGTTCAACAACCACATACACGCCAGATCCAATCCGGTCAAACCCTGACAGAATCTTTGTTCATACCATTTTCTGGGTTTTCCAGAAATGTCACCCGTGATCAAATGGTCTGGTTTGACCATTAATTACCACCATCGTATGTGTTGTTTCAGAGATATACTAGCATGGATATAGAACCCACATAACCAGCTACAAATATGCTACAACATCAACATCATAAAACTAAATAAACTGACAGATCTATTGCATAGAAAATCCTGTCAGACGCTTATTTTAGAATTCTGGGTTACCCGGAATTTCACTCGGTCATGGTCGGTCAACCGACTTTGACCGGCTATAACTTGTAATCTGGAAATCAAAATAGCTTGGATTCCACTTCCAGATCACAGAGCACATGACATAGTACAGATCCAAAACATAAAACAAGAAAAATAAAAAACAGACATGGATCTATGGCGCCTGACATTATCTTGTCAGACCACAAATCGTGTTCTTGACAGTTTTAGAAAAACTCAATTTTAAAGCATTTTGATGCTATGGATCTATGTTATATCAACATAGATCATCATTAAACATCATTTAACAAAGACCTAAACACATAAACACAAATATTTTTCTTAGCAACATGGATTAAAAATAAAATTTTCGGTTATACCTTTCTTGTTCAAATTTTGATCTTGATTCTCCAATATGTTTATGGTTGATCTAGGGAAGTTATTTGGGACTGAAATGCTTGAAATATTCGGAGGTTGAGAGAGAATGAGAGTTGGTGAGAGCTTGTGTACAAAATGGTTAACTTTTATGAACTTTCTCTCTCTAAATCTTATATATATTGCTTAGATGCATGAACTTGCTTGTTGTGCTGTCAATTGGAGCTGATATGCTGAGATTTTATGAGCCACAATGTCAATGGAGTTGGTGAACCACTAAAGATTTGGCCATTTCTACAAGTAATCT
Source organism: Panax japonicus (assembly GCA_020205505.1). Lineage (NCBI taxonomy): Eukaryota > Viridiplantae > Streptophyta > Magnoliopsida > Apiales > Araliaceae > Panax > Panax japonicus. The sequence goes on from CM035092.1 coordinate 39,769,386, forward strand.
AATAAAAATCCCATAAAGGGCAATTTTGTCATTTGCAATTTAAATTAAATGGTAAACATGGAATTTGTACAAACCCTTAGAGTTTGGGGCTTGGATTAGGGTTTAAGATTTGAACCCTTTAGGTATTAAAAATTCTAGTTCTCACAATTTTCAAATTTAGGGTTTAATTAGAAAAATAAATTTTCTAAAATAAAATTAGGGTTTCTAAAATAGAAATTTAACATACAAAAATATAATTAGAGTTTTCTAATCATATTTAAGTTTAACAAACACTTTAGGCATGCTAATAAAAATTAGGGTTGCCTAATTAGGGTTTAGAAAATCGCATATTTTAAATTAGGGTTTTTTGGCGTACAATTAGGGTTTTTAACTGTACAATTAATTTTCTAAATCTGAGATTAGGGTTTCTAATCCCTTATTAGGGTTTAAAAATATTAAACCTTATCCAATCAATTATTGATCAACATAATCAACATACAGTACAAACACATTCTTAGCAATATAATTATTTTAATTATATTTTCTACCGAATCCCTATCCGAAAATTAGGGCTAGGGTTTTCTAAAGTTTGTTAAGCAGAACTCTACTCTAAACTTATTAGTCAATACACAAATTGACTTTCTCGAGACTCGTATCACAGATACTTGTCACAAAATTGATAATTAATATTAATATTAATTAAACAAAAATTATTCGCAAAATTTTGGATTATTCTAAATCCTGGGTTATCACAGTTAAATACTTGGCAAACTCGCGTGCCCATCGAATAATCGATGAAAAATACTTTTGTTTGTTCATAGACAAACCTTACCTTTGAATCCGTATCAAATACTTGGCATAGGATAGCGTTATCATTTCTATATAGAAAGATATGTATACAAATCAATCTATATCTTACGAATAGCCTAGCCGAACTAAAACTGGCATTGACCCTTTCTTTAAAATCATTCATGCAACTCAGTATAATGAATCACAGAAAACTAGGCTAACTCGAAGGTTAGACGAGCGTTAAGAAAACTTGCCTTCAAGCGTCTTTAAATAATTTATTTGACTGTTCTTAACTTTTACAGAATTTACATGATATATTCATATAGCACACTATAATTAGCTACCAAAAAATCAATCACATTATTTCTACCAACTTCTTTTTCTTCTATGTTTTAATTGACTTTATTTTATTAATAAGGTCAATTCATCTTACTACCCTTCATCCCGGCTTGTTAACGTTCTGACGTTACTAACCGAACGCAATCGTCTTGGTAAAGTACCAATGTCGATTACCGTTCATGGCTTATTAATTAACACTGCGTTCTTCGTTATCATACTAATAACTCGCGTTCAATTCCTAAGTTCATTACCATGTACACTAGTATATGTAACGTAAGAATAGTTTTAGTACACTTATTAGGTATATAAGCTTAACTTACATAGGTCTTAGAATAATTGCAGTTCAAGACCTAACTGGTCTAATAAATGCTCTGCCTCGGCGCCTCGACGCGGCCCTTCTATGCAACACTGGCGCTGCGGTGCCAGTTTACAGTAGCTAAGTCCTGGTTCCGGCGCTGCGGCGCGAAACTCCCTTATATGAGTAGCACTGCGGCGCCACTTTTCAGTAGGTAATCACACTGTGCACGGTTCTGCGCGCGGCACAACAAGTCTAGTCTAGCGCCGCGGTGCCAGACCTCAGCACCAGAAAAGTTTTACAGACAAATTTTTTTATTGAATTTCCCAACTTCATATCTTCTTCGTTATAAGTCCGATTTGGTCCGTTCAAAAGCCAACTACTCCCATTTTACATACTCTTCATGTTCATATAAGAATTTTATAATTTTGAATTCGTTAACTCAAAATTCACTTCTAAGTTCATTTTCGAGCGTACATTAAACGCTTTCGAGAGTTCAATACTCGTTTTCTTCGTTTTAAGTCGGAATTCGACGATTCTTGAGCCCACAAATCTTAAATACCCTATCTCATGTGTTGACATTGAAAACCAACATTTTCAAGTCTCACGACAACTTTTGACTACTAATTCAAAATTTTTACGTTTTCGACGTTTAACATCTAATTTCGTAAAATTTGCTATAACTTCATTACTGGTGTTCTAAAAGCCAAATCAAATGGAACAATCCATTGATTTCATATCTACATCCTAACCAAACAAGATGCACATATCTTAATAGTGATTGTGTTCAATTTGTCCATCAACAACAAAGTTCATAATTCAATATTTCCTACGGATTTAACTTACTTAAACCCTTATGATTTTCATTTACACATGACTTATAATGGTTTTATATATTACAAGCCATCCTTATTCCTCCATAAGAGGCATGCTCCACCAATTTATGATTCTTTATAACAAAGAAATCAAAAGGGATGGAAAACTAATATTAAGGGAATATTACCTTTACGATCTTGGTGTTCTTGCTAAAATCTCTAATGAAAAGCTTCAAAGTGAGATGTTTTCTTATGTCTAGCTCTTTCTCTCTCTAATTTTATATTGGATGACTCCTGGAAAACAAAAAATAACCAACATAAGCTTCTCTTTTAAAGGCAATTCAAATGGAGGGCAAGAAGGTCTTTTCTCCCCACCTCCTTACTATTCACCACTTCGTCACCAAGTAAAATACTTGGTGATCAAGTAGATCACTTTACTTGGCCATCAAGTGGCCGGCCCACATGCCCATGGGTCATCCCCATGGGTTGCCCCATGGGTTTTACCCATTCGGTGACCCATTGGTTCGATCCACGGCTCAGTTTCTTGGATTGGGCTAAATTAATTCTAACATTGGGCTTAAACACATAATTTATTGGGCTTAATTACTCAATTACTTAGGCTTGGTATAATCCAAATCCAATTAGATCATATTAAGTTCTTAACCTATAAATCCAATAATACCAATCGTTTTCCACACGTATAAATCACGTATTCTCTTCGTATAATACTAGTACAATATTCATATTATACATCGTATTAAATCTTCATATGATACTCATATACTAAATCGAATCATACTCATATAACGTATGCATAATCATTATCGTAATTCATTATACGAAGCTCATTTCCTTCTCAAAAATCATTCTTCTCAACCCTTAGGTTTTAAGTACGCAGACGAAAACTTCGTTTGCTATAAATGAAATATTATTAAATATTCCATCTCGTCTTCATATTCTATCATTACGCGTTTCTCAAATTTTCAAAATTAATTCCCGAGCAGAAACGGATGAATAGTATTTTTACGGGAATTTCTCAGAAAACTTTTATTTTCATCTTGGAAATTCAAAACAATTAATTCTAGCATATAGCCAAAATCCTAACCACATCCGCACATTTTAGGTCATAGAACGACCTTCACATAGCTTACTCACATAAATAATCAATTAAATTCATTTAATTCACATAATCAAATAAAAATTTAATTTTCATATAAATCTGATTTTCTCGGGCGTTACATTCTCCCCCCCTTATAAGGATTTTGTCCCCTGAATTTAGCTTATAATTACATAAACAAATGAGGAAAATTTTCCTTCATTTTACTTTCGAGTTCCCACGTTGCTTCTTCAGTATTGTGGTTTCTCCATATTACCTTCACTGAAGGTATTATCTTATTTCTCAAAACTTGTTCCTTCCTATCAACAATCTGAACTGGAAGTTCTTCATATGATAAATCTTTCTCTATTTGGATAGATTCATACTTTATTATGTGTTTATAGTCCGGCTTATAAGGACGCAACACAGACACGTGAAACACATTGTGTATACGTTCCATTTTTGGAGGTAAGGCTACTTCATAAGCTACCTCTCCTACCCTTCTTAAAATCTCAAAAGGTCCTATAAACCTTGGACTTAACTTCCCTTTCTTTCCAAAACGTATCTTTCCTTTCCATGGCAATACTTTCAGAAAGACATAAGATCCTACATCAAATTCTCTCTTTTCTCTATGAGTATCGACATACTTCTTCTGTCTATCTTGAGCCGCTACCAATCGAGCACGTATTAACTTTACCATATCCGCCGTTTGTTATACCAACTCAGGTCACAACATTCGACGTTCACCCACTTTATCCCAACACAATGGAGTTCGACACTTCCTTACATATAACGCTTTGTAAGGCGGCATGCCTATACTAGCGTGAAAACTATTATTGTACGCAAATTCTACCAACGGTAGATGGTTATCCCAACTCCCTTTGAAATCCATAATGCAAGATCTTAACATATCTTCAAGCATTTGAATAGTTCGTTCACTTTGACCATCCGTCTGAGGATGATATGCTGTACTCAATCTCAATTGCATTCCCATTTGCTCTTACAAACCCCTCCAAAAGTTAGATGTGAATCATGGGTCATGATCTGACACAATCAAAATAGGTACTCCACGTCTTGAAATAATTTCCTTGACATAAAGCTTAGCTAATTGGTCTAGGTTATACCTAACTCCTTTTGGTAGAAAATGAGCCGATTTCGTCAATCGATCCACTATCACCCAAATAATGTCGTATCCTTTCCTTGTTATTGGAAGTCCCACCACAAATTCCATTGTGATGTGCTCCCATTTCCACTCTGGAATTTCTAATGATTGCAACAACCCACTCGGTCATTGGTGTTCAAACTTAACCTTTTGACAAGTTAAGCACCTACTAACATATTCTGCTATTTCCCCTTTCATGTTCGTCCAACAAAAGTTTCGACGAATGTCTTGATACATCTTCGTACTATCGGGATGTATCGAGTACCTCGAACTATAGGCCTCACTCATAATCTCCTCCTTCAATTCGAAATTATTTGGAACCCAAATTCTTCCTTCAAAATGAAGTAATCCCTCCTTATCAAGGTTATACTTAGTCTTTTCTTCATCTTCTATCCTCTTCTTCATATGCTCGAATTCCTTATTGCTCAATTGCACTTCCTTAACATGTTCCACTATGGTCGGTTGAGTCTCTATGGAAAATAACATTTCCTCTGCTTCATCCGGCAATTTAACCTCTAATTCCATTTCTCCATTGATGTTACCAACTCATTCTAAGTTGTTAACATTAACAGTTTCTCTCTACCCTTTCTACTTAGCGCATCGGCTACTACATTTGATTTCCCTAGATGATATAAAATATCATAATCGTAATCTTTTATTAGTTCCAGCCACCTTCTCTGCCTCGTATTCAACTCCTTCTGTGTGAAAATATATTTTAGACTTTTATGGTCTATGTATATCTCACACTTCTCACCGTATAGATAATACCTCCATATTTTTAAGACAAAAACTACAGCTGCCAATTCCAGATCATGAGTAGGATAGGCCTTCTCATAATACTTTAATTGACGTGACGCATATGCAATGACCTTGCCATGTTGCATGAGCACACACCCCAGTCCTCTATGCGAAGCATAGCTATACACTACAAAATTTCCGGTATCATCTGGCAAAGATAATACAGGAGCCTCACTTAACCTCTTCTTTAGTTCCTGAAAACTATTCTCACATTTTTCAGTCCACACATACTTCACTGACTTCCTTGTCAGATTTGTCAACGGAGTAGCTATTTTAGAAAAGTCGTGGATGAACTTTCTATAGTATCCCGCTACCCCAGAAAACTCCAAACCTCAGTTGGTATTTTTGGTTGCTCCCACTCATTAACTTCTTCTACTTTTACTGGATCCACAGAAATGCCATCTTTATCAATAATATGTCCTAGAAACTGCACTCATTCAAGACAAAATTCACACTTTGTAAATTTCTCATATAACTTTTCCTTCTGTATTGTCTCTAACACTATCTTTAAATGTTCAGCATGATCTTCTGACTTCTTAGAATAGACTAGAATATCATCAATGAACACTACGACGAACTTGTCCAAATACTGTTTCAACACTCTGTTCATCATATCCATAAATGCGACTGGCGCATTAGTCAACCCAAACAACATTACCTGAAAATCGTAATGACTATAACAAGTTCTGAATGTCATCTTAGGTACATCCTCCTTCCTTACTTTTAACTGATGATACCCCGTACGCAAATCTATTTTAGAAATTTACTTTGCCCCTTTCAACTGATCAAATAGATCATCAATCCTGGGCAACGGGTATTTATTCTTAATCGTTAACTTGTTCAACTCTCGATAGTCGATACAAAGTCGTAAAGACCCATCCTTTTTCTTTAAAAACAGTATCGGTGTTCCCAGGGAGACACACTCGGTTAAATGTACTTCTTGTCTAATAGTTCTTGTAATTGAACCATTAACTCCTTCATCTCAACTGGCGCCATCTGATATGGTGCCCTTGAAACTGGTGTCGTTCCCGGTAATAGATCAATCACAAACTCAACCTCCTTATCCGGTGGAATACCCGGTAACTCCTCTGGAAATACATCCATGAACTCTAGAACTATAGGTATCTAGTCCAAGGATGTTCCCACTCTTTGGGTATCCATAACATGGGACAGATAACCTACATACCCCTTTCTTAACATCTTCCTAGCTTGTGTCATCAATAGAAAACAAGAGCGTCTCGGTGATTTACTATCGAAGAACACTACCTTGGTTTTCTTAGAAAGTCGAAGGTTCACACTTTTCCTATGGCAATCTATTATAGCCTTGTGGTTAATCAACCAATCCATACCAAGAATTATATCGAATTCTTTTAACCTTATCGGTACCAAGTGTGATAACCCAAAAATTCATAAAATCTTGAATGATTAGAATAAAGGTTAAAGAATAAAACCTAGATGAGAATTTGAGGATTTATTTAAATTTTTCAAGTAAAACCTATATGGTTTGCTATTCGAATGAGAATAGAGAAATTATGGGTTACAAAATTCCAAAACCCTAGAAATGAATTAATATGTACTTGAAGGAATATCAAGAATAAGGTATTACGATACCTGTAAATTCGATGTGAACTATATAGTCTAAGAAATGTTATATAAGTACATATGAAAATTTTCTTAAGGAGATAAGATTTCACATGAAGAGATGTTATGGGTTTAAACGAAGATGAGTATATGTATAGAAATATATATACTTAGTAATGTGCTATATATATTTTTGCAAGAGGAATGATGAATTAAGTTAATGATATAATGATCAAGATAAAACTATGTTAGTAATTAACATAGCTTGAACGTTGGCCTTGACTTACAAATAAGAATTTGAATAAGTATAAAGTCGTTAGTTAATACAATTAGCAATAAAAAGGGAGTAATTTAAAACTCAAAATTTGAGTTAGAGATAGAATTTTGAAACATGGACTGCTTAGTTGCGTCCGGAACGTCAAGTTTAATCAGAATGGACAGTGAACACAAAATGTGTAAATGTTGACTTTTGGTTAAAGTTAACCGTTGACTTTTTATTGAGAAAAGTGAAAATTAGTGTGAGAAGTGAAATATGTTATTTAGATAATTGTATAATATTTAATATTATACCAAAGTTGGTAAAGTAAAAATATGAGATGAGATCCAATATGTAAATATATATATATATATATATATATATATATATATATATATATATATATATATTGGTATCAACTAGTTAGTAAATTAAATTCATATTTGAATAAATGATTGAATATATTAAATTTATATATTTAATATATAAATAAATTGTTTGAAAACAATTTATGAAGAGGAAGAGGAAATTAAATTTAAGTATACAATATAAATTGTATAACTTAAATAAGTTATTTAAATATTGTATAAGATTTAAATGACCCAAAGGGTTATTTTTATTTAGTGGTCATAGAATTAATACAAGTGAATTAAAATTTAATGGACTAATGAAGTTATATTATTTAAACAAGCCCAATTAATTAATTAAGCATGTGACTTGTAGATAAAGTGATTAAGGGCAATTAAATTATTTAATCTAGCCCAATATATTATGTATGAGACAAGTATTATAATAACCCAATTTAATTAGGGTTGAAAGCCCAAGTTAGTTTTGTTAGTAAATAAAACAAGTAAAATTGCTAGCTCAATGGAATTAATTAAGGGCCCAAACTAAGCTCATTTGTGGGAGAATAATAATATTAAAAATTATATTAAGTTAAGAGATATATTTTTATTATCTCAAGTTATTAATTTTATAACTTAATTAAAAAAAATTAATTGGGTTATAGAATTTAATGTACTAGAGTGATTATTTAAATTCAAAATATTTGGAATGAATACCATAATTAAATATTTAGGGTGGGATAAAATGAAAATGATTGGACTATGCAAATATTACATGGCCCAAATGATTAATTGAAAGCCCAAAAGATTAAATAAGTAGCCCAATTTTTAAAATCAATTAGTGATGAGGACATTTTGGGCATTCAATAAAGTAATTAAATAATAATAATAATAATAATAATAATAATAATAATATGTGGCAATAAGAAGGCCAAATGGCCGGTTAAAAAAAAGAGAAGGAATGGATATCAGAGAAAATAAGGATAAGAAGGAAAGAGAAAAGGGGAAAGAGAAAAATAAGAAAGAGAAAGAGGAGAAGAAAGACAGAACGAGTGAAAGAGGGAGAGAAGGGGAAGGGGCGACAGCCCTAGGGAAGGAAAGAAGGAGGAGAAATTCTCCATTAAGAAGAAGAAGAAGAAAGGTATAATTTCTCTAATTTTTTTTTGTAATTTGTTAGGAGGGGGTTTTGATTTGGAAGTGCAAACCCCTATAATCTATGTGTTTTTCATGGATTCAAATATAGATTTACCTATATTGGGTATTGATTTGGTTGGAACCAAAAGGAAAGAAAAATAATTTTTTCTAGTTTTGAAAACCCTAACTTTTAGGTGCTTTGAATATCCACTGTTTTTTATCTATGCATTCTTTTCTCTATCCGTCAAAGAGGGCTGCTAGATATAAGTGTTGATTGGTAAACCCAAGTGATAGAACTCAAAAATCATGTTTCTAAAAGTCATGGTGTTAATTTTGGTGAAAATAGTCCCGTTTTCTTAAAACTATTTTGGATCAGTCTGAAACAGGGGTAATTGCGTCCACTTTTTGTGCTTTAAAAAATTTGGAAAACTTTGGAGTATTAATATCAGAAGATATGAAGGTTGTGTAAAAATTTGAGAATTTATGGCCATACGGTTTGAGAGTTATGGATTTTACGGTGAAGGGCTATTTTTATGAAGCCACCCAAATAACTCTCTGTGTATAAGTCCAAAAATTATAAAATATTTACTGGATGTACATGTTCATAACAGGAACGTACTGTAAAAAATTTAGAATTTTTGGAGTTAAATCTCGATTTATGAAAAATTCGAGAATATTTTGCAATTATGGACTATTTAAATATAGTAAATGGATTTTAAAAATTCCGAAAAAAATATATGTTCAATATGGAACTATATTCTGTCAAATCTCACAACAAAAATATTTTTGGGACTGATTTGGTAATTTTCATCTAAATGATGATAAATGGATAAATGGATTTAAGTAAATATATGATGTCTAAAAATATGAAAAATATAATTTATGACTTTAGACCCTTGAGCATGGCTTATGCAGATTTTTGATAAAGTTTTGGGTCGGGTTTGAGGTGTTATAAAGTTTGTGGCATTTTAGAATGCTTAAACAAGTTAATTAATAAAAGGAAAACAATTGAAAACAATTGTTTATTAATGTGATTAATGACTTAAAATATTTTTATATGACTAATAATATTGGATTGTGATATTATTAGTAGTATTTGACTGGAATGTTATTAAAAGGTTAATAACCTTAGCGTAAAATATTATTACATAATTAATAATATTCGACGGGAGATTAAAATAAGAGATTTATGTTATTTTTAAATATAATTATTGAATTTGGTATTCAATGAACTATGATATGCTTGTAATAGACTAAAATGAGAATTCAGGGTACTGAATTGGATTTTGCATTGCTGAAAAGGTTTCAGTCTACTAAAATATTTTGTGGTCTGCTGAAATAGTAATTTCAGGATGCTGAAATGTAATCCGGTTTACTGAAATGATATTTCAGTTTACTGAAAGGTTATCTAGCTTACTAAGATAACTGATAAAGGGAAAACTTTTAAGTATAAGTTATAAGTTATGAAAAGATTATCAAAGTATAATGATAATACTAAGACTAAGGTGTAATGTCTAATACTTAACTTTGTGATTGAAGGTTAGGCAAGTTAATATAAGATGATGAGATTATAAGTAAATGAATATGGTGCTAAGATTATCTAATAGTTGACTATGTGATTAAGTGTTAGATAGTATTATGGAATAAGGTATGATATGCTAATTAAAAGATCAATCTTATACCTGATAGGTCTTTTCAATAAAGAGAATAAACTAAATTGCGTAGCGGTAATCGACTATTCAGGCAAGTTTCCTTAACTCAAACTTGAGTTGTATGTTCAAAGCATGTTAGTGAATAATTATTGTTGATTATTCACGTCTATACTGATTATTGATTCGCACTTAGTGCATGTTGCATATGTTCATCAGGTATGAAAGGTTGATCACCTTCATTACCATAAGGTTCAGTTAAATTGTTCATGGTCATTGTTGACCTTCAAACATTATTGATTCAGTCGTGCAATTATTGAAACTTGATTCATATTATTTCACAATTATTATATTGTTGAAAACTTGAAAGCTTATTCAATCTTTTCAATCATGATATATATCCATTATATTTAAAACTTGTTGGGCAAATTTGTTGCTCACCCTTGCTATATCATGATAAAATTTTCAGATTAAGATGAAATCTTGATTAAGGACAGAGGCAAAATGCAAGATTAAATTATGGTGTAGTTAGATATGTTAAATTTTTTGATGAAAATAGATTTGTAAACCTTTTTAGATATTGAAGGTATGTATTTAGTTAAGGTTATAGACCTTAGGAATGATGTGTAAAAGTTTAATGTATAAATAATTTATGTTTATATCTTCCGCAATAGTTATAGAAATGATGTTCCAGATCTGAGGTAAAAAGTACCCAAATTTGGGGACGTCACACCAAATTTATCGATAACTTATTACCTCTAATAACTACGAAACAATCCTTATGAATATGTTCAATGGGGATTATTTCTTCGTTCGCTACCTTAACATCTAAAGAAATTGCTAACTTTTCAGGGATTAAACCTAATTGCTGAGCAAATTCATATGATATAAAAGAACAAGTAGCACCCGAGTCAAATAACACATAAGCATTTATTTCATTGACTGGGATGATACCTGTGACTACATTCGATGATGCAACCACATCTTGGACAGTCATATTAAATGTATGGGCTGAGGGTCTACCCACTGATGGTGTTGGTCTAGTAATGGCTAACTTACCACTACCAGAACTCTTATTTCCCTCTAACCCTTTCTTCAGACAATTTCTTGCCATGTGGTCCAGCGATCCACAAACAAAACACCCATGATTTTTCTTAGGGTTAGGACAGTTGGGTGATAAATATCCTTCCTACCCAGAGTTGTAACAAACTGATTTACCCTTTAAACAGACTCCCAAATGAGTCTTTTTGTATGTCTTGGGATCTCCTTGTTTCACCCCAGTATTCCCAGGGTTAAAGCTTTTCCTCTTTGGCATAGTGCCACTACCGCTGGCAACCACTGCCTTATTTCCTCCCTCTCCCTTATCCTTATTTTTCCTTTCCTTGTGGTACTGAGACAACGCCTTACCACCACCTTCAGCTATTATTTCCTTTTCTAGAATGGTACCGTAGGAAGCACTCTGAAACACCGAAATCCTACTGTAGAGCTAGGGTTTCAAGCCCTGCTCAAACCTACGAGCCTTTCTCTCTTCCGTGTCCACCTGATGTGGAGCGAATCTCACCAATTCATTAAATTTGGATGTGTACTAGGGAACTGTCATATCCCCTTATTTGAGCTCCAAGAACTAAATCTTCATTCTACCTTGCATGCTAGTAGGGAAGTATTTCTCGAAGAATACTTTCTTGAACTGTTCCCATGTAACTGCCTCTGTTCTAGCCCCACCCTGGTGAGCCTCCCGCCAGTAGTTGGCTTCCCCTTTCATCATGTAAGTCGCAAAAGAAGTGTTTTGCGCCTCACCCACATTTGTGATAACAAATGCCTTCTCTATCTCTTTCACCCATGTCTAGGCCTCTAAGGGGTCCGTCGTTCCTCGGAACTCCAGAGGACCCACACTCTTAAATTCCTTAAAGGTAGTTGCTCTAGCTACCCTAGGTGCTACGAGAAACCCTCCCCCAATTTGATTAAATGATGTCGTTAATAAATTAACGTACTCTTGCATAGGGTTATTAGGACCCCCTTGATTTTCATTATGTGACTTAGCCTCTTGGTTACGTTGTCTCCTTCTTAGCAGCATAATTCTGATTAAATAAATAAAGTTTCATTGTTATCTAATTAACTACTTAGTTATCATTCTCAAATAACAACTCAGACCCCAACAAGCACATTTAAATAAAAACTTCATTATATTAATATGCTTTCATAGTCAAAACTATTTACACTTTGCTTCCTTAGCCAAAAAGCTAATACATTCCTATCCCGCGATTGACTTCTACAAAAATTGGGATTTACAAAAAGACTACCCTTTAATTATACAAAAGAGGGTTTTACGTCAGTACACATCTACAAAAAATCTACTGATCTACTAACATTACCTTACGACATTCTCATGTTTCTGATTTTCTACAATCAAAACAATATCTCGACTAATCGTATGTCGAGTCTACCCCGACTCAATAGAATAACAAGCAATTTTCAGATTGAAATACTCGTGAGCACATTCATGGATGTACGACATCCTAGCAATCTCCTGGTCTTTTTCAACTAGGTTCTTTCGAAGCTATATGGCCTCTTCCTTATAATCCTTCGCTTTATCCATCATTAGCACTTTCTCGTCGTGCTCTGACTCAAAATCTGCCTCTGTAGACTCCTTCGCCTCATATAGGGCAGTAATCTCCTCGTTTTGTGTCTGTACCACCGTGCGCAAATGCACATTCATATCAAGCACTGCCAGATACAATGATCTCGTTGCATCTGGAGGTGTTGACTCCTAAGTAGGTACCACCGTATTAATCTATGTTACCTCCATATCCTCCTCCACATCTATCATCATATTCAGATATGATGTTATTCCCATTGTTTCCTCAGAGTAATCCTCCCCAAAAATGTTCTCTTCTGGATCAGAATCTTCTAGAACCACTATTGGTACCTCCGCCACTGGCATAGGTACTATCTCCACTTGGTTCACTGACTCTTCACTCACCACGTGAATGTCTCTATACATCAAGTTATAGTTTGACATCTACAAAACACATAACATGTTGATTAGTACACAATACACAATAGTATAAGAACAAATCACATTTAATTTATTTAGGATTAATTTCCATTTTTTAAATCTTTCGGTACTATGTTTCCTCAATACCTTATTAATTCATTTAACTCGAATTTCTTTCTTCGGACTTTACCTTACTTACGAGGTTATTAGCCTAAGATTCTTCCCCCTTAAGTTTTATAACCTAATATTTTGATACCAACCTGTGATCCCCCAAATTTGGGTATCTTCCAACCTGACATGTGGTGCTACACGGTACTCATTACTATACAATCATTCCATTGAAAACATAACATAATGAATGTAATTACTATCTTCTTATTACAATCAAAGTGAAATCCTTTCCCATGTTCATAAATCGATTACATCATTCATTGTTCTTAAGTATAATACATTCAATCATACTAATCTATTACAAGATGGTTAAGTATCCATCTTAGCCTTGCCCTTATTTCCCTTAGCATTCTCAGTATACTCGCCTTTAACTGTAATCATATAATTCACGCAAGAAGTGAGCATAACAAGCTCAGCTAGTCTAACAAAGAATAATATCAATACCACATTCGTGAATTATATGAAAATCTCCCATAACTGAACAAATAGTCATGAAGTATTACGAAACATCAATACTCAACAATTCATAATCTCAATTCCCAAAGTATATAATTATTTAGGAATTATGAACAAGTCAAAAGACCATGAATAGTATCTTTCTATTTTCATACTTGAAAAGGACATAACAGCACTAAGGCTGTACATCCGGCATTACTTACGAGCACTTCTAGGTGATCAGCCTATAGTACTCTATGTTGATCAACATTCATTTGTTAAACGTATTTACATTTAAGTTTTGGTAAACTCGCGTGCCCATCGAAAAATCAATGAAAAATAATTTTGTTTGTTTATAGAAAAAACTTACCTTTGAATCCGTACCAAATACTTGGCATAGGATAGCGTTATCAATTCTATAAAGAAATATATGTATACAAATCAATCTATATCTTACGAATAGCCTAGCCAAACTAAAACTGGCATTGACCCTTTCTTTAAAATTATTCATGCAACTCAGTACAATGAATCACAGAAAACTCGGCTAACTCGAAGGTTAGATGAGCGTTAAGAAAACTTGCCTTCAAGCGTCTTCAAATAATTTATTCGACTGTTCTCAGTTTTTACAGAATATACATGACATATTCATATACCACACTGTAATTAGCTACCAAATAATCAATCACATTATTTCTACCAACTTCTTTCTCTTCTATGTTTTAATTAACTTTATTTCATTAATAAGGTCAATTCATCTTATTACCCTTCAACCCGGCTTGTTAACGTTCTAAAGTTACTAACCAAACTCAATCGTCATTGGTAAAGTACCAATGTCGATTACCGTTCACGGCTTATTAATTAACACTGCGTTTTTCATTATCATACTAACAACTCACGTTCAATTCCTAAGTTCATTACCATGTACACTAGTATATGTAACGTAAGAATAGTTTTAGTACACTTATTAAGTATATAAGCTTAACTTACACAGGTCTCAGAATAATTGAAGTTCAAAACCTAACTGGTCTAACAAATGCCCTGCCTCGGCGCTGTGGGGAGGCCCTTCTATGCAACACTAGCGCTGAGGCGCCAGTTTACAGTAGCTAAGTCCCGGTTCAGATGTTGCAGCGCGAAACTCCTTTATATGAGTGGCGTTGCGGTGCCACTCTTCAGTAGGTAATCACACTGTGCACGGCGCTGCGGCGCGGCACATCAAGCCTTGTTTGACGTCGCGGCACCAGACCTCAGGACCAGAAAATTTTTACAGATAATTTTTTAGTGAATTTTTCAGCTTCATAACTTCTTCGTTCTAAGTAAAATTTTGTCTGTTCTAAAGCCTACAACTCCCATTTTATATACTCTACACGTTAATATAAGAATTTTACAATTTCAAATTCGTTAACTCAAAATTCACTTGTAAGTTCATTTTCGAGAGTTCATTAAACGCTTTCGAGCGTTCAATAGTCGTTTCCTTCGTTTCAAGTCGGAATTCGAAGATTCTTGAGTCCACGACTCTTATATACCCTATCTCATGTTTTGACATTGAAAACCAATATTTTCAAGTCTCACGGCAACTTTCGACAACTAATCCGGAATTTCTACGTTTTCGACGTTTAACGTCTAATTCCGTAAAATTTGCCATAACTTCGTTACTAGTGTTCAAAAAGCCAAATCAAATGGAACACTCCATTGATTTCATATCTACATCCTTACCAAGCAAGATGCACATATCTTAATAGTGATGGTGTTCAATTTGTCAATAACACAGTTCATAATTTAATATTTCCTACAACTTTAACTTACATAAACCCTTACGATTTTCTTTAACACATGACTTATAATGGTTTTATATATTACAAGGCATACTTATTCCTCCATAAGAGGCATGCTCCACCAATTTATGATTCTTTATAACAAAGAAGTCAAAAGGGATGGAAAACAAATATTAAGGAAATATTACCTTTACGATCTTGGTGTTCTTGCTAAAATCTCTAATGAAAAGATTCAAAGGAAGATGTTTGCTTATGTCTAGCTCTTTCTCTCTCTAATTATATATTGGATGACTCTTGGAAAACCAAAAATAACAAACATAAGCTTCTCTTTTATAGGCAATTCAAATGGAGGGCAAGAAGGTCTTTTCTCCCCACCTCCTTACTATTCACTACTTCATCACCAAGTAAACTACTTGGTGATCAAGTAGATCACTTTACTTAGCCATCAAGTGGCCGGCCCACATGCCCATGGGTCATCCCCATGGGTTGCCCCATGGGTTTTACCCATTCGATGACCCATTGATTCGATCCACAGTTCAGTTTCTTGGATTGGGCTTAATTAATTCTAACATTGGGCTTAAACACATATTTCATTGGGCTTGATTACTCAATTACTTGGGCTTGGTATATTCCATATCCAATTGGATCATATTAAGTCCTTAACCTATAAATCCAATAATACCAATCGTATTCCACACGTATAAATCACGTATTCTCTTCGTATAATACTCGTACAATATTCGTATGATACATCGTATTAAATCTTCATACGATACTCGTATACTAAATCATATCACACTCGTATAACGTACGCATAATCATTATCGTAATTCATTATATGAAGCACATTTCCTTCTCGGAAATCATTCTTCTCAACTCTTAGGTTTTAAGTACGCAGGTAAAAACTTCGTTTGCCATAAATGAAATATAATTAAATATTCCATCTCGTCTTCATATTCTATCATTACATGTTTCTCGAAATTTCAAATTTAATTCCCGAGAAAAACGGATGAATAGTATTTTTACAGGAATTTCTCGTAAAACTTTTATTTTCGTCTCTGAAATTCAAAACAATTAATTCTAGCACATAGCCAGAATCCTAACCACATCTGTACATCCTAGGTCATAGAACGACCTTCACATAGCTTTCTCACATAAATAATTAATTAATTTCATTTAATTCACATAATCAAATAAAAATTTAATTTTCATATAAATCTAATTTTCTCGGGCATTACAGTTTCCTAGGGTTAGCGGGATACTATCAAAGATTCATCAAAGATTTTTCTAAGATAGTTATTATGTTGACTAATTTGACAAGGAAGACAGTGAAGTACATATGGACTGAGAAGTGTGAAGATAGTTTTTAAGAACTGAAGAAAAGGTTGAGTGAAGCACATGTATTGTCGTTACCCGATGATACAAGGAATTTCATAGTTTATAGCGATGCTTCGCATAAAGGACTTGGTTGTGTGCTCATGCAGAATGGCTAGGTCATTGTGTATGCATCACGGAAGTTAAAGGATTATGAGAAAGTTTATCCTACTCATGATCTGGAACTGGCCACGGTAGTATTTTCTTTAAAGATATGGAGACATTATCTTTACGGAGAGAAATGTGAGATATACACGGACCATAAGAGTTTAAAATATATTTTCACACAAAAATATTTAAATATGAGTCAAAGGAGATGGCTGGAGTTGATAAAGGATTACGACTGCGATATCCTGTATCACCCCAGAAAAGCCAATGTAGTTACCGACGCCTTAAGTAGGAAGGGTCGGGAAAAGTTGTCTATGTTAATGGCTCAAACTGAGTTAATAACAGAGATAACTAGATTGGAGTTAGAGGTAAAGTTACCAAGCGAATCGGGACAGAGATTGTTTATAACAGAGATTCGATCTTCCATTGTAGAAAGAATCAAGGAGGTACAACTCAGAACTGATGAGTGTGACCAGATGAAGAAGCGGCTAGCAAAGGAAAAAGATATAAAGTATAGTCTTGATAACGAGGGCTTATTAAGATTTAAAGGAAGAATTTGGGTTTTGAATGAGACAGAATTAAAGGAGGAAGTGTTACAAGAAGCTTATAGTTTGAGGTACTCAATTCATCCTGGTGGTACTAAGATGTATCAAGACCTTCGAAAGAGTTTTTGGTGGCCAACCATGAAGAGAGAGAAAGAGCAGAATATGTGAGTAGGTGCTTAACTTGTCAAAAAGTTAAAGCCGAACATCAACGACCAAGTGGCTTGTTACAGTCATTGGAGATTCCAGAGTGGAAGTGGGAGCATATCAAGATGGGCTTTGTGGTGGGACTTCCGATTACACAGAAAGGGTATGATGCTATTTGGGTAATAGCGGACCGAATGTCGAAGTCAGCTCACTTTTTGCCAATAAGGGTCAAGTATAACTTAGATCAATTAGCTAAATTTTATGTTCAGAAAATTATTTCCAGACATGGAGTAATAGTTTGGATAGTGTCAGATCATGATCCATGATTAATATCAAAATTTTGGAGAAGTCTACAAGAACAGTTGGGAATGCAGTTGAAGTTAAGTATAACGTATCATCCACAAACCGATGGACAGAGTGAAAGGACAATTCAGACGTTAGAAGATATGTTGAGATCTTGTGTCATGGATTTCAAGGGTATTTGGGATGATCATCTACCATTAGTAGAGTTTACGTATAACAACAGTTATCATGCGAGCATAGGCATGCCGCCTTATGAAGCTTTGTATGGAACGAAGTGCAGAACACCATTGTGTTGGGATGAAGTGGGAGAATGCCGACTGCTAGGACTTAAATTGGTGCAGCAAACAGCGGATATAGTCAAGCTGATACGAATGCATCTAGTAGCAGCTAAAGACAGACAAAAGAAGTTTACGAATTTACATCGACTAAACTGAGAGTTTGAAGTAGGCTCGTATGTATTTCTAAAGATATCTCCCTAGAAAGGAAAGATACGCTTTGGAAAGAAGGGAAAGTTAAGTCCAAGGTTTATAGGACCTTTTGAGTTATTAAAAAGGGTGAGAGAGGTAGCTTACATGATAGCATTACCTCCAGACTTAGAACGAATACATAATGTATTTCATGTATCTGTGTTACGTCCATATAAGCCAGATTATAAGCACATAATAGAGTATGAGCCTATTTATATTGAGAAGGACTTGACGTAAGAAGAGATGCCAATTCAAATCATTGATAGAAAAGAGCAAGTTCTGAGGAACAAAGTAATACCTTCAGTAAAGGTGTTATGGAAGAACCACAATGCCGAAGAAGTAACGTGGGAACTTGAAGAAAAGATGAGGAAGAATTATCCTCATTTGTTTGTTTAATATTTTAAGCGAGATTCTAGGGACAGAATCCTTATAAGGAGCGGTGAATGTAACGACTGAGAAAATCGGATTATTTGTAAAATAATTTTAATTGATTAAATAATGAATAAAATTATATTATAATGAGTAAGCAAGATGAATGTTATTCTATAACCTAAACATGTTGGAATATCGTAGTATTTTGGCTACGTGGTAGAGTTAAAGTGTTTGAATTTCCAAAACGAAAATAAAAGTTTTTCGAATTTTTTTTTGAAAAACACTATTCATCAATATCTGCTCGGGAATTATTTTTGAACTTCTGAGAAATATGTAACGATATAATAATAAGGAAGGATGGATTATGTAATAATAATTCAAGTATGACAAACACAACTTTTCGCCTGTGTACTAAGATCGAGAATGTTAGGGAAAGTAAAGCGTTAATGAATAAACGATGATCGTATGATACGTAAGTATTGTACGAGGTAATGAATATGAGTATGATACGAGGTAGTATACGAGTTTGTATGAATGATGGTATATTGTATATGATGAATGAGTATACGAATAAGCATATGATAAGAATACGTAAACTATACGTTATAACCATTAAGCCAATGGTATTGGACTTGTAAGATTTGGGTAGGAATTGTACAAGCCTAAATGAAATAATGTTAAAGCCCAATGTTTGATAATGCAAGCCCAAAGGTTAAGTTAAAGTTATGAAAACTTCAGCCTAAATTAAGAACTGAATCCGTGAATCAAACCGATGGGTAAACGGGTAAGAGAAACCCATGGGGCAACCCATGTGAGCCCCGTGGATCACATGGCAACCATCTTGGTGACCAAGTCAAGTGATTTACTTGGTGACCAAGGTTGGAATAGTAAGGAGGTGAAAAAAAAGAGGTGCGAATGGCCTAAGTTACCTAATTGCCCTAACCTTGCCAATCCTATAAATAGAAGAGCTTTGTTGGTCATTTCCCATGTTCATTTTCCACCAACAAACCTAGAGCTTATATATTGAGAGAAGTAAGAGCTAGATTTTCCTAACTCAAGAAGAAAAAAATAGAAAGCTTGATCATCAAGGGTAAGAATTCTAAACCATTAATCTCAATCTCTTCATCATTGTGTTGATAGAGAAGTGAGTATTGGTGGTGCATGCTTCATAAGGAGTATAACGATGGTTATTAATGGAAGTAAACTTTAATAAACCATGTGTAAGTGGAATCATAAGTATAAAAGTTATAAACCATTAAAAGATATTAAAGAATTATAATATTATTGTTGATGGACAAGTTTAAAACCATCATTTGTAGGCTTAGATAGTATATGTTGTGATAATGGAATGAATCCATTTGGAACAGTGTAAAAATCTCAATTAACGAAGTTATGGCGAAAATTATGAGATTAGACGATAATCGTCGAAATCGTGAAATCCTTGAAATGGAATTCAAAAGTTAAAATTGAACTCGAAAACGTTGGTTTTCAATGGAGAATAGTCTAAGTTTGCATTTTTAGAGTTGTGAACTTAAAAATGGTCAAATTCTGACTTAGAACGAAGAAACGAGCTATGAATGTTCACGAACTTTATCGTTTTCGTAATAATGGACTTAAATGGTGAATTACATGTTAACGGATTCGAAAAATATAAAATTCTTATATGAACACTTAGTTCATGTGATTTGTGAGCTAATGTCTTTCGAACGAGCCAATTCGGACTTAAAATGAGCAAATTATGAGTCCGGGAAGTTCACTAAGCAAGAAAACTGTCAAATTTTTCTGAGACACAGGGCTGGCGCCGCAGCGCCGGCCAAGGCTTGAAAGTTGGCACCGCAGCGCCGAGCCGTGCCCAAAACCAACTGGAGAATGGCGTCATAGCACCGAGTAGCGGATGTTTCGGTGATTCTGAGGACGGAATCCTTATAAGGGGGAGAGGATGTAAGAACCCGAATTTTTAGAAAACATTAAAAAAAGAATTTAGTAGATAAAATTTTTAAGGCATGTGAAGGGTTCAAATAAAAATATATAATGTGATACGTGGTATGTGGTATTGTGTTACATAGGGAATTATGCGCTATGTAATAAGTGTGGTTGTGTTTAATAAATATATATATATCATTATTATATATTTGTTATAAATTTTAGAGATGAATTAATATGAAGATGGATAAAATTTATCTATTGATGTTAAATAATTTATGTGAAATTATTTTATAATAATAAGTTGGTGACATTAAAATATCTTTGATAATCACCAATTTCTTGAGTATATGTACGAGTGAGTATCACGTCTTAGGTAGTGCAATCATACTCTTTAATGGTGGATGTATAGGAGTTGGGCTAAACGATTCCTTCAGAGAGCAAAGGTATATACGAATTAGTAACTCATCTAACTCACTGTGAAAACAGTGTAGACGAGACGGAAACTAATTTGTTGGTTGTTTGTGGGAAACCACTCGATGTACTATATTGAATACTATTAAAGACTCGATGTGTGTTAGGTTTAGACTTGTATATATGCACGTTGTTGATGAGAGAAGAAAATCGATATACCTTTAAAGTGGATAGAGAATTAATGAGTAAATTGATACACGGCGAGAAGTGAAGATTAAAGGAATGTATGTATATGTTACATTCGAATTTTGTGTTATTGGTGGTATGAAATCGTAAAGGAGATGTATAGTTGGTTAAACTAATAAGGGGAAATAGATTTTTAAAACTCGAAGTTTAATAAGTAATTTATTAAAGAAAATAGTAAACCATGATATGGAACCAAAGAAGAGGTTGATTTTAGATGAGTTACAATGTATGATGTAAGAACCGTTTATTTCACGATTTAATAATTATTTTGATATAATAAGAAAGTGAGTATTTATAAATAAATATTGATGTGTTGTGAAATGAATAATTTAACTAAGTTAAATTGAATTTATGCGAATGTGGACTGTGATGAGAATTGTGATATGCCTTGTGTATGGCCTAATGTGAAATGAGAAAATTCACTAAGTGAGTTAAAAGAGAATTAGGAAGATTAATCGGGTATGATTATGTGATTTCACATAAGGAATGAATACACTCTTAGATTTTCAATATCACTCATGTGGGCAGTAATACATGTCATGTAAAACAAATATGACGATAAAGGTTGACACTGGCTTGAAGCTAAACCAGTCTTGGCACTGTCAGGGTACGGAGTAGCTGCGCCATCCCAGCAGTACAAACTGGCACAGCTGCGCCAGTGATCAGTTGGAGTTGGTTACTTTCTACTGTAGCACTGAATTGGGACATTAATGTTGTATGTGTGACATAAATAAAACCATATGATAGGAGTATATTGAAATGAAATGAGGTACCTAGTAGAACCATGGTATCATATGAAGTTGTAATGCATAAATGATTTATTTTCTGGGTATTCTAGAATCTGAGAAAGGAATTCAATGTTTTAAATAAACATTAATATTAAATAAAGTTATAATGTGGTTATGTGAATGGTAGAGATAATTATGGAACTACCTGGACAATAATGCCTAACTGTGTAGTTTTATTGCATGTATTTAATGTACATGGATTATATAATGTGAGTATAAAACTTATCTTTAAATTCCTAATATGGTAACAATTGTACCTTAATATTACATTATGGGGATTAAAAGAACCAAACCAAGCTTTATATGCCCAAATGCTGAGATATTTGCTCTTGTCCCAAGTTAAGTGTCACAGAGTACATGAATAGTGACTTGAAGCTAAAACACGTATTTTCTAAAAAGGCTATTGAATAGGTGATCATTTGCTAAGAAGTTGGTTGGTAAGGGTGGTTGATCAACTCTTGATTAACCAATGTATTGTTCCATTGCATCATGAATCCAACCTTACTTAAATTTGGTATTCTTAATATATAATACATGTACATGGTAATATATGAAAAGGTTTGGTACCTTGAATGATGTTAATAAAATATAAATTGATGGTGAGAGAAGAAAAACCAATATACATATAAATAATTATTGGTTAGAGATTAATAAATTGAGTTAATATTTAAGTAGTGATTAGATGTATGGATTAAATAAATTGTATTGAGACAATTTATGCGAGGAAAGGAATTAAATAATTATATATTATGATTGTATGATTCATTTGAGTTAATTAAAATAATTAATGGAATAAATATTAATTATTTTAATGGAAAGGTTTATTTTAAGTTGAGATGTTATGAATATAATTTCGTAATATATGGAGTAATAGTTATACATATTATAATTGTATTATTCAGTGCAGTTAGCTAAATAATTTATCAACATAGTTAAAGTGTGACATTTAGAGAAAAGAAGATATACCATATGATAAGTATAATTATTAAAATAAATTAAAAGGACATTAATGGTTCTAGCCAAACATGACCTTTTGACCTTTTGCCTTTGTAAAACTGACATTAAGCCATCAGTTATAACACCCACATTAAGGCATCAGTTTATTTTGTTTACGTGGTGTGGCAAAATAGAGAGAAAGAGAGAAAACACAAAGAGAAAGATGGAGCTTAGAAAGAAATTGAGAAGATGGAAGAGACACTCTGAGAATCAAAAGGAAAAAGAGGATTAAACAAGGACTTTCAATTATCTAACTAGAGCTTAGAGGAATCAAAGGTAAATTCCTAAGTTTCTAGTTTTTGGTTTTTGTTTTCTAAATTCTTTGTAATTAGGTTTTTATTGAAGTACAATTTGTATATGTTTATGGGTATATATATTATGTTATATATCATCTATAAGCAATTTTTAGGTAATTGAACTCATGAAACTATGCTAAAGATGAAGAACTTGTGTTCTTAATGAAATATGTATGTTATGGCTTTAGAAAGTATAACATTTCATGTTTAATATTGTTATAATCTGTAAATTGATGTTGGATTATGTTAGTATGTGAAGAAACGAAAACAACATAGTTTAAATCGTGTCAATTGAATAAGAAACGAAGTCGTGGCGATCGAATTCGCTAGAGATATTAAAACATAAAAATAGAGTATGAACATGTATTTTGGGTAAAATTTTAGGTTGGTTAATGTTTTTATAAATTGTTAGAATTCTAGTATGTTGTATTTCTATGAATTATGAATCCATAGAATCGAAAACGGACTAATTTGGATGTGTATAACTCAAGTTATGAAGATTAGAAGGAGAAAAAGGATCAAAAATCACGAAGAACAGTAGCTTCAGGTCCCGTTTCTGCTAACGGGCGTAGCTGCGTTGTTCCCTAAGTTATTTGGGTCGTAGCTGCACTGTGGCAAGGTTTAATTGGGCGCAGCTGTGCCCAAGCTATGTCAGGTATGACTATTTTGACCTGTTTTAGTAAAATTGGCATTTTCTTACAAACTCTGATTGAGGTAATTCAAGATGATCAGGAACGAGGACGAATAGACCTACAACATTTATTCTTTAAGTTTTTTAATTTAAGGTCGGGAACAGTAGTCTAAATGGTCATCTTTGTGACTGATGCGTATTTGGAGGCAAACGGAGGGCGTCGAACATGCACATACACAACTATAGTGATGTCGACGATAATAGATGTTGTTCTAAGTTATATAACATGAATATTATGAAGTATAATGATGTTTTGTGATAACCCGATATTTTCTATATAAATAAATCATAAATTTTGCGTATAAAATTTTTTTTTAAAATAAATATGAATGATATGTGCCAAGGTAATGTGTAATTATAATTATATGTATGATAAATAAAATTTATTTATTACATTAAGTATTGCAAATAAATTTATTTTAGAATTATTGATTATTATCAATTATATTTTTATACTAATTAATTCCTTATTGGAAATGTTTTATTAATTATTTTTCAAGGAAAATATAATCTTATATTATTTAAATAATATAGGAAAGGATTTTAGAATAATTATTTATTTTAAAGGTAAGAATGCGTGAAAGGTATTATGTATGTATTTATGTGATAGATATAAAATATATTTATTACATGAATAATTATAAATGATTTTATTTTAGAATTATTGCTCATTATAAATTATATTCTAATAATAAATAATTTTATACTAAAAATGTTTTTAATATTTATTTTCCATGAAAATATGATAATTATATTACTTAAATAATATATGAAATGATTAAAGCACAATTATACTAATTATTTTATTATATGAATTTGTTCATCATATTTAAGTTATTTATTTTAACTTAATTATTAATGTTATATATGAAAGATAAATCAGATATGGAATCCAAACCCTAATTCTGAGTTTTGATCAAGGAATTAAAATAATAATATTATATTATTATTTGTCAGTGTTATAGATATGTAT